>CP136061.1:161465298-161875086 GCA_032622095.1 Siphonodentalium dalli | reverse complement strand
TACCAGAAATATTGGACACAAATATCGGCAAGAATTCACTTTTCAGGGTTCGACCATTTGTTCAAGTAAAATGTAACTATCTTTGGATTGAAAGGTGTTTATTGTTTTGGTCTATCTTAAATGTGTCACACTACGGTGTTTATAGACTAAATTGCTCAAGATGGCTTCCAAAATGGCAACCAAATTTGTAAAAAGTTAAAAGTTAACATATCCCGAATATTATTCTCTGCGTTATCCGAAAAAAGTGGCAAATTGTGACTCACTTGGTTATTGTACGTGTTAGTTACAATGTAATTAACTGACAACTACGTTCTATTATGTTTGTCCCAGTTCCGTATGGGGCATGACCAATTCATTTTAAAGTTGCAGTATGGAATTTTGCGGAGAACCATATCATTGAAAGGAAATGGGCAGAACTTTGAGACTGAACTGAGATGAACCATGATATGTGGGTATTCTGGCCCATTATGATAACAATTTATCAACTGGATACAGGGTGGAAGCCAAGATGGTAGCCAGGGAGTTATGATCATAGATGAGGATACTAGGTATACAGGGAGTTATTCTATGGTCATGAATGATGTGTTGGTATATAGGGAGTTCCCTGTTGGTAACGGTGGGACGTATATTTATATATGTTGTGGATGTGTTATCATTGGTGGTGTATGGAGAGTAGGTTTAGTATCATGGATGGTGTGTATGAGTATGGCAAGTATGGAACTTATGAGTGGTCGTATGTGCGGATATTGGTATATCTGGAAGGGCTCATCATTGGTGATGTGCATATGTATACCTGGATTGACTCTATGGTCATGGGTTTGGCGAATAGGTATACATGTAGTGGCTGTATGGTCCACGTTGATGTGAATATGTATACAATGAGTGACTGTATGATCGTGAATGTAGTGAATATGTATACATAGAGTGACTATATGGTCGGGTGTAGGTGTATACCTGGTGTTCATGACTCGTGGCTGTATCGTCATTTGTGGTATGTACGGGTATAACCAAGTATGGCTGTATGATCAGGTGTACTAGTACATGTACGTGTATAAAGTGGGTGACTATGTTGTCATTTGTGTGGTGTTTATGTACATATGGAGTGACTGTGGTAATGGGTGGGTTGTACATGTGTACCTTGGATGGCTATCGCTTTCCACAATAACTCAAGGATATGTTAATCAACAGAGAGGTCATGTCATATCGTGGAAAGCGATAGCCAACCATTATCACACAGTCATTACATATATACATAAACACCACAGACATAACAATATAGTTACTCACTGTATACATGTACACCTGGCCCATGACCACTGATGACCATACAGCCACGCGTCACAATGCAGGCACACTGGGTATACTCCTAAACATGACCCATAACCATATAGTCACTCCATGTATACATACCCATTCATCTCACCATTGGCCATAAGGTCATCCCCTGTATACCTATTCTCCAAACGCATGGTCAAATGGACAATCAATATATACATCAACACCACAACAATGACCATAAAGTCATTCCGGTATACATATGCACATCACCAATGGCCATATAGCCACTCGCTTCATACGCATACCCTCACACATGTTACCTGGTATATTCCTTCACCTGACCTATGGCCATATAGTCACCCCGTGTGTACCTATTCAAAACATTCATACACGATCGTGGTCAATCCTTGTATTCATATTCACCCCAACATTGGCCATGGCAATCCCTATATCCCTATTTGTCACACCATATCCGAATAGCCACTCAATATATACTAATACACCCAGCCATGTCAGTATAGTCACTCCATGTATGCATATGCACCTCATCCATGACCATATAGCCACTCGCTATATACACATATCCCTCGCCCATGACAATAAAGCAACACGTGTGTGTACTGGTATACACATGGCGATACCGACACGAGTCACCAAACAGGAACACCAGGTACATGTATACTCATACGCCTGTCACCCCCTGTATAGATTTTCATTACATTTATGATCATACAGTCACTACTTGTATACCTACATGTACTCATCTCACCATTAACCATACATTCACTACCTGTATACCTATTCGACACACATAGTCATATAACCACTCGATATACATATGCAGCCCACCCTAGACCATAGATTCACTCCAGGTATACATGTAACCCTCACTAATGGCCATTCAGCCCTTCCAGATATACAAAAAAAACCCGCACATACGACCACTCAAACAACCCATCCTTGCATATACACCTCACACATGACAATTTAGCAATTCACTGTATAATCATACACGCCATCCATGATAATACAGCTAAGTCCTATACACCCACCAATGGTAATACATCCACGATATATATAAATATACATCCCACCCGTTACCACAAGGACACTTCCTATGTACCCACACGATCGATAATGTCCACCCAGCTTACTCCAGGTATTCATATTCAATCATGACCGTACAGTCATTCCATGTATACCTATACACATTACCCGTAACCATAAAATCACTACCTATTTATCCACACAACCCATCCATGATCATACAGACAACACATGTACATCCCACCCATGACCTTACATTCACTCCATATATACATAATCAACACATATATGACCATGTAGCTATATCCATACACCACACCAATGACCATACAGGCACACCGGATGCACCCGTACTGGATATACACAATCATACACCATACAGTCACCCCATGCATACCGATTCACCTCACACCTGACCATGACCTCTCCCTGTATACATAGATGCATCTTACCATGGACAACCCACTTATAACCATATAGTCACTCATTGTATACCTACTCACATCAGTCATGACATACAATAACTCCCTGCAGACCTATTCACCTCACATATGATCACAGAGTAACTCCCTGGCTACGATCTTGGCATCCACACTGTATCCTGTAGACATTTATTTTTATCATAATGGACCAGAATAGCCAAAGATTATGGTCCATCTCAGTTCTGTCTCAAAGTTTGCCCATTTCCTTTCAATAAATATGGCCAAAATCACAAAAGAGGTTCTCGGCAAAATTACATACATTAAAATGAATTTGTCATGCCCCATACGGAGCTGGGACAACTGGGAATAGAACATGTAGTTGTCAGTTAATTAACTAACACGTATAATAACCAAGTGAGTCACAATTTGCTACCTTTTCGGATAATGCAGAGAATGTTCGGGATATATGTAAAAAATTAGCATTTTACAAATTTGGTTGCCATTTTGGATGCCATCTTGAGCAATTTGGTCTATAAACACCGTAGTGTGACACATTTAAGATAGACCAAAACAATAAACACCTTTCAATCCAAAGATAGTTATATTTTACCTGAAAAAATGGTCCAAACCTGAAAACTGAATTTTTGCCAATATTTATGTCAAGTTTTTTTTAGAGAAAAGTCCAATATTTTTGACGATGTCAGTGGTGAAAATAGTAACAATTAACCATGGTGCATCAGACATGTTAGTATTCAATGTATAGAATGCAGAATGGCCAATTTTATACATCAACACAACTTGTAAGCGATTGCAGGACACGCTGGTGTAATATTTACCATTTTCCATATTTTGGCGGCCATATTGGCAGCCATTTTGAGCCAAAGTAAGAATTTTGGTTCCAGTGATTTGGAATATGCATAGGCAATGATATGCCTCACTCACATTACAAAGTTCTGTACATTTCTTGTTGAAATATGACTAGAATCCCAATTGTGATTTTTGTGTGTGAAATTTTATACCGCATTCTGTACAATAAAATTTTTGAGGGATCGGAAGGGGTTAGGACCCCAATAAATGCATATTTAATTGCTCCAATGATCAGTTTAATATACAAAATACAAAATAAAGTTGCATTACTCAACCAGTTCCAAGCAGCATGAATTGGTCTAGAAGATATTTGTGAAAAAATGTCATATTCAACTTCCGGCGGCCATTTTGGCGGCCATCTTGGATGGTGAGTTTCAATTTTGGCCCAAAAAAGTGTCATTATGTCTTAGCTTCACGAAAATATATCCATTTGTATACATTTTACTAGATTTTCCCGCTATAATTTTCATAAAACTGGCTCACTTATAGTTCTAGAAAATGGATCGTGTTGTGTGGGGGGGGGGGGGGGGGGGGGGGGGGGGGGTAACAAGTCTCGTTCTTATCAGAAAACGACATGAATATATATTTCTTAAGTTGATCGTATCGATTTAGGGATGTATTGGTTGTAATAGTGCAACATTCCAGGGGTGTACGCACATACACACACGTTGGACGAATGCAATCATGTAAATAAAAGTGATTTTTTACGTTTTGAGGGGTGACCCGATGACCCCCTTCTTATCTTAAAACCCCAGGAAAAGTTGCTTCTTAAGTTGTGTTTTTATAATTAGTATATATCTAAGTACTTTGAGACCAAAAATTATGGATGTACGCGAAAGTGTAAAAAAAAGGGAAAAATCACGTTTTGGGGTTCAGCATGGGACCCCCTTTCTTATCTGAAAACCCCAGGAAAATCCCTTTCTTAAGTTGTGTTTTCTTAATCAGTACACTTAGGAGTATCATCAAACCAAAATTCATCGATGTACGCGGAAGTGTAAATAGAAGTGATTTTTGGCACTTTTTGGGGTTCAGCAGCCCCTAAACCCCAGGAATGCGCAACTTAAGAAATCGGTTTTTCAGAATGTTCCATTATTGGTACCAACTTTAGGGGGTCAAACCTTTTGTACGCAAAAGTGTAAATGGAACATATGCGGGCTCCCTAACTAAGAGCTATGAGATTTAAAACTACCCAATCTGCTGGAAATACTTTAAACCCTTCTTAAGACAAATTATATGTGCTTTTGAATTCAAGTTGGGTACTGATATAATGGATCCCTGTGATCATATTGTTAATCAATTATCAGTTATAGATGTAACAGGTGTAGATATATTATGCTGATAATTTCAAGGAAAAATTTATCAGTGGTGCCATGCTGATAACCCTTCCCTAAATTTTGTAACTACTTTTGAGTAAAATAAATTCACTTCAACTCTTAATATATACCGTTTGAAATTATTAGATGAATGGATAATTGGATATCATAGATCAGGATTTACATTGTTTCTAATAGTTTAGAACTACTTGTTTTAAGTGATTTTGACAAGTACTGACTATTTCTGGTCTTCAGAGTGCCAGTCTTCTCAGTCTTTACAGTCAGGTGTTGACATGTGAGCTCTTCAGTAGTTATTGACTGTTTGTTATGTAAACATTGACAATATTAAAACAGTATAAATAGAGGATATCTAGTGTTTTTGAGTGGATATCGAAAAGCATCTCATGAGTGACTGAGACAGATGTCTATTTAATAAATAAACATTTGTCGTGGTCACGAATGAGATAATTTCCGGTGTCCACTCAAAGATTTTCTGTTATTTTATGTGTGCTATTATAACGGTGTCACATTAAAATATAATCTATATATATATTTTGAGAACTACGTATATATATATGTATATATGTGTGTGGGTACTTCATAGAATCGAAAACGGCTGCGCTAATCGAGCTCAAATTTCGTATATAAGGGTAAAAACCCACGGACACCATCGGCGTCGCGTTTTGGAGAAGCTCAGAGCACCCGTTCTCCACTCTCAGTCACAAAAAACGGCACTGCGGTGGTTAATCAAGTGATAATTTAATGAGCGTTGAATATGACGCGTCGCTATAAAAGAGCGTTTGTTTACAATTCAAAGCAACGTTATCGCTCGAAATTTAGCATCGAAAAAATTTAATTTCTTTTATCAAAAACATAATTACGTGCTGGACTGTGTCATTTTAAGAATATATAAGTATTACACGCAGTCACACGAAGTCTCAGCTTGAAATTTAGAAAAATAAGAGTTTTATCGACATAAATCGATTTGAATGCGAAATCATGTGTTAATAAATTTTGGGGCTCAGCTGTTCTTTGTGTTTTCTAAGCTGCTTCATATTGGGCCCCAGGGTTATTATTTTCGATACACTGTTAAAAATTCTATGGAAGCAAAATGGTCAACTCGGGACGGGTCAACCGATTGAGACCAAACTGCTACCTATGGGTACATTTGTCCCGAAAGTGTCACGGATGGGTCAAATCGTGACCCCGATGTGACATTGACCTTCAAATCTATCTATCTATTATATATTTTGGAAGATCTGTGTGTGTGTGTCTGTGTGTCTGTCTGTAATCGATGGACTCGAAAACGGCCGAGCCAATTTCGATGACACTTGGTATGTGTGGGTATTTTCGGCCGGGGAGTGACATAGGCCTATTAATTTGTCCGTGCGACGTGACCTTGACCTTGAAATCGGGTCATTTCAAGGTCAAACGCCCGAATATCACGGGATTTCGATGAAACTTGGTATGTGGGGGTACTTTCTTACTATCAAGGTCAAATCGCCAATTTTGATGGAATTTCAACGAAATTTTATACATAGGGTTACTATTGTCCACTGGGTGTTTTGGACGGGTCAAATCGTGACCCCGACCTGACCTTGACCTTCAAAATGATCAATTCAAGGTCAAATCGGGTAAAACCGAATGGATTTCGACGGGTACTTTTGTCGGGTACTTTTGTTCGGGCAGTGTTTTGGACGGGTCAAATCGTGACCCCACTTGATCTTGGCCTTCAAAATAGACAATTGAAGGTCAAAGCCCGGACGAAGTCGGGTCACCTTCTAGTACTATATATTTTGAGAACTCCGTATATACATGTATATATGTATATATATGTGTGTGTGTGTCTACTTCATGGAATCCAAAACGCGTGTACATATTGAGCTCAAATTTCGTATGTAAGTGTAAAATCCCACCGACACGGCCGTGGTCGCGTTTTGGAGAAGCTCAGAGCACCCTTTATCCACTCCCAAATCACCGCAAAGGCACGGCGGGGGTTAATCAAGTGATTATTTAATGAGCGTTTGTTTTTGACGCATCGCTATTTATATAAAGAGTGTCTGTTTTCCCATTCAACGTTATTAGCATCTGCAGAGTTATACGGGAACATTGAGTGCATTTCCTATGCGGGGAGATTTATTGGATGTAGTACTCTTACAACATCATTGTTATAGTATACATGTATGACACTTAGGTCAGGGCTTAGGGGGGGGGTAGTTATAGGCATAATGCTTCTCAGAAATCCCGGTTACAAACCAACACTCACAATTTCGTATTTACGCAAACGTTATCGCTCGAAATTTATTATGCAGAGAGAAAGTGCTTTTCTATTTTTAGAACGCAACACATGTTTACGTCGCGTTGGGGGACTATTGACCAACACTCACAATTTCGTCTTTTGCATCAGATACCAACACATCGACCGATCGGGACGAAACTTGGTACGTGAGTGTGGCGCGCTTTGTTTTTACAGTATATACCTTTGGTATATACCGAAATCATCCCAGATAATCACGAATATAGCATCAGATTTCTCCACAGATATACCGTTTTTAGAGCTACTGGAATCTGCCAATCTATACTATATATTTTGAGACTTCGTATATGTGTACTTCATAGAATCCAAAACGCGTGTAAAGATTGAGCTCAAACTTCCTATGTAAGTGTCAAATCCCACCGACACGACCGTGGTCGCGGTTTAGAGAAGCTCAGAGCACCCGTTCTCCAATCTCAAATCACCGCAAACGCACGGCGTGGGTTAATCAAGTGATTATTTAATGAGTGTTTGTTTTTGACGCATCTCTATAAAGAGCGTCTGTTTCCCATTCAACGTTATTATCATCTGCATAGTTATACGGGAACATTGAGTGCTTGCCTATGCGGGGAGATTTATTGGAGCTCTTACAACATCATTGTTATAGTATGTATGACACTTAGGCCAGGGCTTAGGGGGGGGGTTAGTTATAGGCATAATGCTTCTCAGAAATCCCGGTTACAAACCAACACTCACAATTTCGTATTTACGCAAACGTTATCGCTCGAAATTTATTCCCTGCGAGCGCGGATGGCGCGCTTTGTTTTTACAGTATATACATTCGGTATATACCGAAATCATCCCAGATAATCACGAATATAGCATCAGATTTCTCCCCAGATATACCGTTATACAGCTACTGGAATCTGCCAATCTATATATATATGTATGTGTGTATATATGTGGGTACTTCATAGAATCGAAAACGCGTGTAGGAACGGGCATCCCCACGGCAATATCGGCTTATAAGACATCTTTACTACACATGACAGCCGATGGACAATTGGTCTCTATATATGTACCAAAATTACGCCGCGTTGGTGACTGGGAAATTCCAGGGAATGCCGATTGAGCTCAAACTTGCTACCTACGGGAAGTGTCATATATACGAGTGTGTCCTTTATAGACTCGAACCGATTGAGCTCAAACTTGCGGGAAATTCCAGGGAATGCCGATTGAGCTCAAACTTGCTACCTACGGGAAGTGTCATATATATGTGTGTGTCCTTTATTGAGTCGAACCGATTGAGCT
Source organism: Siphonodentalium dalli (assembly GCA_032622095.1). NCBI lineage: Eukaryota > Metazoa > Mollusca > Scaphopoda > Gadilida > Siphonodentaliidae > Siphonodentalium > Siphonodentalium dalli. The sequence goes on along the minus strand of CP136061.1, from coordinate 161,866,594 downwards.
CAAACTTGCTAAATACGGGAAGTGTCATGGACGGGTTCATTGAAAAAAAAAAAATCGGGTAAAATTGAAAAAAAAAATTAAAAAGGCACAATTAACTCCTTGAAAACCCCCCCCAAAAAAACGGGTAAAATTTAAAAACCAAAAATTCAATTAAAAAATTAAAAAAAAATTCAATTAACTCATTGAAAAACTAAATAATTAACTCATTGAAAAACAAAAAATTAAATTAAAATTGTCATGTTTCTGACTATTGCCGAAATTTGCTGCAAATGCAGCACAAGTGTCTCGGAACCTGTTGCAATTGCTTTTTCGAACAAAGCCATGGGACGAATGCCGCCAGTGGCGGGCTAACCTGCTAGTCTACTATATAATTTGAGACTTCCGTATATATATATATATATCTATATATATATATATATATATATATATATATATATATATGTATATATGTGGGTACTTCATAGAATCGAAAACGCGTGTAGGAACGGGCATCCCCACGGCAATGTCGGCTTATAAGACATCTTTACTACACATGACAGCCGATGGACAATTGGTCTCTATATATGTACCAAAATTACGCCGCGTTGGTGACTGGGAAATTCCAGGGAATGCCGATTGAGCTCAAACTTGCTACCTACGGGAAGTGTCATATATATGAGTGTGTCCTTTATAGACTCGAACCGATTGAGCTCAAACTTACTAAATATTGACTGGGAAATTCCAGGGAATGCCGATTGAGCTCAAACTTGCTACCTACGGGAAGTGTCATATATATGTGTGTGTCCTTTATAGACTCGAACCGATTGAGCTCAAACTTGCTAAATACGGGAAGTGTCATGGACGGGTTCATTGAAAAACCAAAAAAAATCGGGTAAAATTGAAAAACAAAATTAAAAAGGCACAATTAACTCCTTGAAAAACCCCAAAAAATCGGGGTAAAATTTAAAAACAAAAAATTCAATTAAAAAATTAAAAAGGCACAATTAACTCATTGAAAAACAAAAAATTCAATTAAAATTGTCATGTTTCTGACTATTGCCGAAATTTGGTGCAAATGCAGCACAGGTGTCTCGGAACCTGTTGAAATTGCTTTTTCGAACAAAGCCATGGGACGAATGCCGCCAGTGGCGGTCTAACCTGCTAGTCTATCTCATATATATTTTGAAGACCTCTGTCTGTCTGTTTGTCTGTTTGTCTGTTTGTCATTTATACAAATCTACGATTCTCGACCGATCGGGACGAAACTTGGTACGTGTGTGTAGTTTGACCAGGCGGTCGACGTTGTCGTATTGGCGAGCCAGTGCGGCTCCCGCTTCGCGCATGCGCAGACGAGATCTCTGAAACGGGTGGAGCTATCGACTTGAAATTTGGTATGTGAATGTACCTTGCCCCGGATACGAATTTTATTGGGTCGCCGAGCCCGTGCGACGCCAGCTTCACGCATGCGCAGACCAGATCTCGGAAACGGGTAGAGCTATCGACTTGAAATTTGGTATGTGAATGTATCTTGCCCCGGATACAAATTTTATCGGGTCGCCGAGCCCGTGCGACGCCAGCTTCGCGCATGCGCAGACGAGATCTCGGAAACGGGTAGAGCTATCGACTTGAAGTTTGGTATGTGAATGTATCTTGCCCCGGATACAAATTTTATCGGGTCGCCGAGCCCGTGCGACGCCAGCTTCGCGCAGACCAGATCTCGGAAACGGGTAGAGCTATCGACTTGAAATTTGGTTTTTTAATAGCCCGGACAACGTCGGGCTGGGTAGAGCTATCGACTTGAAATTTGGTTTTTGAATAGCCCGGACAACGTCGGGCTCATCGGCTAGTCTATACTATATATTTTGAGACTTCGTATATATGTGTGTACTTCATAGAATCCAAAACGCGTGTACAGATTGAGATCAAATTTCGTATGTAAGTGTAAAATCACACCGACACCGCCGTAATCGTGTTTTCGAGAAGCTCTGAGCACCCTTTATCCACTCCCAGTCATCGAAATCAGCTCAAACGGCACGGCCGGGGTTAATAACGTCATTATATATATATATGAAGTCAGAGTCTCCAAAGTTATACCGGAACAAACACGTGTTTACGTCGTCTTGGGGGTCCACGATGGGAGTCTGACTTCAATGCAATGTTATCGCTCGAAACACGTGTTTACTTCGTGTTGAGGTTCACGATGGGAGTCTGACAATTGTTATCGCTCGAAATAGTACATTAGGACGGGAACGGCTGGACAGATTGAGCTCAAACTTCCTATCTAAAGGTAAAATAACACGTACGATGTCGTCCACGCGTTTTCCAGAAGCTCCGAGCACCCGTACTCCACTCCCAGTCATAAAAATCAGCTCAAACGGCACGGCCGGGGTTAATAACGTCATTATATATATATATACGAAGTCAACGTTATTAGCAGCTGCATTGAGTGCATTTCCTAGAACGCAACACGTGTTTTACGTCGTCTTGAGGTTCACGATGGGAGTCATTTCAATGCAATGTTATCGCTCGAAACACGTGTTTACTTCGTGTTGAGGTTCACGATGGGAGTCTGACATTTCAATGCAATGTTATCGCTCGAAATATTATGCAGAAAGGCAGATCTCGGAAACGGGTGGAGCTATCGACCTGAAATTTGCTATGTGAATGTATCTTGCACCGGGTACAAATTTTATCGGGTCGCCGAGTCCATGCGACGCCCGTGCAGCGCATGCGCAGACGAGATCTCGGAAACGGGTGGAGCTATCGACTTGAAATTTGCTATGTGAATGTATCTTGCGCCGGGTACAAATTTTATCGGGTTGCCGAGTCCGTGCGACGCCAGCTTCGCGCATGCGCAGACCAGATCTCGGAAACGGGTGGAGCTACCGGGTACAAATTTTTCTTATTGAAACGCGTGGAGCTAAAAATTAAAAACAAATATTAAAAAAATGTCATGTTTCGGACAAGCCGCCGGTGGCGGGCTAACCTGCTAGTCTCTTCTATATATTTTGAGAACTCCTTGTATTCGAGAGATAGCCCACACCCTCCGGACCTCAATGATATGATCGTGAATGAGTATTGATATACCCCACTAAACTTTGACAAACACCAGTAATGGTGTGTAGATCATTTACATATCTCTCCTATATATTTTAATACAATCTATCTAATTTACATATCTCTCTTATATATTTATGTTTGTGTGTGTGTTGTACTTCATACAAATCTACGATTCTCGACCGATCCGGACGAAACTTGGTACGTGTGTGTAGTTTGACCAGGCGGTGGTCGTTGTCGTATTGGCGAGTCCGTGCGACGCCCATGCAGCGCATGCGCAGACGAGATCTCGGAAACGGGTGGAGCTATCGACTTGAAATTTGCTATGTGAATGTATCTTGCGCCGGGTACAAATTTTATCGGGTCGCCGATCCCGTGCGACGCCCGTGCAGCGCATGTGCAGACGAGATCTCGGAAACGGGTGGAGCTATCGACTTGAAATTTGGCATGTGAATGTATCTTGCGCCGGGTACAAATTTTCTTGCGCAGACCAGATCTCGGAAACTGGTGGAGCTACCGGGTACAAATTTTTCTTATTGAAACGCGTGGAGCTAAAAATTAAAAAAAAATATATAAAAATGTCATGTTTCGGACAAGCCGCCGGTGGCGGGCTAACCTGCTAGTACTATATATTTTGAGACTTCCGTATATATATATGTGTGTGTGTGTGTACTTCATAGAATCGAAAACACGTTGATGGATCGAGCTCAAATTTCGTATATAAGTGTAAAATCCCACGGACACCGCCGTGGTCGCGTTTTGGAGAAGCTCAGAGCACCGTTTCTCCCTTCCCAATCATCAAAATCACCGCAATCGGCACTTCGGGGTTAATAACGTTGATATATAAAGAGCGTTTGTTTTCCGCAGTGTCTATATAAAGAGCGTCGTTTTCACTATCTACTTATCTGTATGACGGGAGTCTGATGCCTGTCGCTTATGCAGAGAAATTTCATGACGGGAAGCGTTTGTTTTCAATTAAATGCAATGTTATCGCTCGAAATATTATGCAGAGACATTTCACGACATTAGGACGGGTACGGCAGACTCGAAATATTATGCAGAGAGATTTCCCGACGGGAAGCGTTTGTTTTCAATTCAATGTAATGTTATTGTAGAGAGATTTCACGACGGTAAGTGTTTGTTTTCAATGCAATGTTATCGCTCGAAATATTATGCAGAGAGATTTCACGACATTAGGACGGGTACGGGCAGGTTAAAAAAAAAGAAAAACAAAGAATGCGTTGTCTGTCGTTCCTAGGAAGGGGGGATTTCATCGGGTAAATTTTTCCGGCAGAAACAAAAAATTTAATTTAAACAATTTAAAATTTAAAAAACATTAAATTAATATTAAAAAAAAATAAAAAAAAATATATAAAAAAAAATAAAAATTATTTGTCAACTCTGGACGGGGAATATTTTTGTCGGCGTGCCTGTACGGGGTTACCTTGAAAAACAAAAATTAATGGATTGACCAAAGCCATGGGACCAATCCCGCCAGTGGCGGGCTAATCTGCTAGTATATATATATGTGTGTGTGTGTGTGTATGTGGGTACTTCATAGAATCGAAAACGGCTGCGCGGATCGAGCTCAAATTTCGTATATAAGGGTAAAAACCCACGGGGATCGTCGACGTCGCATTTTGGACAAGCTCTGAGCACTCATTCTCCACTCCCAATCATCAAAATCACCGCAAACGGCACTGCGGGGGTTAAGGCATCAACTATCTTTATATTGACCATATTTGGAGTTGTTAACCGACTAACGCTCTTTATTGCCATCGACTTTGCTAAACGGTTCCCCATGCGTACGAAACTGCGGATGCAAAACGCGAAATGCATTTATCTCGATTAAAAAGGCAGAATTAACTCATTGGAAAACACAAAATGCGTGTTGTGTGATTCTTATGTCTGTCGTTACTAGGAACGGGGGAAATTTTCATCGGGTCATTTTTTTCCGCCCGATGTACCTTAAATCATACCTCTTTTAGGGACGGGTACCATAATTTCTCTTGATTAAAAGGCAGAATTAACTCATTGAAAAACAAAAAATGCGTGTTGTGTTATTCTTATGTCTGTCGTTCCTAGGAAGGGTGGGGGGGGGGGGATTTCATCGGGTCAGTTTTTCCGCCCGAAAAATGCAGAATTAACTCATTGAAAAACAAAAAATTCAATTAAAAAATTTAAAATTAAAAAAATTTAAAAATAAAAAAACAATTAACACGTTCACTGCCGAAAACCAATGGGTAATTCCATCCCATATGCCACCATGGGATTTGATGTTTTGCCGATAGTAAATGATATTTTACGTTTGTATGAGTAATGGTTCGACCAATATCGGGTCATATGATGCTGAAACATGTTATAAGACTACTACGAGATAACTCATAGTCGGCACCTGGGACGGAATTTAATAACATTCCATTCCTGGTGCCAGCTACGAGTTATCTCGTAGGTAACTACAATTACGTTGTCAGTGTCTTAGATGACGAAGAGTGCTATACATGCACAAGCATATCGCATGTAAGACATGATAAATGAATTTATATATGATAATTGGTACAGACTACGTCGAATAAGACGTCAAAAACATAATATGTATTTACCTACGAGATAACTCGTAGCTGTCACCAGCGATGACCACTGGTGAGTTTCATCCCAGGTGCCGACTACGAGTTATCTCGTATGAGCTTTATAACACGTTTTATCTTTCATTTGACCCGGATTTGATCGACAATTCCTTTATATATACACAATGTGTCCTGGAATGGTCTAGTTGCACATGTGCCTCATGGTTCAGGGACGTACAGAAGAGGTCCTGATGAATTGGAGTATCCTACCAAGATTGCTATCTGGACCCCACCCCCTGTTCACGCTGTGTGAATCGTTGTATCTCAAGCCATCGTAATTATACATATAAAATCGATCAATGGGATCGTTGGGCATGTATTGGCACATACACCAACATTGCTTGCGGATTGTGTTATTATTTATGTGGTATGAACATTACTACGAATTAACTCGTAGTAGCAGTCCCCATGGAACCGTTTACTACGAGTTAACTCTTAGTGGCAGCGAACGTGTTAAATTAAAAAATTAATTAAAAAAAATAATAATATATTTTTTTTAAATTGTCATGTTTCTGACAAACGCCGCCAGTGGCGGGCTAACCTGCTAGTCTATATATATATTTTGAGACTTCTGTATATATATGTGTGTGTGGGTACTTCATAGAATCTAAAACGGCTGCACGGATCGAGCTCAAATTTCGTATATAAGCGTAAAAACCCACGGGGATCGTCGGCGTCGCATTTTGGACAAGCTCAGAGCACCCGTTCTCTACTCTCAGTCACAAAAAACGGCACTGTGGTGGTTAATCAAGTGATAATTTAATGAGCGTTTGTATATGACACGTCGCTATAAAAGAGCGTTTGTTTACAATTCAACGCAACATTATCGCTCGAAATTTATTATACAGAGAGATATACGGGAACAATACTTTTGAGTGCTTTCCTATGCGGTGAGATTTATTGGAAGTCATAATACTTTTACAGTTGGATCAGACGCAGTTCATTTACAATTCTTTGTGAATAGCAACACTGCCATTCGTTCGAGTTGCTTTAGATCAAACAATATTCTCTGTCGCACTCATATTTCGTCATTTACGAATCCACTGTAATCGACCTATTTTTAGAACGCAACACATGATACCAAACAAAATTACGTTGCGTTGGTGATGGGGTTCACGATGGGATTAATTGAATGTTCGCTCTTTGCGGGGACTATTGACCATCTCGTAAGGGTGGACAACCTCTGTCAGGGGCTGCTCAATGGCCACGGGCAGGTTAAAAAAAAATCATTTTTCATCGTCTGGGTCTGGGCGTGTATAGACATGAGCGTGTTGTGTGATTCTTACGTACTTGGGGCTTCCTAAGAACGCGGATCGGGTAAGTTTTTCCGCCCTAGGTGATCTTCACCTTGAAATGGGTACCCACAAATGATATATATTGATTGAGCTCAAACTTGCTACCTACGGGAAGTGTCGTGGACTGGTTAAATTGTGACCCCGACCTGACATTGACCTTGAAAATGATCAATTCAAGGTCATGTTTCTGACTAACGCCGTTTATCATCGGGTCAGTTTTTCCGCCTGATGGACTGTAAATTAACTCATTGAAAAACAAAAAATTATAAAAATTAATTTAAAAATCCGGTAAATTAAAAATGCACAATTAACTCATGTTATAAACAACAAAAAAATTCAAAAATCCAGTAAATTAAAAATGCACGGATAAAATATTGAAAAACCAAAAATTAATCAAAAAAATTAATCAAAAAAATTAATTCAAAAATCCGGTAAATTAAAAATGCACAATTAACTCATGTTATAACCAACAAATTAATATTAACTCATTGAAATTTTTTTTTTTTTAAATTAATTAAAAACATTTAAAATTGTCATGTTTCTGACGAACGCCGCCAGTGGCGGGCTAACCTGCTAGTACTTTATAATTTAAGTTTACTAATGCTACTATATATGGTTAACATTTTACAATTTGATGTTAGTTATTCAAGTCTGTAATGTCAAAGCTACAATGAAAGTGTAATTTTCTATATCTTCGCTGCTAGCAGTGGATAATGATTATTATCTGTTAGCGATTGTTCTATAATCTATTGTTGAGCATATAATAAAAGCTGGTTTTTATTCACCGCCCAGATAATCCAGTTATCTTGTTATGCTTATATCAGAAATTTTTCATTATCTCCTTTAAACTTCAAAGGTGTAATGTGTTGCTCTTGAAAGAAAGGTGACTAACATGTGCATTCCACCTTGCAGTTTTCAATGATGGGACAAGAAAAGATCTTGCAAATCTAGATGGCACAATTCCAGTTGTCTATAAAGGTTAGTGTATTTCCCTATGTCATTGCTTAACCTCTTCGCTGCTAAATGACGTTGTGTGCTGTGCTGTATACGTTATTGCCATTTTCCAGTGGAAAAAAAATATAACGGGAATATCACAAGAACCGTAAAACTGACTCAGTTGAAAGGCTATTATCGTTCACAATTGTAGAACATCATACATTGTATGAAACTTCGAGATACAGTTATTCTGATGCACCAATTTAATATGCATGTACCTATAGATAGCAGTCTCTATCTTCTTCTTTGTCACATCGGTCACATCCTAAGCCCATTATTATTGTTTTGGTTGGTTTGAAGCTTCACACAGTTCATTGGGGTAATCTTCAGATGATATCTTAACTATCTATATTGCCATCAACATTGCTGTCTTTATTTTGCACAAAAAAAAGGTGTGGCTGCATGGTAGGACCTAGTCCAAAATTGACTATACAGTATCCCGTAGATTTTCGACTAGGTAGGACCGTGCTAATCTTACACTTAAGGTCAAACCGAATCTTGAAACCGAATCGGCATCTCTGTTTAGAATCGAACTGATCGAACCTCGAACCCTGAAATTGAATATCAACTACGCCATCGTGATAGTGGACAATTGGAACATAGGTAAAATTTTGATATTATTTACATGAATATTTCAAGCATGGAACATGTGAGCGAATACTACGGAAAGACGATAGTAAATTAATTAAAATATATATAAGCCCCTCAAAAAAAGTAAGCCCCCCTCATTTAATACCCTATATCTTCTGTGTTATTCATCCGATCATGTTGAAATTTTTAACGAATTGCAAACAAGGTAAATGCAGTACATTGCGATAGTTAATTATCCGTAATAATTACCTATTGGTCTCAATGTATTCATGGGTGGGAAGGACCTGAGGGTCTGTTGACACCGATGCCATTAAGCTGAGGTGTTATGCACACAGAAGGTTTGTAAGAGACATGTGGCACAAACTGGAGCAATCAATAAACAATAGCTCTGACAGCTAAACAAAGCCCCCAAGCCAATAATTCACTGAAATGAATACCTGGAACTAACAAAGGAAGAGGTTGTAAAGATAGTTATCTAAACTGCTTCTGATTGTTGCTTGACTCGAAAATTTGTCATTTAAAAAAAACACACTTTCAACTTTGACACTCCCCATATGGCAGACCAAGAAAGTGTTATCGTCAGACATTTATTGAAGGAAAACAACCTGTATTAAGCAGGTCACTCGAAGGATGGGTTTCTCACCGAATGTGACAAGTAAACTCAGCCACATTTCAAGAAACTAGTTGTATGAAAGACCACTTCAAAATTGAACAGACTTTACAGAGCCAGTTTCTTGAAATGAGTTTTCTTATCACATTCGGTGAAAATAAAAAAAACATTGTTTGTAACCAATAAATCTGTGGCATTATCCCTTGCTATGGTCCACCATACGGGGCTGGGATCCTTTCGAGTGAATGAAGTGGACCAGATATGTGGGTGGTTCATAGGTATGCTCATAAATTCCCCAAGAAAAAGTTGCAGAGTCGACAATTGTTTTCGGGGATGACGCATATCATGATGGCGACTATTCCAGCAGATTTATTTGGAAATTAATACAATGCATGGGCATATGGTTAGTGGTTCATTGAAAAACATGGCTGCCAGTGTCCATCTTGAATTTTACTCTTTGCACGACTAAATTCTTTGGCACAATCTACAGGCCACATCCCTCATCCGATCATCACCAAACTTCATAAGGATCCAGGCCTGAAAATCTCAAAATGGGCTGGTGGGCTGCCCGCCTAGAATTATCCAGGCAGGCTTTGTATAGCCCGCCACGTCTATGATAGGACATTTATAATTAGTTATTTTATTGTGTTTTATGAGTAAAATACTTCCTCGAAAGAATAGTCCAGTTTCGCAATCGAGTTAGCACAGTGTGCGCATGTGTGACCTCGGTAACTGATGGTAATGTCAAATGGGCATTATTGCGGAATCATTAACCCTTTGGAGAGTAGCTGTAACGTCATATACATGACGTCATGAGTAAATTTAACGTCAAAGTCAGAGCAATAATTATTAACAAGTTCGGGTCAAAAGGGTCCAATAATTCGTTTTAAGTTATGTGCATATTTTGTTAACGAGTGCGATCATAATCAATTGCACTTATACATTTGGGACATTATATTAATCAAAATAACTCCTATACAATCATTTATAAATCAGATGATGTATTGAAGTTATGTCTACATAAAATAACACTTCCTGAAAGACATATATGTCAGTCTACTCCTTAACCGATAGACGACATATATGTCGTTCTACTCGCCAAAGGGTTAAATTCCGAAACGAACTGTTTTAGTAAATCAGATCTTTTAATTAATTCTCACACATTTTAAGAACAAAATAAATTATTTCTCTTCATAAGATTGAGCTTACAATATATTTCACTGGATAAAATCAACATATGTTTGTGGATAGTGAGAACCAAATGTCACTGTCTCAATTGAGTTCAACCTTTCGTTCCGTTTCCGGTTCCTATCAGTGAAAAATGTATTTAGCTGGTAGCAGTCGCTCATTTTCTCACTTCGATTGACAATCTTTTAATATAATGAGATAATGTCTACAAGTATTCTTGTTAACAGTGTTATTCAATTACTAAAGTTGAGAAACTATATTCTATGTCCCCAATTGCAAACACCCTGTAAATCTACCTGACCGCTGGAAGCTGCAATCATTCCAACTTGTGATCGGTGATAGAATATGGATTACTTTGAGAAATAAAGCAGTCATTTGTAACTGTATTCAAGTGTAAATATACTGGATTTAATATTGTTCTTGATTGTGTATTTTATGTAAAATTACACAACATAGAGAATGCTATAAACATTGAAAAACTCACCCAATTTCGTTGCATGGGTTGGACACCGACTGACTAATTGTTGAGTACAAACACTCTTACATTTTGTGGGGGATTTGACATTCACAACTCTGGACATTTTGTTTCCACATAACAACATTAATTTAGATGGAGTTAAACAACATAAAAAATATACAAACTAAGGGCAGTAGTAACTCAGATAAAATAAATCATAACTATAAATAACAGCCCTCCTGGATTTTCTAGACCGCCAGCCCAGAGGATCTTCGGGGTGACCTCTAGATAGGAGCCAACGATGTTTTCCGAAATTCGTTAAAAAACATGGCTGCCAGTGGCCATCCTGGATTTTACCCTTTACAAAAATAAATCCTTCGGCACAACATACAGGCCACATCCCTCATTCGATCACCAAACTTCATAAGGATATTCAGGGTGACCACTAGATGGGAGCCAACGATATTTTCCAAATTTCGTTAAAAAACATGGTTGCCAGCTGCCATTTTGATTTTATTCTTTAAATCCTTTGGCACACCCTATTTGCCAGCAAGGCTCAAAATATTTTTTTTTTACTGCCTGTCAAAATGACAGGCACCAAATGGATGGAGCTGGTCATTTCAGAATGGTGCCTGTCAAATTTTCACAATGATGTGACATGTGGCTTACGGTCTCTGAATTCTTTACAATTTACAAATAACCAACAGTCGATGGTCCTATATTATTTATGTAATCACAGGATAATTCAATGTCAAATATCATTCATACCTTTATGTTTTTAATTATTTATTGAATAAAATAAAAAAAATAACGTGAATAAAATCTCAAATCAAATGGAAAAATGTCAATGTGTGACCCACTTCCAGTACAGTTAAGTTATGGCTCGCTTGCAAATTTATACAATGATCTGGGACTTGTCATTTGTCAATGACACTGCATTATAGGCTACTAAAAATTGTTTGTTTCCAATTACGAAGCCAAATAATTCCAGGTACATTTAGGGGATTTTTATTTTAAACTATATATAGATCCTTAGAAACTTTTCTCACATTGTATGTGAAGCCTGTCTATGTATTTTGTGGGAAAGAACTAAATCCAGCTCGATCAAAAAGGTGACTAGTTATATCAATGTTTTGACAGGACATTGGCTGCAAGGAGCCTGAGTATTACAAAATAGCAGATAGATATTAAAGAGTATCCCAAAATATTGATTAAGAAGTCACCTTGCCAGTTGCCACTGATCTTAGAACAACTGTGTTAAATATTATTATGAGCCAGGAAGGCTGTTATACATGTGTGGTATGATATAAGTGACTATTTAGAGTTCAATCCCTTGCAGTGGTTATCCGATAATATCATACTGTATTAAAGCATGAGTTCCCTGTATGTGAACAATATTCAACCTGCTAGATATATCCCCACCAACCAACAGTTCCAACAAAAGCTCAATGTTTGAATCCATACTAGTGTTACACATTTTAGTGACTACCCATCACTCACATTAAACGACAGAATATAGAATTTGATCTTCTAGAATGAAACAATAACTTGTCATATATGTACAAACTCATTGAAATTGTATTAGTTAACCAACACCCATTCACATATCAAATTGAGTCATTAAAAGTATATCAGCTCAAACATGGACTGTAAGCCTAAAAGACTTTGTTTTATACTCGTTTAATGTTCCCTATTTTCGATGTATAGTCCATTAATTTAGCGATGTTATTCAGATTTTTCGATGTTTGTTGCCAATTAACTCCGGTTTGATGCCTTTTATGAGCATAATATTCACACTTAATTAGGCTAATGACTCATTGAATTAAATTAAAAACTTCAACTAATAGAAAATGGAAGATGATAAGCATATTTTGCGTCGACGAATGTCTGACAGATACAAAAGTGCGCCAGACATAGGCAGTTTTTGGCCGGACATTGACCGTGACCGTGCACTTATTTTGAGCCTTGTGTGCCAGTGCCACGTCCCTCATCCCTCATCAAAACGTCATATGGTTCTTTGGTGTTATCTCAAGGTGGAAGCTGTTCAATTCTTCAGAATTTTTAAAAAAAACATAGGTGCCTGGAGCCATCTTGGATTTCACATTTGAATCCACCGGCACACCCTGCAACCCACATGTTGTGGAGTAATGTTTGAAATGAAATTAATTTCATTTACACAATAGAATTAATTTACTGAAACGTTTTGACTTTCCTTCTTTACTGCTCAGAATAAATTATTAACACCTCCCGATGTTGAGCTACAGTGTCATTGACACTTTCATTTCAAGTTGGTATGGTTGAAGGTATGGGTTTATAACTGAATTCAACACACTTATTTTCAGGTAGCACGTATAACATACCATTACATATATGGCTGCTGGACACGCACCCATACAATCCACCAATGGTATTTGTTAGACCTACTAGCACCATGCAGATTCGTCCTGGAAAAAATGTTGACTCAAATGGAAAGGTTGATCTCCCGTATCTTAGAGAGTGGCGACATGTGAGTTTTGTATCCATCTTCTTCATTTGTTTGAATTAATTACTAAATTTAAGTATGAGATTTAGCTTTTGGTCAGCAATTTAAAGAGGTGATTGGCTAGTTCAGATCTCCAAAGATAGGCAACATCAAGGCTGGTTTCTACTTGGATGGATGACCTCTGAATGACTCCCAATATGTGTCTCTCCTCGAGACGCACTGTGTGTAAAAAGATCAATTGACGAATCTTAGATTATTGACAGACATCGGCAACTGACCAATCGCGTTACCGCAAACGAAGTTCAAGGCCATCCGCTTCCTAAACAAAAGAGCTTCCTGATGATGCATTTATGCTCTTTTTAAAACGTTGTTTAACACGTTGTTTAATATAACTCCTTTCCAATATTTTAAAGATGCCTAGGTGTGCATATGCATCTTGTAATAGTGATAGTCATTACTTACAAAATTTGGAGCCATATTTAAACTGTAAATCAATAGTGATATTTTGGCCATTTCGGTAGCCGAAAACTAACAAAGAACGATGTTTACATTGTGACTTCTGTTTTAAAACTTCATTAAGACCAATATATCAGGTTGAATAACACGGGTGCATTCCCGGCGATTCTAAATGTCCATCAGCTTAATATTACACTCAAAACCAAACATGATATACTTTAAGAACGTATCTATCTCCGAACATGAATTGAGTCAGTCCGAAATCATATCAAAACATCACATTTTTTCCCTCCTTTGTAATAGTATTGTTTTATTTTATGCCCAAACGATTCTGGAAATTATACAGCAACATTCACTCGCTCTAGCTCATGAGCCACCACAGCCGTCAACACTTGTAAGAGTTAGTGACAGTAACTAGGAAGTAATTACGTAGGCATGGATAAATCGGGAATTAGATTCATCAATTGGACTGTGGTTGTAGTGATATTTTGAATCTGGCACTGATGGTCGTGTTCGCCTGGGCAATGGACTTGGTCACTATTATCTCGCACCACTCATTATAAGTACCTGACGAGCTGATAGACCTCTTAATCCTGATTCTCCCATGAATTTGTTGCAGCTGCAATTGCTCCCTAATAAGAGGATGTAAGTGATAATTGTGCCATATGCCTGTAAACCAGAGCACTGGTCACTGTAAGCTGCATAGATGTTATACACTCACATCATATTCACAAGATGTCATGACACAGCTTCCATGGATCAGATCACATGTTTGGGTAATTCCCAAAACCTGGATCAGCAACCTGATCAATATCAGACTGGTTAGTTGCAAAACCTTGATCCGGAACTGGAACATTGTTATTTAGCACCAACAAATCCCCTTCTATATGTACAATTTACAGAAAAAAGCAGCACACATATTTCGGCCCATTGAGTACAAATGTTGGTATGCAGACTTGTCCGCTCAAGCAGGGAGCAATCAACTGGAAATATGCTACAGTATTAGATATACCTGGTCAGCTGGGTATTTGGCTATGGCCCTATAACCTAAAACTCATCTCAGCCCAAAGGTTTATATCAGTTCTTGCAAACGGTTGATCACAATTGGCTTCCATCGTCCCTGCGTTCGTCCGTGATCTGTCAACATTGCGCACTTGCAAAACACATCCCTCATCTGATCTGTCTGCTTTCTGGTAGTATTTAATGATTATTCTACATTTATTTTCAGCCTAATTCTGACCTGTTTGGTCTTATACAGATTTTAACAATTGTCTTTGGCGAAGAGCCTCCTGTTTTCTCAAAAGTTCAACCGAGGCCACCATATCCACCAAGTGGAACTGCATCAACTAATCCTCCATATCCCACAGGTGAGATATAAAGTTTAATATGATTTTATAATGACTTGATTCTCTAATTCATAGAGTGGCATCTGCTGCTTGCCATATTTTCCAATAGTAAAAAATAGTAATATTCAATTAGCAAGTGGGTTAATAATTATGGGCTGTGAAGTATACAGTCATAAAATATCATCGAAGGTGGGTTGTCAGTTACATGTGTCGACTTACAGACAAATACAAAGGGAAACCCGTTTAACAAATCTATCAACCTATTAGCGGTGATTTGTCGAAAGTGGTATGTAATCTACTTTAGTTTTCACCAAACGGTAATAACTTCTTTCTATCATAATTAAATTTCAGAGTTGGGAAGCACATTGATCTGAACATGGGTTCGAATATTGACACAGAATGGATCTACCATTATATTGGAACAGCACAATGAACTTCCTCCGAAATTTGATATGTGACCTTGTGATCACTGATACCGTTGGTGTATATATATCAGGTTTTATGAACACACAGACTCAGTATGAATATTCATTGCTTCAAATGTGCTTGCTTCAGTGAGCATGAACAAATTATTATACCCCACACAACGAAGGTAGGGGGGGGGTATACTGGAGTCAGCTTGTCCGTCGTCAGTCGGTCTGTCGTCCATCGTCCGTCCGTGGACACAAATATGTCCGGAGTTTTTCTCAGTCGTTTTTGGTCAATTTCCGTGAAACTTGGCACAGACATCAACCACCATGGGAACCTGTGCACCTGCGATTATGACGTCTGTCCGACATTTTTTGGTGGAGTTATCCCCCTTTTTCGACTTAGAAACTGTTTTTGCAACATGCATAATTTTGTCCGAGCTTTTATTCCTACATTTTTCGGTCAATGTTTTTTAATCTTGGCACTGTTATTTAGTACCATGGGAACCTGTGCACCTGCGATTATGACGTCTGTCCGACATTTTTTGTGTGGAGTTATTCCCCTTTTTCGACTTAGAAATTTTTTCGTAACATACATAATTTTGTCCAATCTTTTATTCCTACATTTTTCGGTCAATAGGTTTAAGATTAGGGTTATGGTTGTACACCTGCAATGGGAACTGTTAATTTATTATTTTAACTAAATGTTTACTGACATGTGAAACATCTTAGTATTTTAAAAACAGGGGGGTATCCGTAGTCCCATTGGGACAGTCACACCTCTAGTTATTTCTTATTGAAATGGAGAGACATTCTTTTTATATAACAACTAGCAGGTTAGCCCGCCACTGGCGTGGTTGGTTAGAAACATGACATTTTTTAAATTATTTTTTTAATTTAATTTTTTTTTTTTAAGAATTAATTATTTAATTTAATTTGTTGTTATTCAATGAGTTAATTCTGCCTTTTTAATTTTTTAATTTAATTTTTTTTTTTTCAATGAGTTAATCTGCCTTTTTAATCAAGAGAAATGACGGTACCCGTCCCTAGGGCGTAAAAACTGACCCGATGAAATTCCCCCCTTCCTAAGAACGAGAGACATAAGAATCACACAACACGCATTTTTTGTCTTTCAATGAGTTAATTCTGCCTTTTTAATCAAGAGAAATTATGGTACCCGTCCCTAAAAGAGGTATGATTCGATGAAAATCTCCCCCGTTCCTAGGAACGACAGACATAAGAATCACACGACATGCATTTGTTGTTTTCCAATGAGTTAATTCTGCCTTTTTAATCAAGATAAATGCATTCCGCCATTCCGTCCCGAGATAGAGGTATCAAGCTTCAAAAGAATCGAGTTAAGCAATTTCAATGTAAATAAACCAAATGTCTGTTACACGGCTTTAACCAAAATTTCGGCCATTCTGGAAGCCATCTCAGCTAAATGGAGACAATCATGGATTTTTTTTTTTATAAAATAAATAAGTGTGACGAAATTGATCAGCGCATCAAACTACCCGTCCCAAGATAGAGTTTGGAGGCCTCATATACACACGCTCATTAAGGATGAAGCTTCAAAAGAATCGAGTTAAGCAATTTCAATGTAAATAAACCAAACGTCTGTTACACGGCTTTAACCAAAATTTCGGCCTGTGGACAATGATGTTTAGAAGGTGATTCTTCCGTCCACCATTCTCCTCAAACCAACCTCGAAGTCCCCTATCAGGCGCTGATCTGAGAAGAACAGATACCACACTTTGATCTTAGCCAAAAGGCCGAGGAGCGTAACTGTACAGGACTTCACACTAAGCGAGGTGTGGAAAATAAATGCTCATTGTAAACTAACAGTCAACAGTCTGAATTCACAAACTATAAAACAGTCAACAGTCTGAATTAACAAAAAGAATGTCTGAAATCGAAGCGTTGCGTCGAACAACAAAACCTTCGACAGCCTCATATACAGATAAAGAGCGTTGTTAGGTTAACCAACCCGAATATGGGATTAATAAAGAGCGTTAATTGTAAGGCAATTTAGCACTGCGGCTCAGTGGATCCGGAGATATGAGTTTTGAAGGTGAAGGTCACGCCGCACGAAAAAACGGATGGGCCTATGTTGGTTCCTGGGTGATATGATGTGCCCGTACCAAGTTTCGTCAAAATCTGTCCAGCCGTTTTAGAGTCCATCGCGGCCACACACACCCTCACAAACTTTCCTCAAATACATAGTAGATAACATCAGATGGGCAACATTTGAAGTTTGAGGTCCCGATATGATACTCAAACTGGGCTCACAGGGATGGAGATAAGGATTATTAAATCACATCTAATTAAACAACACTGGGTTAATATGTTTCTTGAGCTGAAGGAATCCAATTCATCAAGAGCAACTTTTCTATAGTAACATAAAGAGTCATGCTGGAATTGGTCATTACCTTTTTGATCTACCAAAATTTACCAAAAAATAGATTGCCAAATGAGCTTTCAAGATGGCAAACCAAACAAGAGTTTATTAGAAGTTGCGGTTAAAAAATCTGCAAG
Organism: Siphonodentalium dalli; assembly: GCA_032622095.1. Lineage (NCBI taxonomy): Eukaryota > Metazoa > Mollusca > Scaphopoda > Gadilida > Siphonodentaliidae > Siphonodentalium > Siphonodentalium dalli. The sequence goes on along the minus strand of CP136061.1, from coordinate 161,848,565 downwards.
GAATTCCATATTCTATTGGTCTGCAAAATTTGTTGTCACTTGCCATACAAATTTACTTGGTGAGGAAACTGTTAACAGTGCTTTGAGTGAATTTTTTTGTGTAATACAAAGCTTGGGGTTAAATTTCATCAAAGTTGAGTACCATAAATTTGTGATGTCAGCTGATGTAAACATATTATCCATATAGCTGATGAAAGGAGTGCATCGCTCATAGGATGCTGAGCTGACCTAGAGGAAACACTGCCCTTTCCTGATATTTGAATTTGTTTTCCAGGGGGTGCTGGATACAACATGCCGATGCCAAATGTAGCAGGTGCTCAACCAAGTTACCCACAACAGGGATATCAGCCTCCAGCAGGATCTAGCTATCCACAGTATCCACAAAATAGTGGATATCCTGGTTATCCTGGATATCAGTATCCAACTCCATCCACAACCAGTAGCAGTTCGAACCAAACCTATCCATCCTATCCTTATACTGGGGCTAATCCTCCCTATCCGAATACATCAACATCAGCATGTGAGTACCTTACATACTTGCACTAAAATTGTTTCACAGTCAATAATGGGTAGCTGACTGTATCAACCCGACAACGAAGGAGGTTCAGGGCATATAGTTGAGGGCTCTAGTTGTCTTTCTGTCAGTTGCTCTATCTATGTTGATCCATACAATTGTATCACCTTGTGGCTTGAGTGTTAATTATTGGATTCTGTTGTTCTTTTGTATGGTGATAGCCCAGCATGGGGGAAAGGATACCCACAAATTACATGTATGGGTTTGTCCATTTATTGTTATCAGAGTTATGACTCTTGTTGGACTTTTGTGCATTTGGGGTCTGTATGAAATTTGAATGATTTTCGATGAAAAGCATAGCTGCCGGCAGCCATCTTGAATTTTACTTTTTGCACGACTAAATCCTTTGGCACACCCTACAGGCCACATTGTCACCAATCTTCATGTGGCCATCTTGGATTTTACTCTGTATGACTTAAATCCTTTAGCAGACCCTACAGGTCACATCCCTCATCCGATCTATCACCAAACTTCATACGGATCATCAGGGTGACCTCTAGATGGGAGTCATCTAGTATTACTTAGATATTTAAACTTTCTGCATTCCTGATCGCTCTATTGACTGTAACACATGAAATTATCCCCCATTCAAGTTGAGCTACAGTGTCATTGGCACTTTCATTCAATAGAAAATGACATCATGGACGCCATTTTGAATAGAACATTTTGCTCAAAGCGGATTTTAGATATGTGATTCAGAACATTTCCCCCCATAAAATGAGACCAAGAAATCTTCATTACAAATTTCTTCTGGGTCTAAACCTCTGATGACCAGCCTACAAGCATGATGGATGTTATGTTTGCAAATGTCAGGAAATCCCATGAAAAGAATAATCCTAAACAGTTGAACAAACCTTATCCAGTAGACTTGCATCTGAAATAGACGCTTATTTGAGAATGCCACTCCTTGATGAACATGAGTCCACTCTGCTGTTTTGGAGAGATCATGCCCAATCATTCCCACTCATGTCCCCAGGTATACACTTGGTATGCAGGCTACTAACTGCTCCGATTTTTGTATTTTCATTTTCAAGTTTATTGATTATAATAATGTGATACATTGATGGAAAGAGCTCTTAGAGCTCTTTCCATCAATGTATCACATTAGTATTATCAATAAATTTGAAAAATTATCAAGGAAATATGGGTTGATACAAAAATTGGACTTGGCTCTGAAAGGGTTAACTCTTTTAAAGTCATTAGCTTCACTCCCGGTGGGTATATATTTCATGTCAGACAGAACTGTATCCGACATACCATAAGAAAGGTAATAAAAAACTAGAAATAAAACCCCAAGGTTGCATATTATTGATGCGGTATTCGCCCCGTATTAAATTGTTGAAAACTGCGGTCAGATTAAGAAATCTTCTCAGATACAACCACATTTTCGGCGCGAATCATCGCGTGGCGGTCATGGAATTATATTCAGAAGAAATCGGAACCGCCCGAAAAACGACGATCGGCTGGCACGCACGGTTGACAGAACAGCCAAAACAATAGCCGGCATGTCGATAACCGAAAGTAGATTCAACAAAACACAAACTAGATAATGTCTTGATTTTTGCATCGATATCTCATGTTTTCTAATTGAAATATCGAGAATTAATTGGCAACTAACAAACTGTACACACTGTGTATATGTTATATATGGATTGTTTGCAAATTTAGGCGTGAATGGGTATTCACAGCATGCAAAATACGATTGGCACACCTCCGAACTGATCCAGGTGGTCATGCTTCTCATCGATTGAAAATAAACTAATCGGGGAATTCCTGAGTTTCTTATCAAACGTCAACATATTTGGTCGAATTTAAGATGAAGTTATCTGCAATGGCATTATTGACTTCTGTAAATGGAAATTATTAGCAATATTTGAAATGCAGAAAGTGAACCACCGATCGATCTATAAATTATTATAATAGCCCAATCGGGCTGAACTAGATCGATTGGTCTTCCTGGCATAGTGGTCGCTGCTGTAAGAGAGTGAACTCTAAATTTCTTAAATATTAAATTTTTTTTTGTTTTCAGATTTGTACAAGTTTATAATGAATATTACCAGTAAAAAATTATACTGTTGTCTTTCATTAGTTTCAAAATAAATGAGAATTCTTTTTAATTGGTAGAAACAGCTGTTGTAAAGAACAATTTAGAGTACTCCCCTTATCCCAGATTCACTTTATAGTAGCTAATTACACTTAATTGTAAATTATTTACGCTTAAGCATAATTAACTTACGATAAGCGTAATACATTTGAATTACGCTTAAGTGTAATTGGGTTCATCAGCTATCTCACCTCTATGGGAGGAAGCCAAATTAACATTTAATAAATAATTGAGCCCCCCCCCCCCCCCCCCCCCCCAATCAAGGAATCTCTAATTACACTTAAGTGCATAAGAATATTTCTTATCGCGCTTATGCGCAATAAGAATATTCCTTATTGCGCTTAGAGATTCTTTATTGCGCTTAAGTGCAATATGATATTCCTTTTTGTGCTTAAGTGCAATAAGATATTCCTTATTTTGCTAAGCGCAATTAGATATTTCCTTATTGAACTTAATCGCAATTATATCTTCCCTTATTATATCGCTTAAGCTCAATTATATCGCTTAAGCTCTATTATTTATTAAATGTTAATTTGGCTCCCCACATACCTCATGTGTATTGGTATAACCTGATGTAGGTTACTGGCATTAGTAATGCGGTTGCATCCATTTCAGCGTGAGGGGAGTTCAATGAGAGTGTAGATGAATTACGTTTAAGTGTACTTCAATTACGCTTAAGCGCGGAACTCATTCACAATTAAGCATAATTAAAATGAATAATGCTTAATAAATACCTATTTGAACTCCAACTGATTTCCTCTGTCTGAATAATTGAGTCCATCTCATAGTATATGGGGGAGTCTAAACCGATGTTTGATTGATGTCTTATTGCCAGAGTAAATTTGAGTTTAGAGGGAATCGCATGGGAGACAGCCTTTTTCAAATATATTATTTATTAGTGTAAATCAATTGCGCTCAAGCAGGGGGGGGGGGGGGGGTCGGAAAAAATTTCCAGGCACGTATGATGGGGTGGGTGGGTGTCTCTCGGGTCCGAAAAGCAGTTTTTTCCATGTTCAAATTTTTTTTTTCCATTTCTGCTATTGGGTCTTATTTTTATGTGTTTTGAACAGAAACAGGTCATATATAGATAATAGCAATGCTATACTATATATAGAGGTTATCAGAAGTTGGATCAGTTGCACAATGGCCAACAATAACCCAAATTCAACTTGATAGAACAAGAAACTGCGCTATTGATAAAAAATAAAATTTAATCAGGATTCCATCTACTGATACAACAAAATAAGAATAACTATTCAAAACTCAGCTGAAAATAAGCAATAAAATGAAAGGACACTTGACCATATGTGACATGGAAATAAAGATATAATAAATAATGGAATAAAATAGACTTTTGAAAACGTAAAACATAAAATCTTAACATATAAATTGAAGGCCAGCCGGGCCAGCTTGAACAATTTCAAATTGTTTTCCAAGTTAATGTGGATCAGCTTTTAATGTTAATCACAGTAACAAAGATTTTATCGTCACTGATATCGTGAGCAAAAAAGAAGTGAGATTGGGCTATCTATCCATATGTTATTCCCAATTATTACGAAGCCTAATACTTCAGGCAGTGGCTACCAGCATGCCATTACACGCTATAACATGTTTCCTCAGTTCTGGTTTCTGAGATGCCCCGAGAAGAGTCATACGGGTATATCATGGCTATAATGTTTGGAATAAGCATTATTCTTTGAACTGGGATGAACAGTTGTATTTCCACATGTGTTGATAAACAATTTGGTTCAAGCAATAAATCACATAGCAAATATCAAAATATAAAATAATCTGAAATGTGTTGTACCATGTAGTCTGTAGAATACTCAAATCTGATTATGTGACTAGATCATATGACTATATATTATGAAAATGAATGTTAATAAAAACTTTGGCATTCTGCCTATCGCTAGAATTGTGATTATGTTGAAACATTTCTTGATTAATGACACTTATATGATAAATTCAAATAGTATCGTTATCTTCATTATGCACTGTTCTATTAAAATATCGCGCAATAAACTATGACAGACGGTTCTCAGACAGTTGCCGCAAACTCAGTCAAACTCCTGTATTTTGAATTGTTCTTATACAATATTGCATTTTTATTTCATGGTTCATATATCTTCATGGTTAAAGCCTAATAATGCTGGATAATGCAGGATAATCAGGGATAATGGTTAATCAGCTATTTGGTTGCTCAATTGATAATTTTCTCAAATTTAGGGGGGGTGGGCGTCCAAAACTGACCGGAAAAAAATTCCTGAAATGGAAAAAAAAGGGTGGGTGTCCAAAATTGCCTGGAAAAAAAGGCCGGAAACTGAAGAAATTGGGTGGGTGGGTGGTCCGAGGCCGGAAAAAAAAAAAATCATCATACGTGCCTGGAAATTTTTTCCGACCCCCCCCCTGGCTCAAGCGCAAAAAATATGTGTCTAATAATATATTTGCGCTTTAGCATAAAATTGCCATAAATGTGATCTATTTTATGGGAGGCCCTTTTCACATTTATTATTTATTTACGCTTAAGCGCAAATAACCTCTATCATTTGCGCTTAAGCAAATAGATCATATTTGCGCTTAAGCGCAAATCATTTGCACTTAAGCGCAAATAAAAATCAATATGCATTGATCCCCCCCTGAATTAAATTTACATGGCACAGGCCTAAACACATCACTAAAGTTGATATAGCCCCACCATATGAAGGAAACAATCCCCAGAAACCCCAAGATCTGTTTTATGACCATGGAATGGAAATGATATAGATCTGTGTAGGATATGTCTCTTTTATAAAATATACTATATCTCTGGGATGGAGACACAAATTCTTGGGGACAGGGATGCTGATATTATGAAAATAGGGGTTTTTCCCCTACTTCAAGTCAATGAGCACACCATATGAGAGAAGCAAACCCCAGTAACCCCTAATTCCCTATTTATGGCCATGGAAATGGTATATATCTGTGCAGGAGATAATAAAATATACATGAGCTCTGGGAGTGAGGCACCAATTCTTGGGACACCAGGGACAGAGATGCTGATATGCATATGGATTTCTTTTTTCAACTTTCCAGTCTACGGGGCTACTACCGGTACTATATATATATGGGCCCATGATAATATAATATGAGATGGACTCAATCATTCACATCAGAGGGATGTAAGGGAGTGTTAGGTATTTGCGCTTAAGCGCAATAAATTGATAGACACATATTTGCGCTTAAGCGCAAATGATTTACGCTTAAGCACAAATATTTGCGCTTAAGCGCAAATAAATAATAAATGTGAAAAGGGCCTCCCATACTATTTCCGCTAAAGCGCATATGATTTGGATTTAAGTATAAATTATTTGCTCTTAAGTGCAAATGATTTACACTTAAGCGTAAATGATTTGCAATTAAGCAGAATCAGAATAAATGTGAAAACGGCTTCTCGTATAATCGCTTAAGCATAATTCATTTACGATTAAGTGTAATTAATCTATCAATGAAAATGAATTACCAGTGGGCTTAAGCGTAAATCAATTACGCTTAAGCACACTTAAATCAATTACGCTTAAGCACACTAGTCATAATTCTATTACTCATAGGAGTATTTCTTTATCTACATCATACGGTTAAGCGTTAGTGAATTACGCTTTATATGTGTGCATTACACCTGAGGCTGAGTGTAATACATTACGCTTACGTGTAATTCACTTATGCTAAACTGCAATTAGCTAATACATGTGAAAAAGGCCTTCCATTATAGTTATCATCTAACAGAATGAATAGTGCTGACTAAAGCTTGACAACAGAATTTGCCCTTAAAAATATTTCATGGCCAATGAGCTAACAAATGGTCAGTATTGGCATATTGAATATCAATTATTGTACTATTGTACAGGTATAATGTAATTAAACAGTTTTGAGTTACAAAAGTAAGACAACTCTTTCTGCACGGTACTGTGCTTGCGGCCAGATTGATGTAAAAATTCTGTCAATATTATGCGCTTACAATTTTCTATAAATAGTAACATTTTGGAATTATTACCTCTCGATCACTGTTCGATTATAATCTTTGCCACTAACTCGGCCAATTTTCATCCGTTTGTGATTTCACGCAACAATTCCCTTTCTATTCCTTCCCTGTCGAATTGACTACCGATTGCGATGTCAATTAGTTTTTCGCTTTAATATTCTGATGTGACGCTATTCCAGCGAACGGTCATCCTCCCTAGAAGCCATTTCTGAGAAGTGAGAACGAAACCCGATTCAATCCCAATCGAGTCGGAAGTGCTCGGGCATTTCCGTGACTGCACAAGACAACGATTCGGTTTGTTTTTTCGTGTTATTATGGCGAGATTAATCGGGACGATTGATGAAATCGAAATAGTTAGCCGAATGGCCGTATAATGTGTACAAACTGACTTCAAGATGTGGGATTTCGTGTATCTGAGTTATTTTATTCACTCTTCCCACAGAATGACGCAGGGAACTCAATTGTGAGGTTCAATTTACGTTTCACATCACTTTAATACCAATTAAATTCAAATGTCTAGATTTTGATTCACAAGCGACGATAATGGTGCAAATACTGAAATTTGGAAGATGTTTGAGTTAGGATTAGAGAAATCTTTGCTGAGAGTTGATTAAGAGGTTGATCGCATCAAACTGAGGAATAACCATGGCAAATTTTTATCATTGACTCGAGGTTGATGTTCACCTATTTATGTAGAAAATGTTATATGAGCTTCTGTAAGCAATTGAAAAGTATTGATTTTTTTATAATTTTTCCGATTTACCATATAACTCTTAAATAATACTAAGTAAATTCATATTGGACAGATTTTGTGTGAACACCAACGATAATATTGGAAACACTGAAATGTTTTGACTTTTAATACAAGTAAAAGATATTTTTTGATACGTGACAATTCAGGAAAATGTTTTTGTCCACCCTAGAGAGCTTTTCTGGGAAATCTTACCAGTTTAATAGATACTTTTCATTTAGTAGGCTGATTTTACAACGTTGTTATGTGTGCAATATCATAAAACTATTGAAAAACAACATGTTCCACCCGCCAGTCAAAAGGTTCAACATTTCAACTTTCTGACTGTAGTGATAATATCCCCTCTCAAAGTTGAGCTACAGTGTTACTCATGATATCTCAACGAACATAATCTTCTTTTCTAATTAATTATACCCCATTTAAAAAAAAAAGAAGGGGGGTATACTGTTTTGCACCTGTCTGTCCGTGCGTCCGTCGCACTGTGCATCCGTCTGTCCGTGCGTTGGATGTTCACTAATATGAGGGCATTCAATAGAGGGTTCCATCGTTTTGTTCGGATTTTCCATTCTAGAGTTATTCATCTTTGTTTATCTCGAAATGTTGGCTATTTGGTCTGTCTGGTGTCTGTTCATGTCGTAATTTCAACAGTTGTGCTGGGATCTCAATGAAATTTGGTATGGATGTTCACTACTATGAGGACATTAAAAAGGGTTCCATCGTTTTGTTCGGATTTTCCATTCTAGAGTTATACATCTTTGTTCATCTGGAAATGTTGGCTTTTTGGTTCGTCTGGTGTCTGTTCATGTCGTAATTTCAACAGTTGTACTGGGATCTCAATGGGATTTTGTATGGATGTTCACTACTATGAGGACATTAAAAAGGGTTCCATCGTTTTGTTCGGATTTTCCATTCTAGAGTTATACATCTTTGTTCATCTGGAAATGTTGGCTTTTTGGTTCGTCTGGTGTCTGTTCATGTCGTAATTTCAACAGTTGTACTGGGATCTCAATGGGATTTTGTATGGATGTTCACTACTATGAGGACATTGAAAAGAGGGTTCCATCGTTTTGTTCGGATTTTCCATTCTAGAGTTATTCATCTTTGTTTATCTCGAAATGTTGGCTATTTGGTCTGTCTGGTGTCTGTTCATGTCGTAATTTCAACAGTTGTACTGGGATCTCAATGGGATTTGGTATGGATGTTCACTACTATGAGGACATTGAAAAGAGGGTTCCATCGTTTTGTTCCGCTTTTCCATTCTAGAGTTATTCATCTTTGTTCATCTGGAAATATTGGCTGTTTGGTCCATCCGATGTCTGTTCAGCTCATAACTTGAACAGTAATGCCCGGATCTCAATGAAATTTTGTATGGATGTTCACCACTATGAGGACATTCAATGGCACATTCAAATGTTTGTTTTGGTTTTTTGTTCTATAGTTATTCATCTTTGTTTATATGAAAATGCTGATTTCTGGGTCCATATGTCTGAGTATAGCCATCATAAGTTATAGATGTGCCCACACTAGGCGGTATGCACGAGGGGGTATGCACCGGACGACAGTCCATCTCTTGATTAGTTTGATCTCTTGTCATTTTCAAAATTATCTTGGTAACCATACAGAGCTTGTGTACCATACTATAGGATAATGAAAACATGCTATGCATGCAAATATTAGTTTTCGTAAATTATGGCAGCTTTGTATAACGAGTTAACCTTCAGATTGCTTGAGTGCTCACAATTAGGAGACATATTAATGGCAAGAATATTATCCATATTATTCATATTGCCAGCCATTGTAATATGTTTTGCGCTGCTATCTATAAACATCTGAAAATTATATTGTGTAACTGCTTGTAGAAAGTAAAATAATTGTTTTTATATTGCCGCCACAGCATCAGATTCTCGAGAAACCCGACCCACAACTGGAACAGTCACGGAGGAGCACATAAAGGCTTCACTACTTTCTGCTGTATCTGATAAAATAAAGAGACAACTTAAAGACACATTTGAACAAGCACAGGTTGGTTTTTTTATACGCCCGTTTGAAAAAACGGCCTTATTATAGTATTGGTCTGTCCAGGCGTCCGTCCGTCCGGGCGTCCGTTAACCTGGTTTCCGGATGATAACTTTAGTTAGAGTGAACCAAATTTAATAAAATTTGGTATGTGGGTTTATTAGCCGAAAAGTAAGTTCAAGTTCGAATTTGGGTTCCGCCCGCCAATTTTCACCGGAGTTATGCCCCTTATTTGACGTTTTTTGACTTAGAAAATCCTTGAAATTTTTTGTCCGGATGATAACTTTAGTATAGTTTATCGGAATGAATCCAAATTTGGTATATTACTTTCTCCCACCAAAACACAGGTCAAGTTCAAACTTGGGTTCTGTCCGACTATTTTTGGCAGAGTTATGCCCCTTTTTCGACTCAGAAAATTCAGTTTTTCTTATGTTTTTTGGTTTCCGGATGATAACTCGATTTTGGAATGTTTATACGCAAAACCCGTTTTTTTGTGGATTACATATATCGAAATACAGCTCAAGTCCGAATTTCGTTTTAATCCGATAATTTTTGCGAGAGTTATGGCCCCTTGTTTGACGTAATTTGACTTAGAAAATCCCTGAAATTTGTTGTCCGGATGATAACTTTAGTTGGAGTGCACCGATTTCAATCAAATTTGGTATGTGGGTTTATTAGGAGAAAAGACAGCTCAAGTTCGAATTTGGGTCCCGTCCGCCAATTTTCACCGGAGTTATGCCCCTTATTTGACGTAATTTGACTTAGAAAATCCCTGAAATTTGTTGTCCGGATGATAACTTTACTAGAGCTTATCGGATTCAATGATAATTTGGTATATTACTTTCTCCCACCAAAACACAGGTCAAGTTCAAATTTGAGTTCCGTCCGCCAATTTTTACCAGAGTTATGCCCCTTTTTTACCAGTTTCCGCCGACCCAAGAGAGGGCTTATTTTGCACGCCCAGCGTAGCTCTTGTTTCTTCTGCTATTAGCAAACATACATATGCAACACACCAGATTTACACCATACAGTAAAACCTCTCCAAACCGAACACCCTTCGGACCAGCCCTTCTGTTCGGATTATAACAACAGGTGTCTTATTAGATAACTGAATGCTTATTTAACACATTGCGTGAACAATGGTGACTTCAAGGAGATTACAGCACTGACAATTTGTTTTCACATCAATCATTGCGCTGATTAGGACTCTTATTTTTACAACCACTGTCCAAACCAAACACTAATTAGCTAAACGCACACGATGGTAGTGTACTGTCACCACTACAGTTTTAATCAACCTGTCACAACAAATGAGCAGTCACAAAAATGGCCACTCAGAGTTGAATGTATAGACTAGAAATTAAACTTATAAAGGATACCCAGTCTATACAACAAAGCCAAAACATGTTCAGCATCAAGTATGTCAAATCTACCGCATGTGCGTTTGGTTTCGGATTTCGAAGGTAAAAAAGCCGATGTTAGGAATAGAGAGTTTCCAGATTACAGAGATAATTTTTAGTGAGAATGCACTTGGGTAAATTCGGGAACGGACAATTTGGTCGGTATGGAGAGTGATTCGGTTTATAGATGGTCTGTTTTGGAGAGGTTTTACTGTATTAGTAAAATTGAAATTTTGATGTGAAACTTGCATTCTTGAAAAACTGAAGAATTGGATCACAATAAGAAGAAAATTGTTTTATTTTAGGCCTTTACATCAGGATTATACTGACCTACAAGCTGCCACCATGGTGTACTTAATGTTCGGCCGCAGTCTCCAAGTTTGTAATTACAGTTGAGCACTGCGGTCGAACGACAACTACACCATGGCTGAATGGCAAGTACACTGTATCTGAATGGCAGCTGCACCATGGCTGAACTGTATGGCATATACACCGGGATTAAATTGTCGGTATGCATCATGTCTTTTTATATATTTTTCGGCAGGGGATATAGCAATGGGTTCCGTCCATCTGTCCATCCAGAATAGTTGTACAGGGGTAATATTGACCAATTATTAATGGATTTCAAAGTTTTGGTGCATGAATTTACAAGGGTAATATCTGAAACAGGTTCCCAAACTAGTCCTGGCCTTTCACCAGAGTTATGACCCTTTGATTGTTTGGCGTTTAGCACCCACGTAAAGTTGTCCGGGGTTTATTTCGAACAATTATCAATGGATTTTATTGTAATTTTTTGGCATTGAAATTTCAATTTTAAGTCCGATCTAAAACAAATAGTAACTAATCTGAAATCTATTTCGGTGTTCAACACACCATGCCACTCCATATAAAACCCTATTTTTGCACATTTTTTGCACCAGCTGGAGGTAAAAATAAAAAGTTTTATTTGTTGAAACAAAGATTGAAGATTACGACCGTAATATGAGTTCAATTATGCCCACATGTGTTTGTCATTGATATAATCTTATTTAATACTAGTGATCGGCGTCACTTCAGTTTTCACTCCAATATACATACATAATTAAGTGTATGGCATTTTACAGGGTGTAATCGAAAGTTTACCAGCCGTTCAATACAAATAAAAAAATACCGGGAGTTCAATGCTTGTTTGTCAGATTTATACTGTATACTGTTTATACTGTGTTATATTGTGTTATTTTCTAGAACATGCTATCATGTGACTTATTTCCACTAAAACAAGATACAATTTGTCGTATTTAGGATAAATTCTAGCACATTGTAAACTATAGTTAATCTATAGTTTTTTATGTTTACCCATACCATAGTATGGTAAACATAGTGTCGTTGCCCGGATTGACCACTCGTCGTTCGTCCGTCTGTCTGTCTGTCTGTCTGTCTGTCCGTAGACACTTTACGAGTAATGTGATAACTCAAACATTTTCTATCCGATTGAAACCAAATATGGGTTTCTCAGCCCAAAATACAGATCGAGTTCGAATTTGGGTTTGATCCGAGTTTTTGTTACAGAGTTATGGATTTGTTTGTTTGTTTGTTTGTTTGTTTTTTTTTAATATTTAGCTCCTTGCTAAATTTAGCATATACAAATATTAAATTTTGTTTGAACTTTAAATAACAATAAATAAAAAAAATTAAATAATAAAAAAAAATTGACACTGTCATTTATTTTAGTTTTATACGATTAATTAGGTGTCACGTGTAATATAATGATATCAATAAATTACCATGTGATCATCCAACATCCAGAGTATATGAGAGGATTTTTATAGATGTTGTCATTCCAAGTGAAATCTGTTATGAAATGAGTGATGACATATGATACAGAGCTCTGGTGGGTCAAGCAAGATATACAACACTGGTGGCTGGCTGTTTGTTTATTCTAACTGTCAAATTGATTAATGGCAGCACAAGACTGGTGTTTTTCCTATTCTTGAAATTTCATTACAGGGTGAGATAAGGGCCCCCCTCACCTATATAAGTGTCTTCTAAATTCCATTAATTTGCTTCAAAAATAATTAACCCTTTCCAAGGTTAGGATAGGATAGGATATTTTATTTAAATATACACATTTTAATGCATAATACATTTGACAAATATTATGTTGTATATTCGAGGGGTGGCATAGTCAGGCTAGACTGTCTTACTGCCACCCCCAAGGTTTCCATAGACACATGCTATAATGTACATGGACTCTTCCTCATATCTCTTAATATCTATTGGGTATCTTTGCACACTATTCACTTCTATCAATTTTGGTATTGACTGATTAATTGATTTTTGAAAAATATATTAACCCTTCAGACACGTGCTTTCAATTTGAAATTAAAACAACAGCTGATAGCCAATATGATTTATCTATGCAATGGGAAACAGGCAGATAAATATACATGACTATTGTAAGTGATGACTTGTTTTGAAAATCAATATGGTAGATGTTAGTATTTCCAGGAACCTTATTTTCCCATTTGTTCACATTTTCATGGTTGATTGAATTTTAGGGGCCACCGAGCACTTAGAAGATTAACATTGAAGGTTGTGGCTTTTAGTGCCCAAGCTACTTGTAAAACATTGTAATGTGTGAAACCATTCAAATGAGGGCTAACTTACTTTCTTTTATATGAACGATTTAGTGGTCATAGGGGCCAGCATCCCCATCATATTATGTCTGTATAACATTATATAGATAATACTTTTGAATTGTATAAACTACATATATTTTTGAAAACCATACAACCCTGTTATGAAACACTTAATCTTATTTAATACACAGGTCAGATCTGATTTTATATCTGTCCATGTTTGATAAACAAATAACTGGGGAGAAGGGGGGGGGCTAATTAAAGTACCATTTTAATACGAGATGGAATCCCCTACATATATGTCGTTCTAAGCAATTATAATTTTTCTTTAGAAGTGAATAATAAATTTTGAATATCTGCAAAAGTGGCAAAAATAGGGATTTATCACTTTTGCTTCCGATGAGTTAACTTAAACTCCTAAACATGTCCTCCGAAATCACTAAACCATTGGATCTCACAGTGAGAGGTCCTTGTGTGAATAGGGACAGAGTTATGAGATTTAAAACTACTCCTCCCCAACCCAAATACTGTAACCCTTTCTTAAGACAAATTATTTGAGCTTTTGATTTCAATTGGGTACTGATATATGGATTAATTCCTGTGATCATATCTTTGACAAATTATCAGTTATGGCTAGTCGCTATCGCCAAGGTATGGGTTAAACATCTGCCGATAAAAGACTACCACTGACAAAAGAGTGTGGGGTTTTCATGGTTACTCATGATAGTTAAAGTGCTAGTTAAGATAACAAACAAGAGAAACTCTCAAACATTGGACATTCAAGGACTATTTGTAGGATGATCTAATGCCTCTCATAACTTGACTGTGACATTTGACCATTTTAATAAACATTGTTAGCACAAGTAGCAATATTGGCTGTGGAAATGTAAAAATGTACATTTGTGGCATGTGAAAATTAAGTTAGAAACGTGCGATATGATGCTAACCGGCCGTAAAAGGGTGTAATCGAAATGTTACCATGCGTTCAATACAAATAATTTTAAAAATACCGTGCGTTCAATGTTTTTTGGTCAGATCTTACCATGCGTTCAATTATGTTGGAGCACCACGCTTTGAAATCGGGCTCGAATGTCGAGAAAACACAGGAAACAGGGGGCAATCACTATTAAGCGTGGCTTTCAATGGGATATTAAGGCATCCAAAACATGTCTTTGTTATAAAATAAGACATGGTATAGTTTGAAAAATGTGCTTTTGATCGCAAACATGACGTGTTTTTAGCACGAAAATAGGAAGTTTAACCTTGATTTACGAGAGAACTAGACACAACACTGAAACGAAATTAGTACGAAAATGTAGCGGAACATACCCCTCACCGAGGCAGATTGGCACCCGGGTTGGGATTTATACACAATTGGAGGGAAAGACGAAAATATACATACCGTAGTCAAGCTGAGGCGAGCGACTTTTATTCATGTCCGATTACCGCCATACAGCGTTTACTTCTGTTCATACACAGTGTGACCACTGATTATTATAAAATGCGTGACCAATAATACTCTAGTGATCCCTCAGGGTTGTTTTCTTTTTTCATTTTGCATAAAAGCTTTGAAATTCTGAGTTTAAAATCACTGAGTTTGTCCAATAAAAGTGCTTCACTGTGAACAGTGTCAAGCTTGAAACCCAAATACGTAATTGTTTATGCAGGTCGAAAACCTTTTGATGCCAACATCATGGATGCCAATGAAGTTACATATTTCAAGGAAATTGTCAATCGACTTTTGGCAAGCTTCATAACTTGCCAAGATGAAGAACACATTAAGCACCAATCCCTTTCAAAACCCAACTGCAGTAATTACCAAGAAAGGTGTAATTATTGGGCTGAAGTTCAGCTCCAGCCATTGTCCAACTGGCAGAATATTTTACCTCACCAAGAAATGGCGCCTTCTGATTGGTCGAGAGCTGTGCTCTATATTGTGTAGTGTTGTGCTAAATTTAGCAAACCACTATTATATAAATATTGCACGGCTTGGAGGTGATTATGCCAAAATAGTGGTCCGATGGGAGGAATAGTACCCAAGCCGGAGGCGAGGGGACTATTCCACCACCGAGGACCACTATTTTGGCAGTCACCGACAGGCCGTGCAATAATTATTATATTTTATCGAACGTTTTTCATTATTCATGCTGTCCCAGATCCCATATTTAATGTATGTCCTTTTCATCATAGAAATTAAGATTTTAGAATTTCCAGTGTGAATTTTGTTGTCTCTTTATTTTTGCTGCATGGTCAAATTTCCTTCGATAAATTGCCCTGCTTCTAACTGTGCAAATCTTAAATCTTCTTCTTCATGAGTTATTGTTACCATTTCGACTTATTTCGAAATCAATGGAAAGCAGGCATCGTAGTTGTTAAACAATGCCATCAGATCAAATCAATACTTTTTTTTTTAACGAAAATAAAACTGAAGATTTCGTTTAGAAAAACTGTAGTGCGAACTTAGGAAATTGACAAAAATATGAAGCAATATTGTGAACAACAGTGTGGAAAAACATGATAAATCGTCACCAAAAAATGAGAAAACATCACATATATCACAAACAATTTGCGTACGATCATTTACAGTCTGGGTGAACGTCGACTCTATATTTGAAATCTAGAGTCTGGAGCTTATGTCGCCAAAACCATTTCTATTCAGCGAAGAGCTTCCCCAAAATGACGTCACAGATTTTTAAAAATACATCGATGATTGACAGGTGTTCCCACGTGTTATTTGTTGTGCTTCGCAATAAGATCCAATAACAATGGCCTGTGTCGCGACATAAACTTACAGAAGATAATATTTGTCGTGTGTGCGACTATTCTTTTTCGGGAGATGAACTCGCTGCATCAACCGGAAAGCTGCATCCGAGAGCAAAAAATAAGGTCGTCATCAAAAATGATGCTTTAGAACTATTTAAAAGCATAAAATTAAGTCATTTCCTCGGTGTTTAACTTTCAGATGACTTTTTTACGACAAATAATTTGATTTGCAAACCATGTTACAATAAAGTAAATCAAATACACAGACATGAGTGAGTTCTATTTATATTTATGGGAGGCCAAGTTGGTACCATGCGCAGGCCTATCTATCAGGTCTAGCACATCCTTCAGATTAATCCGAATCGTACCGAATATATAATTTCGAAGCCATTTTTTCTGTCTCTGTTGTATTTGCAAGCATCGCTTTCGATCGGAGAAATATCGACGAAATTCCGCTCTGTTACTATATTTAGAGGTGACATTATGGGAGTCTCCGCCCACTAACACTTGTTTATTAACCCATACGGTTTCATTGGACGGAAAATAATTTACGCAATCAATCAGATTACGGAATCCTGAGGACTTGGAAATGAGATAGCGATGTTATCCGTCAGACCTAATATTCAATGTTGTAATGAATATTTAGGTATGAGTTTACTCAGACTGGATCATTTATTGTGCTCTAGTTGTCGATAACAAAGACATTTCGGACAAAAACAATTTGAACTTTTGCAGTGATGCGGAGATGACTTTCAAATTACCTCCCCGGAATAGTGGCCATGCTAAAAATATATTTCTGGATTTTCCAAGCGATAGTGGGTGTGCTAAAATTAGGAGGCCCACTATCATGTCGTGAACGACACTATTCATAATAGTGAATGTCAAGCAACCAATCACAAGCGTGGATAATACATAGATAGTCACGTGAGATACAATATTTAATAAATAGAGCATGGCTTGGAGTGAAATACGCCGATATAGTGCATAGTGAGGTTGTGTAGTTCACGACGCGAAGCGGAGTGAACTACACAACCGCACTATGCACTATATCGGCGTATTTCACGACAAGTCATGCTCTAATTATTATATTGTATCGAACAAATGCAGAAATTACAAACCTCATTATAATTTACTGAATGTAAGTCTCTTAAAACCTCATTATAATTTACTGAATGTAAGTCTCTCTAAACCTCATTATAATTTACTGAATGTAAGTCTCTCTAAACCTCATTATAATTTACTGAATGTAAGTCTCTCTAAACATCATTATAATTTACCTTTGTAATTTTGATTTAGCAGTAGGAAACTACTATTTTCAACTTTTACTAAGTTCAGACAATTGATGTTCGCCTTACTGAAGCTTTAATTTGGATCAGCGGCGAAATAACAAGTAGTTTCAGAACAAAGTTTGATGTAGTGTTCGTTACTATTTTTAGTAGTCAAAACTACATATGCATAGTGCACGATGGGAGAGACTTGAAGGCGTAGTATACAACTACGACTAATAGAGTCGAGTAGCCAACCAATCGGAAAGCTTGATTTCAATAACAAAGTCACATGAGATACAATATACTCGCATAGTCAACTCCAAGCCATGCTCTATTTATTAAATAGCTACATACTTATTGTCGATTAATTTTTAGTCAAGTTTTTATCAAAAATGATTTAACATAGCCATTTATTGATGGATTTTGACAATGTTTTGTTTGTGAGTTAATTGTCATGTGCGACAGCTGTACACAGCAAATCGGGTAAGCCCTGAATTTCTTATCTCATCAGAGTTAAGCCATTTATAGAAATTTCATGTCCCTTAGCACGATAACTTGAATAGACATCAACCAATTTTATTCATATACGAGATCAAGATATTGTTGTGAAAGATCCAGATACCAAATGGTATCAGGATCTTTCACAACAATATCTTGATCGAGTTCGAAAATAGGTTTTGAACAATTTCTTTTACCTGAGTTACGGCCTTTAGTTCATCTATTTTTTTAAAGCAATTTTAGGTCCGTTAGCACGATAACTTGAACAAACATCAACCATTTTCATTCATATTTGGTATATAGATCTTTCACAACAATATCTCGGAACAAGTTTGAAAACCAGATTTAAGGGATACTTTTTTACCTGAGATACAGCCCTTTAATAGTTTGTTAATTTTTTTTAGCAATTTTAGGAAATGTTATGTTCGTTAGTGCAATAACTTGAACAATCGTCAACCAATTTCACCCATGTTTGGTATATGGATCTTTCACAACAATATCTTAAACAGTTCTTTCTACCATGAACTACAACACTTAGTTTGTCTATTTTTAGCAATTTTATGACTGTTAGCACAAAAACTTGAACAAACGTTAACCGATTACTTTCATATTTGATATGTGGACCTGGTGATGATTGGGTGAGGGATATGGTCTGTAGGGTGTGCCAAAGGATTTTACTCCCTGTGCATGACAAAGTCATTTGGCACACCCTACCGAGGGTGTAAAATCCTTTGGCACACCCTACCGACCACATCCCTCATCCGATCTAGTATTACTTAGACATTCCAAATTTCCACATTCCTCATCACCAAACATCATGAATCTTTTGGGTGACCACTAAATGGGAGCCAGCAAATTTTTCCAAATTTCGTTGAAAATATGGCTGCCAGCGGCCTTTACTCTTTGTATGGCTAGGTTCTTTGGCACACCCTACAGATGACATCTCTTGTCCGATCATCACTATTAACAACATATGGATCTTTGGATAACCACGTGATGGGAGTCATCTAATTTTTTTTAATTTGGTTAAAAACATGGCCACCGGCAGCCATTTTGGATTTTACTCTTTGCATGACTAAATCCTGTAGCGCAATTACAGACCACATCCCTCATCCGATCTAGTATTACTTGGACATTCCAAATTTCCATAGTTGTAATCGCTCCATTGGCTGTAACACATGAAATTACCCCCTCTCCAAGAGCTACAGTGTCTAGTATTACTTAGACATTCCAAATTTCCACAGTCGTAATCACTCCATTGACTGTAACACATGAAATTACCCCCTCTCCAAGAGCTACAGTGTCATTGACATTTTCATTGGAGAATTGTTTTGAAAATTTACAGGCATGTTTAGCATCACCTCTAGATCACTGGTGTTCAGCGGGCTGTCCACTTTGGGATCTTTAGCGATTTTTGTTCCAACACTATACTGATTTCTGTTTACTTTCGGCCATTTTTATCATGGGAAAACCTACACTGTCCTGCACTGTCAAGAGAAAATTGTTATGTTGAAGTAGTGTCTTCTGTCCCTTTTGTTTGGTGTGAGTAGATAAATATTCATATAGCCTACTATTAAAACAATGATTGAGATAGGCGTCTCGTTGTGTTCCTATGATGAGTCGATCAGCTAGATTTGGCTGTGAATTTAGTAATTATACCCCCACTTTCGAAGAAAATGGGGCGTATACTGGATTGACTGCGTCTGTCCGTCCATCACGCTTTCTCCCTCCGTCAGTCCGTCCGTCCATCCGTCCGACCTCATAACTCGAACAATTATGAACCGATTTCAATAATTTTTTGTATGCAATCTCCTTAGGACAGCCTCTCCGCATGATGCTTAATAACTTTGACAAATATGAACCGATTTCAATAATTTTTGGTATACATGCTTTTCACAATACCCTCTCTACATGATGCTGCTAGGTATGGCTCAGACTGTTTTTCGTAATATTACACTTCATTTTCGACTTATTTTGACTTAGAAAATTCTGTCCGACTTAATAACTTTAACAAATATGAACCAATTTGAATAATTTTTTCTGTACAGGCTTCTTGTGACACCATATCGATATTATTAGTCCAAATTTTTCTTTTTCTTTAAAAATCTTTTTTGTTGGGTTTACGGATAATGCGCGTTGAATTTGCCACGGTGGGGGTATGCTAGCACTCGAGTGCACACCTCTTGTTTCCAACTGTAGCATCAGTTTTGAGATGAACAATGACAGAATAAACCATGATAATTATGGTAATTGTAATATGCCATCACCAGACTGTCTAATCACATTTTTGATATCATCAATATCGTCCACCGTTTTTAGTTAATCAAGCATTTTTGAAATGCACACAGGTTCCGATTTGTTTTTCAACGGCTCCGACTCTTATCTCGATAATTGAAAAAGAGGGGTATACTGTTTTGCATCTGTCCATTCGTACGAGACTACACTTTGGCCGTACAAAATGGATTTGTGAGGTAACTTTGTACTTGTGAGTTGCAGCTTACAAATAATCACTTTGAAATGTTTGGACCATATTGAACGTCAATTAAATTGTTTGTTCGGGTTTTCTGTTCTAGAGTTATTCATCTTTGTTTATCTGAAAATGCTTCCTTTTGGGTCAGGCTATTAAACTGAGTATCTCAGTCATAGGTTATAGGTATGCACACACCAGTCAGTATGCCACATGAGGGGATGCACCAGATAACAGTCCATCTCTTGTTTTTATTAAAAGTGATGAAAATCACATGAAAGGCATAGCAATAAATTGGAAATAAGGATTACATACTTGTACACTGTGATCATTGGTGTACATAATAACTACAATGTAGTTAAATTTTAGAAAGCTAATTTGTTCAGGTGGTTGGTTAAATCAACAATAGTCACCTAAAATGGTTTCTCTATATATCTTGAGTAATTTTATGAATTACTATTTCCAGTTTGAGATGGAAGCTTTACATCAAACACAGAAAGATTTGCAGAAAGGCAAAGAAAAGTTGGATGGAATGATAAGATCCCTGGAAGATGAGAAGGTTTGTATCATAACAGTTTTCGCACCAGCCATAAACTATTGATTTCAAAATTGATGGTTCTGGTGCCAAGTGAACATAATTATACTCCAACATGCAGTCGCACTGTGGAACTTGAATGGATGATGCTGGTTAGTTGAAATCACATCATGTGACATCGCGCTCATGCCCCAACTTGTTTTCATATATATTGTATGCACTCAACTTGCAAATTGGCGCTATATGCTCTTTTAATCGGCAAGTTGAGTGTGAATGTAAGAAATGTATGTTGATTTTCATCAGGTTCCATGGGGTATGTATACATGCAAGATGGTCTGATATTATTATGTGTGAAACGCTTTCTCATCCCACACTAAATGTCAGACCAACTTGCATCCATACTCCATGGAAAGCAAATAAATCAGCATCTATTTCTTCATTATGGTGTGTCACATTTAAATAGAATAAAACCTTAACATCAGTTCTTATGACAGTTATCTGATTTTATCAACCCTCAGAATATATATTGAACTTTTATAGTCTCAGTGAGTACAGAGATGTGCCTCAAATATTAATGGTTATATGCAATATGACAACAATGTCTTGAGTTATTGGAAAATCCCTTCAAAATATTATTAATAATGATTGGAGATGTTAAACTTAATGTTATGTATGACAAACAACATTATGTGAAATAACATAAAGTTATTATACAATGTTTTGTACAGTATGTGTTTTTCTTGTACAAGTCCACGTTGTGGTGAAAAGTCATATTGGACTCGACAATGCATTTTCATTGGGCTGGAATATTTGTGACTGCTTTATTCTTCATTATAATATATGGGTGTATGACACTATATTATGCAATAAAAAATCTAACTCCACATATTAATACAAATGAAGCTTCCTCTCATGGAGCCAAGACAATAAGCTGTTTGGTGATTGGAGTGTTGTCTGAAATTATTAATTATTCTAGCAGTTCTTGGTACCAAAAGGAACAACAAAGAACATAATATTTTCAACCTCCCAAATGTATTATAATCCATTGTTTTTGTCACCTCTTAATAATTGCTCAGATTCTGCAAACAATGAAGATGATATGTGAAATTCAAGATTTTTCGACAGATAGATCCAGGGTCACTGGTGTTCAGATTTGTTCAAATGAGGTCACCCGGTCAATTAGTTGAGAAACCAGGGCCATAACTCATAGTGATTCTTACAATGACTTCTTCTAAAAAAATATTTGGCCGATTTAGCTTATATTTGGTACATAGATACCTTGGGTGACTGGGGTTCAGATTTGTTCAAATGGGGTCACTGGGTCAAATAGGGGCAGAGCCAGGGACATAACTTTAAAAACAAAAAAAATTATTTTTGCATTTTGACCTTTAATTTTTGTTTAGGACACATCACAGCCTCATATTTCTTACCTAGATTTTTCTTAGCATGTTCTTCATCTGTATGGATTTTGGTATTGTTTATTCCCTTCCACTCTTGTTTTGATATAGAATTCATCCAAGACAGGATTACTCAAACATTTTTCATCTGATCAACACCAAATTTGGTATATGAATTTTTGACACTTATATACAGATCAAGTTAAAATATGGGTTTGATCCGATATATTTTAACAGAGTTATGGCCCTTTATAATTCAGACCTCTTTGCTATGCACTATTAATTTTTAAGAGAACACTGAAGCCTGCATTATTGAAAAAGCCAATTTATCATAGTGTGGTCACCCGATATTCTTGCTTCAGACTGCTTGCTTCAGACCAGTTTGCCATCTGTCATTACATGACATGACATTAGCTAAACAACTATTCTACCAGTCTACAATGAATAGTCCATTGTTCATTTCTCCAAGCCTGGACATAGTGTGTCTGACATTTGCAGAATGAAGTCCCCAGATGGTGAATTTAGTGTTGCTACCCCATACAGCAGGCTAGCATCACCAAATACACCCTCAATTACCTTATTCTGATTAGGCCTCATCTTCTGGGACAATTTTTTTTAAACATTTGAAAAAAAGTGACACCATTATATATAACATCTGCAGAGTTATGAAACTTTACTCTTTAATGAAATTATGGAAACATTCCACCCTCCCCCACCACCCCCCTCCCACATGGCCCAGGCTCAACCCTGCCATCAACCAACATCCCTTCCAAGCCATATCACCTCTCAATTTAATACCTCTTCTCACCACAGAGGCATATATATCTGTAAAGGTACAGGTCATTAATTATATAAACTGGCCAGATGACATGTATTATTCTAATCTAAACATATCTGTAGCAATTTAACAACAAACTGGTGCTTCCATTCAATGTTAGGTGATGACTGACATTCAATGATACTGTGAATGGCTTTGATTTCTTCAAGTCTGGAAATAGTGTGTCTGACATTTACATAGTGAGGTCCCCAGATGGTGAATTTAGTGTTGCTACCCCATACAGCATGCTAGCATCACCAAATACACCCGCCAGGGACCTAATTCTGCTTAGTCCTCATCTTCTGGGAAGTATCCTAAGTATCAAATTGACAGTTTGATTTAGTCACTTTTTCCACCTGTTCAGTTTCAATGTCCCCCTAATTTGCAGAAGATAAAATGCATAATTGAGGTGCTCAATGGGTGTGTATCACCAACTTCAACTGTAGGACTTCATTGATTTAGTCACTTTTTTCCACCTGTTCAGTTTCAATGTCCCCCTAATTTGCAGAAGATAAAATGCATAATTGAGGTGCTCAATGGGTGTGTATCACCAACTTCAACTGTAGGACTTAAATCTGTTCCTTGGTTTTATTGGCCATTGAGGCCTAATCAGATTGAGGATGAATTTGGTGATGCTAGCCTTACAGAATATTGTCATTAAATCCACATTTTTGGGACCTAATTCTGCAAATGTCAGACATACTAAATTTAGGTTTGGCCATTTCATATTATTGTTTTAATCACCACTTATCCAGATGAAATCATACGACTAATATTCAAAGAAAAATGGGGGGGGGGGGGGGGGGGGGGTATATATTGGATTAAATTTGTCTTCTATCTGGCATTTGCAGAATGAGGTCCCCAGAGGGTGAATTTAGTTATGCTACCCTGCACAGCAGTCTAGCATCACCAAATACACTAGCCAGGGTCCTCATTCTGCTTAGGCCTCATCTTCTGGGAAGTATATAGGCACTTAAATTGACATTTTTACTTACTTTAGCCCTTATGTTTAGTTTCTATATCCCCTAATTTGTGAATATAAAATGCATAATTGAGGTGGCCAATGGGTGCACATCACCAACTTTAACTGGAGAACTTCAATCTAATGCTATGTCTCCCATAGCAGTTGAGGCCTACACAGAATGAGGTCCCCAGAGGGTGAATTTGGTGATGCTAGCCCACATTGCAGGATTGTGTCATTAAATTCACCCTTTGGGGACCTCATTCTGCAAATGTCAGACAATTTGTTCAGGCTTGTCTGTTCGAATATTATGTTCTTAACCACCAGTATCCAGTTGAACTCATTATACCCTGATTTTGCAAAGAAAACTTGGGGGGGGATATTGGATTGAATTTGTCAGTCTCTATGTCAGACTGTTCTCCCATCCATCCATCTGTCATTATGTCTCTATCCGTTCATCAATTGTTTTCTTCTCCAGATACATATTAAAGACCAAATGGGTTTATATATTTAGGTGTGGATGTCCCCCAGGTGACTCACATTCAGATTTGTTCAAATGAGTTCATCAGGTCAAATAGGTGAGAAGTCAGGGCCATAACTCTTTCCTTCCATAGTAATTCTTAAAACAATTTCTTCTCAAGAACCATCTGGACTATTTAGATTATGTTTGGTATGGATGGTCCTTCGGTGACTGGGGTTTAGATTTTTTCAGATTTGGTCATTTTAGGAAAATCAGTTCAGTTCAACTCTTAAAATCTAATGTCTGAAATTACCAAATGAATGGATCTCATAGATGGGGATAACGTTTGTTCAAATAGGGGCGGAGATAAGAGATTTAATTACCAACCAGCCACCCTACCCGTGCTCCGGTGGAGTTATAGTCATCACTCCTCGTCCGTCCATCGTCTGTCCGTCCATCCGTCCGACAACAATTATTTGAACATCTACTCTGGAACCATATGACCAAATGGGTTCATATTTGGTGTGGATATTCCCTAGGTGATTCTCATGCAGATTTGTTCAAATGCGGTCACTGGGTCAAATAGTTGCGAAGCCAGGGCCATAACTCTTTCCCACCATAGTAATTCTTTTAAACATGTTCAGAACAATAAGACCGAATGGTTTCATATTTGGTGTGGATGTTCCCTAGGTGACTCACATTCAGATTTGTTCGAATGAGTTCACTTGAAATAGTTGCGAAGCCAGGGCCATAACTCTTTCCCTCCATAGTATTCTTAAAGTGACTTCTTCTCAAATACCATCAGGCTATATGGGTTCATATTTGGTATGAAGGATCCTTGGGTGACTGGGGTTCAGATTTGTTCAAATCAGGTCACTGGGTCAAATGTGGGCGGGGCCAGGGACATAACTCCAAATTTTTTGTTTTAGATTTAACTCTTTAGATATCTACTTCTTTTAAAGTGATTATGAAAAGTTCTGACTGTTGTGGTCTCCAGAGTCCCAGTCTTATCAGTCTTTGCAGTCTGGTGAGCGACCCCACAGTCATTGACTGTCTTGTTATTTATTGTGTTACTCACCTCTCCATCGATTGTGATGGCTAACAACCTTACACCCACCACATCGAGCGTCAGCATGCCCAGTGAATCCAGTTCACTATTCAGCTTGACTGATAATAACTTGGCCGCAACAGTTGTGCGTCAGACAGATTCACGAAAAAGGAACATTAGTGGTGTTTCCACGACGGAAGAGAAAGGACCAAAACGTCCCAGAAAATATGATCTCAAAATCAGAGACATCGTTATGCCAGAATACCGCCGTTTACGAAATATTTACATTAAGGAATCCAAACTAGGGTTCCAACTCGATTATTACAGGAACTACCTGGAAAATGATTTGTCTCCACTTGACTGTCAAGTGAGATACAGTGTAAACCAATTCACACCTGAAGTCACAAAAACAGAAATACACCAGATCCTCTCTCACACAAATCAGAATCTATTGAAACTAAAAATGAGAAACATTGAACGCGAACTCAACACAACCCGTGAGTCCGCCCGACCTGTTAAAGATTCTTGGTCTACTTTGTGCACGCCCGAAGAAAACGCCGAAGCTAACACTGCTATTCGTGCACTGACTTCTAGAATACGAGCTTCGCTGCCATTTTGACATACACGCTATATTAAGCTGATCAATTTTGAAGCTAATGGGCGAGATTATGAATTTAATATGGTCCCCCTCAGTTCCATTTCGAAATTCTGCCCATTTCCATTCTAAAGCTTGATCAGAGTTCCAAAAGACATTTTTTTTTTATACAAAATCCCATACTGCATTCTTAAAAATGAATATGTCGTGCCTCAGTTGGTACTGGGACAAACAAAATAGAATATTTAGTTGTCAGTTGAATACTTAACATGGTTAATAACTAAGTGAGTCACAACCTGTTACATTTTCGGAACAGCAGAGAATAATGTTCAGGATATACTGGGATATATGTGAAAAATTTACTCTTTTTTTAACCAAATTTGGTTGCCAATTTGCAATAGACCTTGAGTAATAATGTCTAGAAATACATCAGCGTGACACAGACAGACCAAAACAATAAAAACCTTTGATACCAAAGATAGTTCCGTTTTACTTGAAAACATGGTCCAAACCTGAAGAGTGAATTTTGCCGATTTTGATGTCAAGTTTGTGATTTAAAAATACATAGTTCTGGTAATGTCAGTGGTTACAATAGTAACAATTAACTAATTTGTTCAAATGCGGTCACTGGGTCAAATAGTTGCGAAGCCAGGGCCATAACTCTTTCCCACCATAGTAATTCTTTTAAACATGTTCAGAACAATAAGACCGAATGGTTTCATATTTGGTGTGGATGTTCCCTAGGTGACTCACATTCAGATTTGTTCGAATGAGTTCACTTGAAATAGTTGCGAAGCCAGGGCCATAACTCTTTCCCTCCATAGTATTCTTAAAGTGACTTCTTCTCAAATACCATCAGGCTATATGGGTTCATATTTGGTATGAAGGATCCTTGGGTGAATGGGGTTCAGATTTGTTCAAATCAGGTCACTGGGTCAAATGTGGGCGGGGCCAGGGACATAACTCCAAATTTTTTGTTTTAGATTTAACTCTTTAGATATCTACTTCTTTTAAAGTGATTATGAAAAGTTCTGACTGTTGTGGTCTCCAGAGTCCCAGTCTTATCAGTCTTTGCAGTCTGGTGAGCGACCCCACAGTCATTGACTGTCTTGTTATTTATTGTGTTACTCACCTCTCCATCGATTGTGATGGCTAACAACCTTACACCCACCACATCGAGCGTCAGCATGCCCAGTGAATCCAGTTCACTATTCAGCTTGACTGATAATAACTTGGCCACAACAGTTGTGCGTCAGACAGATTCACGAAAAAGGAACATTAGTGGTGTTTCCACGACGGAAGAGAAAGGACCAAAACGTCCCAGAAAATATGATCTCAAAATCAGAGACATCGTTATGCCAGAATACCGCCGTTTACGAAATATTTACATTAAGGAATCCAAACTAGGGTTCCAACTCGATCATTACAGGAACTACCTGGAAAATGATTTGTCTCCACTTGACTGTCAAGTGAGATACAGTGTAAACCAATTCACACCTGAAGTCACAAAAACAGAAATACACCAGATCCTCTCTCACACAAATCAGAATCTATTGAAACTAAAAATGAGAAACATTGAACGCGAACTCAACACAACCCGTGAGTCCGCCCGACCTGTTAAAGATTCTTGGTCTACTTTGTGCACGCCCGAAGAAAACGCCGAAGCTAACACTGCTATTCGTGCACTGACTTCTAGAATACGAGCTTCGCTTGAGAAAGACCATGCGAAAAAACTAGAATCAGCTAAATCACGTGCACTTTCTAACAAATTCCACACTATCAAACTACCGATAGCAGGAAATAAGCAACCAAGAATGGGTCCACAGCAGAAGAAACGTTTCAAAGGCCGACCACCACCACCACCCCCTAACCGACGTAAAAGGAACAACCCTTTCTTACAACTTGTTCACTTATTATCCGACATGAATAACAGTAGCGATCCCGATGCGGAGGAACGTCCCTCAACATCCGGAATCACCAATGCTAATAAACATGAAAAATATTCGTTCGATTCAGTTATTAATTTGTCTTCCTATTCCCTCAACGAAGAGGAACATTCCCTACTCAACAAAGGTCTTACGTTCAGCCCATCAACCACCTACAATGACCGCTGCCAACTCAGCAGGGATACCACATCTCTCATGCGTCGACTTAATCTTAAGTTATTCTTTACAGACATTGAATAGGATTCACCTCCCACCATGTCTGACAAATTAGATATTAAATTTGGTCCAAAAAGCAAATGGAACCCTGGTCCTGGACAAGACTGCTGTCTAGATACCATTCAACGAGCAATCCATCTCAAAATTTTATACACCTCCATCCAACCTAGATACGAGAGAAAGGGAAGCAATCCATTCCCTTAAAGGCAACAATCGCATTATCATTAAGAAAGCCGACAAAGGCTCGGCTGTGGTCATTCTATATCGGTCAGATTACATCAATGAGGCTGAACGTCAATTA
This sequence comes from Siphonodentalium dalli, assembly GCA_032622095.1. Lineage (NCBI taxonomy): Eukaryota > Metazoa > Mollusca > Scaphopoda > Gadilida > Siphonodentaliidae > Siphonodentalium > Siphonodentalium dalli. The sequence continues at coordinate 161,819,812 of CP136061.1, read as the reverse complement.
GCAGACACCAAGTTCTATGTCAGAACCAATACTGATTTAACTTGCTATCACAACAATCTGGTAAACAAACAACTAGACACCCTTTTGATTAAAACAGAGATCAGTGATAAAGTCCACCGCAGACTTTACAACCGAGAGCCACGAACCCCTCTCTTTTACATGCTGCCAAAAATTCATAAGAGCCTCGATAAAGGTAAAATCCCAGGCAGACCTATCATCAGTGGAACTAACAGTCCCACTGAGAAAATCAGTAGCTTTGTCGATGAACACATAAAACCATTTGTGAAAACATACGATAGCTACATACGAGACACCACTGACTTCCTCAACAAACTGAACGAACTTCATGATTTACCAGACCATTTCCTATTATGTACAATGGATGTTACTTCATTGCATACCAACATCCCCAACCACGAGGGTTTGGTATCGGTTGCATGCTGCATAAGACGGCATCAACCAGAATGGACCTTGTCACACACAAGACTCCTATCCCTCCTCAAATTGGTCTTGCATTGTAATAATTTTGAGTTTGATAACGCACATTACTTACAAGTCGGGGGTACGGCAATGGGCACACGTGCAGCCCCATCTTTTGCTAATATTTTTATGGGCGAGTTAGAAACACGTCTCCTTCGTGAGGCCCCATTCAAACCCGCTGTATATTTAAGATATATAGACGGCATATTTCTGATATGGACTTCAGGAGAGGATAATTTGTTACAGTTCATTAACCACATGAACACCTCACATCATTCAATCAAATTCACAGCTGATTACTCTGCGGATTCTGTCCACTTTCTTGATGTTATAGTAAAACGCGTTGGTTGTCAAATAGAAACAGATCTATACAATAAACCAACGGACACACACAGCTATCTCAGAGCAGACTCGTTCCACCCTGATCACACCATCAGAGGTGGTCCCTACAGTCAACTACTTCGGATCAAACGCATTTGTTCGAAACAATCAGATTTCATTAAACACAGGAAATTGATGTTAAAATACTATGAAGCAAAGGGGCACAACTCAGATCGGCTCCAGAATTCATTCGATAAAGTAATGAAAATACCAAGGGAAACTACCCTATCTATTAAACCCAAGAAAGAGACGAAAAGAATACCTTTCGTCACGGACTTCCACCCGGATTGTGTGAATCTATTTCGTAAACTCAAGGACTATTGGCCACTACTTAAAGTGTCCCACAGGTGCAGAAAACTTTTTTCTGATCCACCCTTACTGGCCCATAGAAAAAATCCCAACTTGAAGGATATTCTGGTCAGAGCAAGGATCCCTAACCAATCACAGGTTTGTGGGACCTTCATACCTAACCCACACCTCGAGTGTACAAAGGCCAATTGTAGAATATGCACAAATATGAAAAATAACCCAAGATGGTTCTGCAGTCATCAAACCAAAGAAAGGTTTAAGGGCCCGTTCCTTCAGAATTGCCTGACACGGAACTGCGTGTACCTCCTTACTTGCAGAACATGTCGCAAGCAATATGTCGGCGAAACATTACGCGAATTCGGCATTCGTCTATCGGAACACTATTACGATATTAATAATCAAAAGGACACAACAGTAGCCGACCATTTCCGTATAACAAAACACCCAGTCAACTTAAAATACCAAGTTATATATGTCCTGAAAACTGACCCAGAGACATATTCCTCAAAAATGAAGAGGAAATCAGCGGAGATCAACTGGATGTACCGACTGAGAACGCTTCAACCATTCGGGATGAATAAGAAAGACTTCTAGAAATAGATTGTTTATTATGACAATAGAATAACTCCAGGTATAACACCTCATAAATGGATATATACCAATACCCCGCACACATGGCCATTCATACACTCCAGACCCCATAAACATAGAACCACACAATAGTGATTGATACACCCCACCCATGATCATAAAGCCAACACATGTACACATATACACCCATCCATGACAATACAGCCACCCAAGGTACACATGTACATCCCACACATGACCATATGGTCACTCCATATATACATTAACAACACATGTATGACTACTCTTTGTATACCCATACAGCCACTCCTTGTATCAGGCCTCAGCTCACAAGGCGACTCAGGCGAGATTTTCGCCTTACTGTCGCTGACTTCGCCCTATCGTCGCTCTATTAAAGGCGAAATCGAAGTCGCCTTCAATTTTAAGTAAATTTTTATTTTATTTTTTCTTTATTTTTTTTTCTAGTTTTTTCCCCAGACATGTCCGTATATAGATGAATTGTGGCGGCCATCCCAAAAAGAAACGGACGATGCAGAGACAAAGTCCCAAGTGTTTAAAATAAAATATGACCTATTATTTTGTGTTGTTATTCAGTCGCCGTTGTTCCCTTTGCAGCAATGAATGTTAATCACGAATGTTTTGACACGCTGAAAACACGATGAGATGTTAGCAACTTAGCATCTGTGTTGTTATTGACCATCGTGAGTGTCACAAATAATGTTTTAATTAACTTAAAAGACCGCTGTCCCGCATTTCAGATATAAAACAAATACGACATTATTAGAGTATGTACCAGGCGCTTCGGAAGTTCGTTTCGGTAACGCGTTACACTTTTTGAAGAGACCGCGTCACACTTTTTGACGGAAGAGACCGCTTCCGTAAATAAATAAATGTCAAGTTTATTGCTTTAATCAGATTATACCAGTGATGTTGGCATTAATTAAGGGAGGCCATTAATTAATAAAAGCTTTAGCAATAAAACTAAAAGCTTTTGCAACTCCTTTGTTAGTTAATCCTTATTGTTTATTTTAGCGGACACCCACATTACAGCCGTGACCAAATTAAACTTTCAAAGTTACAATTTACATGCATCATGATTCAGACTGTACAATCTGACAATAGTCAATACTACAAACGTATCTTCCAGGCTGCAGTCTAGGAAATAATACTTCTTCCATTTAGTTAAAAAATTAACTACTACTGTAACTTGATAATTGTCTTGCTTAAATGATAGCTACACAAAACATTTCCAAAAAATTTAAATGTAAAATAACAATTAATTAGGCTAATTTCAGATAAAGTCAAAATTTTTTAGTTTTATTTCTTATTTTATGTTTTTAAATTTTTTATTGATGTTATAAAATAAAGCGATAGTTGAAAATTGTCAATTTTCCGTAGTCTCCACTTCTCCCTGAAGTCTCCCTAAATTTCCTGGAGGGAGACTTCAAGTCTCCCTGTTCTGAACCCCTAGGCTGAGGCCTGCCTTGTATACATATGCATCTGACTGTGGACACCCCACCTATGACCATATAACCACTCCTTGTATAACTATTCACATCATTCATGATCATACACTATTAAACACCCTGTATACATATTCACCTCACATATGACCATACAGTCAATCCCTGGCTGCCATTTTGACATACACGCTATATTAAGCTGATCAATTTTGAAGCTAATGGGCGAGATTATGAATTTAATATGGTCCCCCTCAGTTCCATTTCGAAATTCTGCCCATTTCCATTCTAAAGCTTGATCAGAGTTCCAAAAGACATTTTTTTTTTTATACAAAATCCCATACTGCATTCTTAAAAATGAATATGTCGTGCCTCAGTTGGTACTGGGACAAACAAAATAGAATATTTAGTTGTCAGTTGAATACTTAACATGGTTAATAACTAAGTGAGTCACAACCTGTTACATTTTCGGAACAGCAGAGAATAATGTTCAGGATATACTGGGATATATGTGAAAAATTTACTCTTTTTTTAACCAAATTTGGTTGCCAATTTGCAATAGACCTTGAGTAATAATGTCTAGAAATACATCAGCGTGACACAGACAGACCAAAACAATAAAAACCTTTGATACCAAAGATAGTTCCGTTTTACTTGAAAACATGGTCCAAACCTGAAGAGTGAATTTTGCCGATTTTGATGTCAAGTTTGTGATTTAAAAATACATAGTTCTGGTAATGTCAGTGGTTACAATAGTAACAATTAACTATTACATTAGAAATGTTACTATTCAATGTATATAAGACAGAATAGCCAATTTTTTTCATCAAACACAACTTGTAAGCGATTGCATGGCTCTATGGGGCAATATTTACAATTTTCCATATATTAGCCCCCAATTTTGGCAGCCATTTTGAGCCAAAGTGATAATGTTGGTTCCATTGAGTTGGAATATTCGTATTGACATTGCACATACTGCTCATTTCTTGTTTAAATATGACTATAATTCCAATGGTGGTTTTTGGTGAAATTTGATACTTTGTTCTGTAAAATTGATTTTAGGGGCTAGGACCACATGAATGGCATATTTCATTGCTTCAATGATCAGTTGATATGAACAATACAAAATAAGGTCAGAATTCTTAACCAGTTCCATACAGCAGAATCTGATCTAGAAGATATTAGTGAAAAAAGTCAAATATTCCACTTCCTGCTGCCATTTTGGCAGCCATCTTCGACAGTGAGTTCCAATTTTGCTCTAATAACAGCGCCAAAGCAAATAATTATAATAATTATTGGCAGTCATTGCCTCAAGAAACTTAATACGTCAGCTTGCAAATAAGGAAAGATAAAGCAAACTGTGACATCACGCCTAATCAGCTTTAGGGGGCGGGTTAAGTTTTTGCGTAATTCGTAATTCTCCAACTATTCGCCCAAAATGGGTTCGACCATCAGTATATTCTTGTAGTATTGTCATATTGATATATATATTGTTTGGATAGGTTGTATGATGTAAAAATAAAATTAAACGAAAGAGATGTACTTAGCTGAATCGACGAGAGAATTTACAAGTCGTCTTAGATACCATTTGTAGGGGACGTCATACGATTCATGTTCACATTATAAAACAATTGACAACCGACACACTGATGTCATAATTACAGTGTACATGTGCAGGGTTCGCGCTGCCACTTGCCAAATCTGCCAACTGCAAAAATAATTCACATTTGGCACCAAATATTTTCATTTGGCAAAAGTTTTGGCAAGTCACTTTTTAGCTCACCTGAGACGAAGTCTCCGGTGGAGCTATAGTCATCACTCCTCATCCGTTCGTCCATCAAGAATCGTCTTCTTCTCCATAACTATTAGACCGAATGGGTTCATATTTGGTGTGGATGTTCCCAAGGTGAATCACTCAGATTTGTTCAAATGATGTCTCTAGGTCAATTAATTGCGAAACCAGGGCCATAACTCTATTCCTCCATAGTAATTCTTAGAACGATTTCTTGTCAAAAACCATTGGGCCGATTTAGCTAATATTTGGTATGGAGGTTCATTGGGTGACTGGGGTTCCTGCCATTAAATGATATTGATTACATGGCTGTATTATAATTGACAATCTCCACAGATTACAGCTGTGATAATTTAAAAGTAAATTAGAGTAGACATCCCCAGGTTCACCCAGACCACAATGGCATATTCATTTAAAGAGGCAGTATTGTGCAGTACATTTGTCACTAACAAGATAATTAATTAGTCTGACAACTGGGCTGCAGGATATAAGTAATACAATGCTGCTATTGTTTTGCATTCCCTGGTCCCAAAACTAATATTTACTCAAATATTTGACAGAGAATCATTAATAATAAGCATTACTTGGTTCCAACTGATGTATGCCTATGCATGTCAAGTAAAATCTGACATTTGATGATTGTGATTCAGATTTATTCAATCAGGGTCACCAGGTCAAATATGTGCAAGGTCAGGTGCAACACTTTTTCCCTCCATAGTAATGCATGATATGTCTTCTTTGAACAAACCAAATGGCCTATTTTGCTTATTATACCCCCTTTAAAAAAAAAGGGGGGTATACTATTTTGCACCTGTCCGTGCGTGCGTTTGTGAGTGTGTGTGTATGTCCGTCCGATGTCTGTTCATGTCATAACTTGAACAGTAGTGCTCAGATCCCAATGAAATTAGGTATGGATGTTCACTACTATGAGGACATTAAATAGAGGGTTCCATCATTTCTTTCGGATTCTCCATTCTAGAGTTATTCATCTTTGTTTATCTGGAAATGTTGGCTTTTTGGTCCGTTTGGTGTCTGTTCATGTCGTAACTTCAAAAGTTGTGCTGGGATCTCAATGAAATTTGGTATGGATGTTCACAACTATGAGCACATTAAACAAAGGGTCCCATTGTTTTGTTCGGATTTTCCATTCTAGAGTTATTCATCTTTGTTTATCTGGAAATGTTGGATTTTTGGTCCGCCTGGTGTCTGTTCATGTCATAACTTGAACAGTAGTGCTCAGATCTCAATGAAATTTTGTATGGATGTTCACTGCTATGGGGGCATTCAATAGACGGTTACATCGTCCATTCTAGAGTTATTCATCTTTGTTTATCTGGAAATGTTGTCTTTTTGGTCTGTCTGGTTTCTGTTCATGTCGTAACTTCAATAGTTATGCTGGGATCTCAATGAAATTTGGTATGGATGTTCACTACTATGAGGACATTAAAATGAGGGTTCCATCGTTTTGTTCAGATTTTCCATTCTAGAGTTATACATCTTTGTTTATCTGGAAATGTTGGCTGTTTGGTCCTTCTGAATAAAGATAGTTATTCATCTTTGTTTATATGAAAATGCTGATTTTTGGGTCCATCTGAGTATAGCAGTCATAAGTTATAGATATGCCCACACTAGGCGGTATGCCACAAGGGGGTATGCACCGGACGACAGTCCATCTCTTGTATTTGGTATGAAATGACCTTGGGTGACCGGAATTCAGATTTGTGAAAATGGAATCACAAAATCAAATAAGGGCAGATCCAGGGACATAACTATTTCACTCCATAGTAATTCTTAAAACTTGTTTGCAAGAACTAGTTGGCTTATTTAGCATGGAATCTTCTTGTTTGACTGGAATTCAGATTTGTTAAAATGGGGTCCAAGCGAAGGACTGTTTCCCTCCATAATAATTCTTAATATGCTTCCTTCACAAGAACCATCAAGTATATTTAACTGATATTTTGTATGAAGGGATCTTTGGTCACTGGGATTCAAATTTATTCAGATGGGGTCACCAGGTCAAATAGGGCGGAACCAGGGACATAACTCTTTGTCTCTATAGTAATTCTTAAAATGTCTTCTCAAGAGAGGTTGGATTATTTAGCTTACATATAGTATGGATGGTCCTTTGGTGACTGAGATTCAGATTTGTTCAAATGAGGTCAACCTGTCAAGAAATGGCGGGGCTATGGGGACTTACTTAGCAACCCTGCTATCATTTTATTCGGTGATTGGTTGATTGTTGTATGATTAACCACAAAAGAGATGTGAGTATAATTGTTAACTAACTGCTTTAATTTTGCAGAAAATGGTAATTCTAAAAGAATTTGGCAAAAAATATTTTCATTTGGCAAATTATTTGGCAAAAGTAAATTTCGGTCTAGCGCGGACCCTGGTATTGTGTGAGTATCCATGTGAACATAATGGCAAACAATTACATAGGATAGACGAGGAAAAATGAAAAAAATTCATATTTTGCCCCAGAAATTCCATATGCAACAACCGGATCATGAAACTAGAAAGAACATACTACAAACAAAAATAACATAGTCAGAATTATTCCATCTTTAGTGCAACACCTTGTGTTTTCTCATCCCCTACTAATACCAAAGCACAACCAACTCCGATGAGCCATGCTGGAGTTTATAAGCTGAAATGTTCGCATGAAAATTAAACAAAATTCCAAGTCAAACAATGGACGTAATTCTGGTAAAAAATAATGATGAAACGAGTAGCAGTGTTCGCGCTGGACCGAAACAAACTTTAGCCAAAAGTTTAGCCAAATGAAAATTTTATTAGCCAAATGAAAAAAACTTTAGCCAAATGTTTTTTGGCCAAATTAAAAAAAACTTTGGCCAAATTAAATCATCGTTTTCTGGTCGATTCACAATTAATGACTAAAACGTTAAATCTAACAGACACAGGTAAAATACACAATAATTTAAATAATTTTGATGAACTAGAAGTATTTTTATATATTTTATATATATCATTTATTAAAAATTTATTAATCTTTATGTGAAAGAGTGATTTTGGGGGGGGGGGGGGGGGGGGGGGGGGGGGGGGTAACCCGGGATTGTCCTTCTTAATGTCAATATTTTTTGGTTTTATATCAATATCTTTTTTTAAATCATTAAATATTTATCCTTGCGAAAATATCTAAGTGACATACTAATAACTTAATATTGTTACGCCATTATCAAATTACAATCTGTCATAAAAGCATGCATATTATTTTGAGTGTATCAGTATTGACGACAAATAGCAACAAAATATCTGTCGTGATTCACATTTGGCTGATTAAGCTTTTGTCTTACACTTGGTGCTCATAAACCTCGGCCGTCTTAAATACAATGTCATCATGAACATGCATTGTGCAGGCGCGCTGTGATTGACCAGACAGACAATGGGTGATTAGGGGATTAAATGTAAAAATTAATAATTACCTTTTGCTGCTTCGTGACGTAATCTTTCTCCAGATTAAAACAGCCTGTTGCAAACAAATTGCTTATATACCGGCGTCAATGCACTTTACAAAACATTGCTTTCTTCACATTGTCATAATTCAACCAGGGTCGGTTTAATGTCCATGCATCTTTGAATGTCCGTCTTGTGAAAACTAAAGATGATTACACATCACTTTGTGGTCGCTTGGTTGATAGAGTTGTCGATCGGGTTTGCCTTTGTACGATATTTCATAAGTACGAAAATAATGAAATACTTTCGTCACCTAACTTCATCTTGAATGTCGATCTATTGAGCGCTTTTATTAATTAGCTTTCTGGCTCCATGCTTTCAGTCTCCATTTGGGTTCAAAAAAAGTTTAGCCAAAAGTTTAGCCAAATGAAATTTTTATTAGCCAAATTCGAAAAAGATTAGCCATTGGCTAATTTGGCTACCAACAGCGTGAACACTGACGAGTAGTATGTGGTATCCTTTCCCCCAAACTGCTATCACCATGCCAAGGGACAATGAAATCCAATTATTAACACCTGAGTTACAAGTTGAAATTTTTGTAAGGACGGATGCACTGCCAGATGGATAGACAGACCATCAGACTGAGACCTCAACTATTTGCCCCCAACCTCCTACCGGGATCAGGGCATACAAATGATAATGGTACTTTTATTTAACAGCAATGGTTTTCCCCATCAGCTTCATATCAATTAAATAGGATCCACTAACATCATAGACCACTTTATAACCAGGGGTGTTAATTAGAATAATTATGTTTAGATTGCGAAAGATATAAATTTCGATTGTGGCTGTACTCATCAAATAAAAGGAAGTAAGGGAGTTTTATTTATTTCATTATTTGTTTTGCCTCTGCCAGCCCAAAACCTGAATATAATTTTATTACACCAGAGTTTTAAGTATACCCACCTTGAAATTCAATTAAATATTGCTTTAATGAATATTAATGAGTATACAATATTACACAACTCCTGAATTTTGCTGCAAATTCTTTTTACATACCCTTCCCATCCCTGGAGCGAAGAAAACTTTCGAAAATTGGAACTCTAAATATTCAAAAATCCTGCATTTAAAAATGCACTGTAATTGTATGATACATAGGTTAGAATCAATAATGGGCAATGTAATGTACGTATTGAAAACATATAGACTGTTCGCAGCCACTAAAAATAGCACAGTGAGTTAATACTTAGGTTTTGTTAGCTATGCTGGAAATCCTGACTGGTTGCATTTTCAGCAGATTTTCGGCTCTGGAGATATGTGGCTGGTTATTTCTACAGGCGAGATTGTGGGAAAGTGAGGGTAAGAAGGATCATCTGATGTGGTTGTTCTTTGATATGGTGATAGCACATCTTGGGGAAAGGATACCGAATTTCTACAGGTTTCGTCTGCTCATTTATACCAGAGTTACAGCCCTTGTTTAACTTGGGAATTTCTGAATTTTGTGTCTTTGATGGAAAGGATTTAGATGGAAAGGATACCGACATGCACATAACACCAATTAATTTTTGGTAAAACTGGTTAATCATTTAATCAGCCGGCATAAACTTATGACGATTGGTTATATCTTATAATAGCAATCAACTATCGTAATATTATTATCATATCTTGAGTGTTTATGATCCGATTTCTCTGGCTGAAGGCTCAAACCATAAAGAAATTATAATATAACTCACAATTTGATATTAATATGAGAGTAAATTTGTAAGATAAAATTTTCACTTTTGGATTATACTGTCTTATGCTATTTTACGTAATTCGACTGACAGCAGCCATGCGGAGAACAATGGTCCAGATTTTAGAGCCATTGTCCACTTCTTGACAGCAAGTGGCTGAATTGCCATGGGTGAGCTGTATATGCAAGTCTGGAGTGTACAAAGAACTGCTGTGTGTGCAGGGTATTGGTATATCCATTGGTGGGTGTATCTGTATACATGGAATGACTCTATGGGCATGGGTGGGTGTATATGTATATCTTGAGTGGCTATATGGCCATGGGTGTGGCGAATAGACAGTAGTTGAATTGTCATGGGTGAGGTGCATATGCAAGTATGGAGTGTATGCATGTGTGTAGGGTATTGGTATATCTGGAAGGGCTGTGTGGTCATTGATGAGGTGTTTAAGTATTCCTGGAGTGACCTTGTGGTCACTAGTGTGGTGGTTATGCATCCCCTGCCGAAATACAGCTACATTACAGTTAGGAATTACAGTTACTTTCCAGCTACATTACAGCTGGAGTGACAGTTATCTTACAGCTAGTTTCCAGCTAAATTCCAGTTATATTCCAGCTATATAACAACAGTGTGTATGCCGGAAAAGTTTTGTGTGTGCGGAAATAGTTACAGCTATATTACAGCTATATTACAACTGTTTGTTTGCTGCAGTAAGTTAATACACCTTTTAATGCAAATTGTCCTAATTTATATGAATATTGATTCATGAACAAAATTCCAGCTATATTACAGCTTGAACACAGTTGTTTTACAGCTGTTTCGAAAATGCCTAATGAGCTCTCTCAAATCTCATTAATATGCAAATGACTATATTCTTGAACTAGTAGCTGCTTTATAGCTATAATCAGTACCCTATGATGGCATATATAGCAATCATAGCTTTCTGGTTGCATTTTGAACTCAATGATATCATATGAATGAAAACTTTTCCACACAACATGTGACATGTATGATTTTTGCGACATTGCTTTAATAATTAAAAATCTGATACACACTTACCAAGAGAACTTATCTGACAATCCTGTCAAATTTGAACAGCACTTTCTTTCTCAGGCACTTGCCAAGATATCTTAATAGGTTTTAAATCCTAATCAACAATTCAGTAAAATAAATTTATTAATACCATCATAAATAACTTACTAGTACTAACATACCTAGTAACACTGATATTCTACAATTGTTTTGTGGTACTGACAGCTATCATTGAATATGTGACTGAAAGGACAAGTTTAGGAAAGGAATGTGATGCATGAATTAGTACCGGAAGCCTAGGTTGCAAGGGCAGAAATCTGAGTTGGGCTGAAAATTTTACCAGTGATAGTTTTCACCCTATTTCAGAAACATCTGCCACCTTCGCACAAGAAATAGCTAAATAGTAGATATACTGGTTATCTTTATCTTCTGTCTTCTTCAGTGCCCCAATCACTCTCAAATCTTAAAATAATTCTCTTCATTGGACATACATAAAACACCTACTTGTAACAGCAACTGTTAAAATATGATCATTGTGGAATTTTAACCAGACACTGCCTCTCCGAGTCTAGGTTTCAGCTGAGTGTGATTGTAGAGTAATACCCGGAGTTCTGAGTTCCACAACAGTGGATAGGTTTCATGTTAAGCTGAGTGTGATTGTAGAGTAATACCCGGAGTTCTGAGTTCCACAACAGTGGATAGGTTTCATGTTAAACTGAGTGTGATTGTAGAGTAATACCCGGAGTTCTGAGTTCCACAACAGTGGATAGGTTTTAGTGCTGAAACGGATATCCGGATATCCGGTTGACAACCGGCTACCGTCGGCAACCGGTTGAACTACGATCAACCAGTTAACCGCTATGTAATACACACATGCAATGCCACTGATAAAAACTAACGTATTCAGGTCCTTAATCGGCATAGACTGATAACAGTAGCTTTTAAACACGGGAACTTTATCAATTAGCGTTATCACTCAGAGGGGTATACGTTCGAAATTACGCGTATTAAAAGTCAAAATCTGGTGCCAGATCAAGTCTTCCATGAATGGCAGATTACATAGGATGGCATTGGTGGCTAAACATCAAAGATGCATGACGTCATCTTTGATGTTCCGATGTCCGGTAAAACATGTGCACTGACGCCACTGGGTCATCGGCAAACATCAATACAATCGTTTTCACTGCAGTATACAGTGTGGTCATTTGACATCTACTCTCCGATTGACTACTTGTAGATAGTATCATGGATACCCAAGAAATGAGTAAATCAGATGTCTGGGCACATTTCAAAAGAGAAATTGGCAGAATGCAAACTCTGAGAACCAACCCTATTTACATACGCTCGGTCTATACTTCTAACATTACTGAGTTTGAATAATCTCAGTCGATGAAGTTCAAATGAACTCGAATCAAAATGGTGTTCCCCTGCAGTCGGACTGCATCCTAATGACTAATTCTCAGCATTTGATTGTCTTCTAACAGAAATCACTGTTTTCAGCAGGTTTTCAGCTCTTTTTTAAATTTTCATTTGTTAACTACATAAAGTTCACAAACTTCATAATTGTGTTTATCGGTCGTCAGTCATCCTATCCATCTCAAATCGCCAAAGAACACCCAGCGGTTAGAATACCTGAGTAACATGACTTAATAATCGGCCAGTCTCGCAATCGCTATAATGGCAATAAAAAACTGTCGATATTTGCATGTACGAACATGTATATAGGTCACACAATATTCTTCCCAAAACGAGAACGATAACAGTCAGGTAGCAGTCGCAACTGCAGTACAAACAGGTCAAGCATGACACGTCTATTTATAAACACTGCGAGTTTTAGTTCACTGTGTCATCTGCCAAGTTGTCAACACGTGGCTTTGTGACGTTCGTGTTTGGTGATTTACATTCATTTAATACAAGCTTTGTCTGTGTAAACATTACGCGAGTTTGCCATACAGTTAATAAATCAAATTATGCTGATATATTGGTACAAATTATAGTATAAACAATCAGTATAAAGTCATAGGTTGAAAATAGCGGATAACCGGTTGTGATCCGGTTACACGTCGCGGTTAACCGGCTACAAAAATAGGTCAACCATTTCAGCACTAATAGGTTTCATGTTAAACTGAGTGCGATTGTAGAGTAATACCCAGAGTTCTGAGTTCCACAACAGTGGATAGGTTTCATGTTAAGCTGAGTGTGATTGCAGAGTAATACCCGGAGTTCTGAGTTCCACAACAGTGATAGGTTTCATGTTAAACTGAGTGTGATTGTAGAGTAATACCCTGAGTGGAGTGTAGAGTTATACCCAGAGTTACACCTGGAGTGACTGGTCAGGAGTTGGGTGTATAGCTTTAGTGGCTATATGGTCATGGGTGTGTCCAGTATGAAAGTCCAATCATCTTCATTGAAATCAGCTGAAAATATGTGTTTTATCTAAAATATTTGTATTTTTGTAAATATGACCACAGATTGTCACTCAAATATTTATGTCATAAGATTTAGCATGCAACGACTGGATTTTTTACTTGGTTGTTGTTACCTATCAACTATTGCTAAAGAGACCATGAATAACTATCGACTCCATGGTAGTGCCTTTAAGTATTTCCGCCAGGCATTTAGTGGTTTACATTGTGTTATGACCAGTAAATAGAGAGTAATCAAATTGGTTCTGATTATTATGTTAAATAATTCATGAGAGGCAAGAGGCGAGAGACGTCGGTAAGAAATGAGTCTGTTAGCGCACGAGTTTCTTACCCAAACATCTCGTCTCGAGTGAATTATTGAACATAATTCTCGGAACTAATTGATTACTCTCTTTAGTACACTTCTGCATTAATTTGGTTCACCAAATATGATTAAAACACACAGAATTAATGCATGAAAGTCCCGATATGGAGAAAGATCAACCATCGAAAATTCAGTCTAGATCAGTAAGGTCAATGACGTCACAGGAAATGACATAATTCACTAGTGACATTATCATTTTTAGCTTAAGTTTACTTTGTAAAGTTTGAGCTATTGCCATGGCTTGTTATCCGTCGTCCGTGTGTGTGTGTGCTTGTGTGAGTGATTCTTCAACAATTTTCTTTAGCACGGGCTACAGGTCATACCTTTGGTCAGATCATTATGAAATTTGTCATGGGCATTGACATTGACATGTAGATGGAAACGAGTCATTTTGGGGTCATTCGGCAAAAAAACATGGCCATCAGTGGCCATCTTGGATTATAAAATTCAATCCATTAGCAGTGGCTACAGGCTGGAGTGTTCGTCTGATCATTATGAAATTTGTTGTGGAAGTTAACACTGACATGTAAATGGGAACGAGTCATTTTGGGGTCATTCGGCAAAAAAACATGGCTGCCAGCAGCCATTATTGGATTTCAAAATTCAATCCATTAGCATGGGCTACATTGTCTGATCATCATTAAATTTGTATTTTATGTCAATATTGACATGTAGATGTTAACGAGTCATTTTGGGGTCATTCGACCATAAAACATGGCCGCTGACAGCCATCTTGGATATTACTCTTTGCATGACTAAATCCTTTGGCATGGGCTATAGGTTGTACCTTTAGTCGGATCATTATGAAATTTGTCATGGCTCTTGACATTGACATGTAGATGGGAACAGTTCATTTTGGCATCATTCTGCAAAAAAACATGGCCGCCAGCAGCCATCTTGAATTTTACTCTTTGCATGACTAAATCCTTTCGCATGAGCTACAGGTCATAATTTTGGTCGGATCATTATGAAATTTGTCATGGCTGTTGACATTGACATGTAGATGGGAAACGAGTCATTTTGGGGTCATTCGACAAAAAAACAAGGCGGCCAGTGGCCATCTTGGATTTCAAGCTACAGTGTCATTGACACTTTCATTAATTAACAGCGTTTTCAATGGAAAACGCGCTTAAGAGTGTAATAAAGATTTATAATAAATTGGAGGGTGGGTCCCTAGCAACGGTCGGATTACCACCTGCTATCCCTAGTAACTCTATATTGTTATATATATATACACTACATAATGTGTGGACTCATGTTAAATGTCCTGTAGACTATTAAACTTGTTGTGCAGTTTGGCCCTGAAACGTTACCAAGAAGGCCTCAAAATGTCCCTGAGAAGAGTAAAAAAATATATTTTCTTGTTCGGGTAACTGCATAGTAACGGTTGTTATGCTCATCATGATATGAAATGATGTCACAAGCATTGTATGTTATCATGTTACAACTAAACCTCCAATATGTACTACAGTTCAATTAAAAGCTGTAAGCCATCCTCATTGATACATTTCTTATTTCAGGTAGTTGCCTAGCAACTACTGCTAAGTCCCATTTCGATGGGGTCTATGTCGGAAAATGATCAGTATGGTCTAAGGAACATATGTGCCAAGTTTCATGCTTTTATCAGCAGGCTCAAAAAATATGGCTGCTTGTGGCCATCTTGGATTTCAAAATTCAATCCATTGGCGCGGGCTACAGGTCGTACTGTTCGTCTGATCATCATGAAATTTGTCATGGATGTTAATATTGACATGTAGATGGGAACGAGTCATTTTGGGGTCATTCGGCCAAAAAACATGGCCACTGGCGGTCATCTTGGATTTCAATATTCAATCCATTAGCGCGGGCTACATGTCATACTGTTCGTCTGATCATCATGAAATTTGTCATGGATGTTAATATTGACATGTAGATGGGAACGAGTCATTTTGGGGTCATTCAGCCAAAAAACATGGCCGCTGGTGGCCATCTTGGATTTCAAAATTCAATCCATTGGCGCGGACTACAGGTCGTAATGTTCGTCTGATCATCATGAAATTTGTCGTGGATGTTAATATTGACATGTAGATGGGAACGAGTCATTTTGGGGTCGTTCGGCCAAAAAACATGGCCGCCCGCAGCCATCTTTGATTTTACTCTTTGCATGACTAAATCCTTTGGCGCGGGCTACAGGTTGTAGCTTTGGTCAGAACTTCATGAACTCTATATTGTTATATATATATACACTACATAATGTGTGGACTCATGTTAAATGTCCTGTAGACTATTAAACTTGTTGTGCAGTTTGGCCCTGAAACGTTACCAAGAAGGCCTCAAAATGTCCCTGAGAAGAGTAAAAAAAATATATTTTCTTGTTCGGGTAACTGCATAGTAACGGTTGTTATGCTCATCATGATATGAAATGATGTCACAAAGCATTGTATGTTATCATGTTACAACTAAACCTCCAATATGTACTACAGTTCAATTAAAAGCTGTAAGCCATCCTCATTGATACATTTCTTATTTCATGTAGTTGCTTAGCAACTACTGCTAAGTCCCATTTCGATGGGGTCTATGTCGGAAAATGATCAGTATGGTCTAAGGAACATATGTGCCAAGTTTCATGCTTTTATCAGCAGGCTCAGACAGCAAGTGCCTGGACTATCATCTAGAACGTTGTATCGCGACATTCTTTTCTTTATTAGCTCAACTTACTTGTAAGTTTGAGATATTGCCATGGATTGGCGTCCGTCGTCCGTGTGCGCGTGTCCGTCAACAATTTCCTTTGGCGCGGGCTTCAGGTCGTACCTTTGGTCTGACCTTTATGAAATTTGTCATGAATGTTGACATTGACATGTAGATGGGAACGAGTCATTTTGGGGTCATTTGGCCAAAAAACATGGCCGTTAGCAGCCATCTCGGATTTTACTCTTTGCATGACTAAATCCTTTGGCGCGGGCTACAGGTCGTAGTTTTGGTCGGAACTTCATGAAATTTGTCATGGATGTTAACAATGACATGTAGATGGGAACGAGTGATTTTGGGGTCATTCATCTAAAAAACATGGCCGCCAGCAGCCATCTTGGATTTTACTCTTGGCATGACTAAATTCTTTGGCGCGGGCTACAGGTCATACCTTTGATCTGATCTTTATGAAATTTGTCATGAATGTTGACATTGACATGTAGATGGGAACGAGTCATTTTGGGGTCATTTGGCCAAAAAACATGGCCGCTTGTGGCCATCTTGGATTTCAAAATTCAATCCATTGGTGCGGGCTACAGGTCGTACTGTTCGTCTGATCATCATGAAATTTGTCATGGATGTTAATATTGACATGTAGATGGGAACGAGTGATTTTGGGGTCGTTCGGCCAAAAAACATGGCCGTCAGCAGCCATATTGGATTTTACTCTTTGTATGACCAAATCCTTTGGCGCGGGCTACAGGTCGTACCTTTGGTCTGATCTTTATGAAATTTGTCATGAATGTTGATATTGACATGTAGATGGGAACGAGTCATTTTGGGGTCATATGGCCAAAAAACATGGCCACTGGTGGCCATCTTGGATTTTAAAATTCAATCCATTGGCGCGGGCTACAGGTCGTACTGTTCGTCTGATCATCATGATATTTGTCATGGATGTTAATATTAACATGTAGATGGGAACGAGTGATTTTGGGGTCGTTTGGCTAAAAAACATGTCCACCAGCAGCCATATTGAATTTTACTCTTTGCATGACTAAATCATTTGGTGTGGGCTTCAGATTGTAGCTTTGGTCGGAACTTCATGAAATTTGTCATGGATGTTAATAATGATATGTAGATGGGAAACGAGTCATTTTGGGGTCTTTCAGCCGAAAAACATGGCCGCCAGCAGTCATCTTGGATTTTACTCTTTGCATGACTAAATCCTTGGGCACAGGCTTCAGGTCGTACCTTTAATGAGATCATTATGAGATTTGTAAAGGCTGTAGATGGGAACAGGTCATTTTGGGGTAATTCGGAAAAAATACATGGCTGCCGGTGGCCATTTTAGAATTTACTCTTTGCATCACTAAATCCTTTGGCACACCATAATCACCACATCCCTGATCCGATCATTATGAAACATGTCATGAAGGTTGACAAAAAATCTTTAAATTTATATATCGCCAGGTTGTGACTTTATTTGATTGCCAGGAATGAAAAAGTGATAATGGGATGGCCCGCTGTGAGGAATATACCCCGTGGTTAGTCAAGTGGAGCGATTTTTTTATTGGCTGGTTTTGTTCCGCATCACCAGGGCGAGTCTATTTATTATTAGAAAGGATATGTCATAACGTGAGTCAATTAGTTGATTGTTATGAATGTAAAACTTGTGTGTGAATTACAATTTGCCCTTAATTTGAGATAATTCATGGCTGTTTGGTGTGTGCTTGCCAGCTCGTTTTTATGTTTACCCATACCATAGTATGGTAAACATAGTGTCGACATCTGGACTGACCACTCGTCGTGTTTACTAATGACTACTTATGTGGCTAAGATTGTGTAAAATGGATATTTATGTGCATAACTTCCATTGCGTGGCTAGCCACGTAACAGCTTTCAGATGGACGTTCAAAAATGATCTATTTGGCCTAATCAGCTTATTTAATTTTGTAGTCACTCAAAATTTGGAAACAAAAAGTCCATAGATTTAGACATCCATGACCTGTCAATAGGAGATGTCGGACACTGAAGGACATTTATGTGGCTAGTCACTCAATCAGCTTCTTTTGCTATAATTCCAACATGTTATGAATCCATAATCTGGAATTTTATCACTATCTGCTACTTGATAGCCACATAAAATTTTATGGCTACTTGAGAAGCCACATAAAAACTAAAGCCACATTACCATTTCTAGCCACATAGGTCGGAGCCACATATCTACCCATTTGTTCGTCTGTCCGTTCGTTCGTCCATCTGTCCGTACATAGACACTTTACACATGGTGCGATATCTCAAACATTTTCTATCTGATCGAGTTTGAATATGGGTTTGATCCGACTATTTTTAACTGAGTTATGGCCTTTTTCTCACTCTAAATTAGATTGATTTCCTTGCTAAATTTAACCCCCCAAAAAAAAAAAAACTCAATATATAATTTAAAAAAATGTGTAATAATATATTTCTTTTTTATGTGTACCCATACTATGTATGGTACACATAATGCCAATGTCCGGATCAACCATCCGTTGTTCGTCCGTCCGTCTGTCCGTCTGTCCGTAGACACTTTCTATCCGATTCATTTACTCAAATATTTTTTATCGAATCATGTTCAAATTTTATGTGCATGTTTATGATGACACACTTCTCACCTGTATAGTTTTTGGTATCGATCGGTTGATCGGTTTAGAAATTATTAACACTTTGCTTCGCACATAGGCATGAGCTATCCGATGCTGTAACCAAAGTATTTTTTGTCCGATTGTTTTCATATTTGATATGTAGGTTTATAATGACACACCCCTCACCTGTATAGTTTTTGGTATCGATCAGTTGATCAGTTTAGAAAATAATTAACCCTGCACACAAATGCTATCTGATGCATCTAAGTCTAACAATTTTCTTCTGATATGCCTCATATTTCTTACCTAGGTTTTTCTTAGCACGTTCTTTATCTGTATGGTTTTTGGTATCGTTTAATTAACCCTTTTCACACTTATGTTTACTTAGTACTCACTCAAGCTGCTATGACTCAAAACATTTTTCATCTGATCTACACCAAATTTGGTACATGTGGTCCTCACCCCGAAATACAGATCAAGTTCAAATTTGGGTTTGATCCGATATATTTTAACAGAGTTATGGCCCTTTATAATTCAAGTAATTTACTACCTATTGTATATGCCCTGTGAGAATTTAAGACAAACAACTTTACACAGTAATCTGCTTTATTGGAATCAGAAAATGACACTGGATACTCTTTGCTAAACCACTGCTGCTCCCAGAGCTGTCAAATTTAAGTGATTGATGATACTTTACTCCAGTTTGTGTGCAATAGTAATTTAACCCAACCTGTTGAAACATGTTCATGGCATTAATACAAATAGTCCATTGTCCATGTGAAGGATGTTCTGGAGCATGGCTGTTTAGAGAATTGTTGTTTACAGAGACACTGTTGTCTTATTTTGAGAAAAAAAATTTAAACAAACATTAGTTCCATCATATGATGTCATTGAAAATGATTAACACTCTCCACACATCATATGTTCATTCTCCTAATCTATGTCCAGGTTGATCGTGATCCACTTTTCACTTGCATGTATTTCAGGATTAAAATTAAACTATTCCATAGACACATCATATCTGATAGGCAGATTTTAAATTATCTCTTTCACCTTGGGCCAGGTTCACTAAGAATTTCTATTTTAATTATAAGCCACCAATTGAATATTCATCATTTGAGGATATATCTTATTTTGAAATTCCCTCTATTGCATTTGGACTGCAGGATAATAATAATGGTTCTGGTATTCTTGAAGCTGACTTATTGGTCAAATATTTTTCACCCAATCACTTTTATAATCTCATTCAGGTTGATTGTGACACATTCTTCACATGTATAGATTTTGGTATTGATTGAATGGTTTTGAGAATATTAACCCAATATTTAATAATATTTCTGCTGTTGCAGACATTGTATCTTTCCAATGATCAGCTTAGAATAAAATTAACCATAGGTACATGTATACTGTACGCGATCCAATGTTATGACTCTAATATTTTCAATTTGACCCTTCTCATATCTCTCCTTTAGTTATCTGATAATTCTGTATTAAAATATTTTATATCCAACCATTATCAATCATATTTAATATCAAGGTCTATACACCCCTCACTTATATAGATGTTCAGGTGTTTGTTGGTCTCTAATCTCAATCATCCCATAACTTTTACTATGCAGCTAACACAACAACATAATCTGTTATGACTCAGGTTCCATTGTAAGAAGTAAATAAATAGAGTTATTATGATGTTAATATTGTAACTATTATATCTTTAACAGCTATGGTGCATCTGTCTGACTGTGTTTGGGTATAATTATCTTTATCAATCTATCACACATACATGTATCTCTGTTGGAGTGACCGAATAGGTTGAAATCGAATGTCATATCCATGTTCCTATTGTGTTTAAATGAGCAAGTTGCTCAATATGTCTGATTCCACTATGAAACTAATAAATAATAGTACTCTGTGAATTGTTGAAATTCTTGCACTCATAAAAAGATCGCTATCGCCAAGGTATGGGTTAAACATCTGCCGATCATGATCGGCCTCTCGTTTAAATAATAATAATAAAAAAAAAAATTTAATTTAATTTAGATTGAACTCCTTCCTAAATTTATTATATATATTTTTTTAATTTGAAATACTGACACCATTATAACTCCGCCAATGCCTTTGGACTACCTAGCTATTAATATGGCTATATCATTTTCAAATATGTCTCTTATGCCAATGTGCAGATAAAGAAAGCTATGTTATCTAACTTTAAAATGTTTCAACAATACACATGACATGTTATTAACAGTAGACTAGAAAATCTTTGCTGCATTGCACAGCTGATTATATCACTCTAAAGATGGTCTGAGGTCATTATAATGTTATATGTTTAACAGAGATGCCAAGGTTCAGCATAAACAATGCCAGTGATTAGTAGACAGCTCTACTATATAATTGATATTAATGGGTCAGCAGCAAACCTGTTAAGTTTTGAAAATGTCAATCCGGGAGATTTATGCTCATGTTCCAAAAATAATTTTTATGATGAATATTATATAGTTTTTATGTTTACCCATACCATAGTATGGTAAACATAGTGTCAACGTCCGGATTGACCACTCGTCGTTAGTCCGTCTGTCTGTCTGTCTGTCTGTAGACACTTTACGCATGGTGCGATAACTCGAACATTTTATATCTGATCGGAACCAAATTTTGTATATGAATTTGTCAGCACCAAATACAGATCGAGTTCGAATATGGGTTCGATCCGAGTTTTTTTCACGGAGTTATGGCCCTTTTTCGACTTAGAATTCATGCATGCTACCATAACTCAAATTTTTTTTATCTGATCAGAATCAAATTTGGTATGCAAGTTTCTCGGACCAAAATTCAGATCGAGTTCGAATATGGGTTTGATCCGATATTTTTTAATGGAGTTATGGCCCTTTGACATAGAATTTCTGCATATTTTGATAAATCAACCATTTTTCAACTGATAAGAACCAAATTTGGTATGCGAGTTTCTCAACTCAAAATACAAATCGAGATTTAATGTGGGTTAGATCCAACATTTTATACCAGAGTTATGGCCCTTTTTCAACTGAGAATTGAACAGATAACCATAGCCGTCAACAACTAATTGATTACCAGCAGTATCAATTTAGCTCTGTAAGAGACAAACAGTACATCTGAGTTATTGATAATTAGAGTTATTTTTAGACATTTGTGTGAGGGGTAACCAGATATATGTTTTTGAGGGCTGGCTTACAGGCTGTAGCTCTATCTAATTAATTTGCACTCTTACTCTGGGTTTATGAGAAGGTATATTTTGTCATGTTTGTCCAGTGTTTCACAGACAAAAAAATCAAATGCATGCCCATGCTGGTGGAGATGGGAAAATTTATATTTTAATACCCAGAAAAGACTAAATTTTATGTTTACCCATATCATAGTATGGAAGTGTCAACATCCGGATTGACCAACTGTCATTAGTCCATCCATCTGTTTGTCTGTAGACACTATACGCATGGTGCGATAACTCAAACATTTTTTATCTGATCGGAACCAAATTTTGTATATGAATTTCTCAGCATAAAAGACAGATCGAGTTCGAATATGTGTTTGATCAGACAATTTTTAACTGATTTATGGCTCTTTTTTGAAAATAAAAAAAATTTACTCTTAAAAATTTAGTTTGAATTCCTTGCCCTATTTAACATAAGCCTGTGATTTATTGACAGCTCTGCTGTATAACATATATTAATCGGTCAGCAGTGAGGTGTTTATCTTCATTGCTGTTGTGTGTAGAATTTGATACATTATCATTATATTGGAATCTCTTGATCAAGTATTGCATGTCCAGGTCACCTTTTCACATTTAACCCAAGGCTGTGGTGGTTCAGCATTACAGATACTGTTCCAGTGCATTCTCTTATATAAATGTGAGTGACACATAAATTCCAGTAATTTTTGTTATTTGCATTGTCTATAATAGTACCTAACAGTATACTCTATAATTCAACATCAAAACTCTCATTTATAATTCCGATCAGAGTAATTTACTATCGCCAAGGGATGGGTTAACATCTGCCGATCGTGATCGGCCTCTCGTTATGTTTACCCATACCATAGTATGGTAAACATAATGTCGACGTCCGGATTGACCACTCGTCGTGTGTCCGTCCGTCCGTCCGTATGTCTCTGTCTGTCTGTCTGTCTGTCTGTCCGTGGACACTTTACGCATGGTGCGATAACTCAAAAATTTTCTATCCGATCGGAACCAAATTTTGTATATGAGTTTCTCAGACCAAAATACAGATCGAGTTCAAATATGGGTTTGATCCGAATTTTTTTTTACGGAGTTATGGCCCTTTTTCGACCTCGAATTCACGCATGCTGTCATAACACGAACAATTTTTATCTGATTGGAACCAAATTTGGTATGCGAGTTTCAGAGCCCAAAATACAGATCGAGTTCGAATATGGGTTTGATCCGATTTATTTTAAAGGAGTTATGACCCTTTTTAAAAAAATAAAATTAAAAAAACAAAAATCCGATGCTAAAACCGAAGTATATTTTGTCCGATTGTGTTCATATTTGATATGTAGGTTTATGATGACATGCCCCTCATCTGTATAGTTTTTGGTATTGATTGGTTGATCGGTTTAGAAAATAATTAACCCTTTACACACATGCTATCCAATGCAATAAGTTGAACATATTTCTGCTGATCTGCCTCATATTTCTTACCTAGGTTTTTCTTAGCATGTTCTTCGTTTGTATGGTTTTTGGTATTGTTTAATTAACCCTTTTCACTCTTATGTTTACTTAGAATTCACCCAAGCTGCTATGACTCAAAACATTTTTCATCTGATCAGCACCAAATTTGGTATATGAATTTATCACCCCTAAATACAGATCGAGTTCGAATATGGGTTTGATCCGATATATTTTAACAGAGTTATGACCCTTTATAATTCAAGTAATTACTGCTGGGTATTTTAAGAGAACATTCTGGCAGACCATGTGTGTAATTGAAATGAGTTAATTATCACTAGGGACATGCTATAAAGCCTGATAGTGGTACTCTTGGCTGGCAGGATTTGTTATCATATTAATGTCAAATTGATTGATGGCTATCTGGTGGAGTTCTGTTTTCTGTGCAATATTAAGTTAACCCCTTTACTGAAACAGGTTCATTACTAAAGTTTATGTAAGTTACACTATAGGACACCTATTCTAAAATATTAAATTGAAATAGTCCATTGTTACTTTTGTAGGGATGTTTTACAGACATTGTTGTCTACATACACTGTTGTCTTATCTTAGACAAAAATTAATCCACACATTCCCAGTTCCATGATATGATGTCGTTGCAAATGATTAACCCTCTCCACACATCATATGGTTTTGATGCTTTTCATTTGATCATTCTCCTATATTATGTCCAGGTTGATGGTGATCCACTTTTGATTTGCATGGATTTGGGATTAAAATTAAACCATTCCATAGACACATATTATGTGATAGACAGATATAATATTATCCATTTCACTTTGATCCAGGTTCAGTAAGGGTTTCAATAAATCACCAATTATATATTCATCATTAGAGGAAATGTCTTATTTTGAAATTCCCTCAATTGCATTTGGGCTCCAGGGTAATATTAATGGTGCTGGTATTCTTGAGACTGACTTATTGTATGGGTTTCTAAATCCAATGACATTTTTTGTATAGACTATTTTTTGTGTTTATCAGTTCATTAGTTTGGGTAAGATTAACCCTATTCTATCCGATTTGATAACTCAAATATTTCCATTGATTATGTTTATACATGTAGTTCTTGGCATAGTTGACAAGAACACACCCCTAACTTGCATAGTGAGGGTCATTTGGTTTATTTGCTTAAAAATATTAACATCCTCCGCCAATCCTGTTGACACAATGTGATAAACTAAATATTTTTCACATGATCACTATATTAAGTGTGAATTGTTGAAACTTTAGCACTCATGAAAAGGTTGATGTAAAGATTTATAAAATTTATAAAAATAGCTAATCGCTATCGCCAAGGTATGGGGCTAAACATCTGCCGATCGTGATCGGCCTCTCGTTTTTTAGTTTCTATTTGTGTTTAATTTATAAATATATAGACCTAAATAAAATGGTAATGATTATCCTGTTGGCAGTTGTAATATAGCTGCTGTGAGTGGGAGATACCACCATTTATTGAAGAGAAAGAAGCAGACCCTTCGTATAAACTAAGTAAAAATTATCAGAATTCCACCGGATTACAGCGAGAGGAATCGAAAGTATAATTCGGGAATAAAATACAAAGTGGACTCGTCTAATGGTTTAAAACCCCCCCCCCCCCCCCCAAAAGAAATGCACACATTCCACCATTTATTAACTAATTTTAAGAAGCAGAAACTTTGTTTAAAATAAGTTAAAATGAACACGAGTTACACAGTTTTCAACTGGACATGTATGCGTGAAATCGATTGTACAAAATGACCTGTCTTATTTACCCGCAAACTAAATCATGGACGCATTCCATCGTAATGCAAACCATTGTGACTAATTTGCATCAATGGGGCCTTACAATACAGCTGCAAACTTGTGATTATACATATTGTATACTATAACAACACATCTTTATAGGTGTGGCTTCACCAGGGTGTGAAAATCAATTAATATAAGTCTGCAATAAGAGGGAACAAAGGGTATTCTGTGAATGTCATCAATGTGTGGGTATTTACGGTACCCCAAATAAGGAAGTCACGGTCATTTGGGGAATTCCGGATTTGCGGGATTTTGATGAATCCGGGATAAATTGGGGGTTATCCGTGTTTGCGGAATTGCCATGGCATTCCAGGAGTCTCACGGACAATCCGTGAAACTTAACAGCTCTGGTCAGCAGTGAGGTGCTTGTTGGTAGAAATTGATACATTATCATTGTAAACTTATATTGTACTCTATTAACCCAAATATTCAATGTCTGGGTCACCTTTCACATTTACTGTAATCCAAGGCTGCGCTGGAGCACCATTACAGATCCTGTGCCAGTGCAATTTCTTATATATTTATGCGAGTGACCCATAAATTCCAATAATTTGTGTTTTGTACATTTGTCTGCAATAGTATATAACAATATACTCTATAATTCAACATCAAAACTCTAATTTATGATTCCAATCATAGTAATTTACTATCGTCAAGGGATGGGTTGAACATCTGCCGATCACGAACGGCCTCTCATTGCTTATAATAAGATACTTAGATGTGATTTTCCTAAAAGAGGAATGGAGGCTTTTTGCTTGTGATTGATGTACACTGAATATTTCACTGAATTAACCACTGTTCTTTCATAGTCTATCTTTTCTTTATAGTCCCAGTTAGACAAGAACATTCAAGTCCTGGTGAGAAGGATGCCGAGATAAAAGAGAGACTGCAGAAGCTTGAAAATCAGGATAAGCTGGACATTGATGAAGCTGTTGTAACTACAGCTCCTCTTTATAAGCAGTATGTACCAACAGAATTAATCATCCTTATAATGCTGCCTCCAAAACTGACATTGACTTTTTAGAGACAATCTATGATATTGTGATCTTAGAAACAATATGCATGATAATATTTAAGAAATAAGTCTTGTTTAAGGTTTTGCAGTTTTAACGGAAAAGTTTGAAGACTTAGCACATAGCGAGTTATTGTAAATTAGTCTTCAATCATTTCAGTTTAACTCATAACCTTAAATACCAACCAAAATGTAATCTAATTTGAGTATTTATGTATCATGCCATGTCTATGTCAGTAAGTCCCCTTGAAGGATATCACCAGTGTAATTTTTAGCTCACCTGAGATGAAGTCTCCGGTGGAGCAGTCATCACTCCTCGTCCGTCATCCGTCCGTCCGTCCATCAAGAATCTTCTTCTTCTCCAGTACCATAAGGCAAATGGGTTCACATTTGGTGTGGATGTTCCCTGGGTGACTCAGACTCAGATTTGTTAAAATGAGGTCACTGAGTCAATAGTTGCGAAGCCAGGGCCATAACAGAGCCAAAGTCTTGATATTATGTTTACTCACAACAGTGGGGCACAGATGTTTTTCCTCAATTGAACATGGGATGGGGTTTTTTATAGCCTGTTGAGTTGGTAGTCAAACATCCATATAAATCACACATGTCCTATTCTCGCAGGGATGTGCCCATAGGCCCATCGGGGTTGGGGGGGTGTTGGTTGCAGATTTGTTCAATGAGAATGGGGGGGTGTTCAGGAAAAAATTTCCGGGCACCAGGCAGGGGGGGGGGGGGGGGGGGGGGGGGGGGGGGGGGGGGGGGGTGGTACGTAAGCCATCTTGGATTTCAAAATTCAATCCATTAGCCGTACTGTTTGTCTGATCATCATCATGGGAAAGAGTGATTTTGGGGCCATTCGGCCTAAAAACATGGCCGCCAGCAGCCATCTTGGATTTTACTCTTTGTATGACTAAATTCTTTAGCACGGGCTGCAGGTCTACCTTTAGTCTGATTGTCATAAAATTTGTCATGGCTGTTGAAATTGGAATGTAGATGGGAACGAGTCATTTTGGGCTCATTCTGACATAAAACATGGCCGCCAGCAGCCATCTTGGATTTTACTCTTTGTATGAATAAATCCTTTAGCACGGGCTACAGGTCGTACCTTTAGTCTGATCATCATAAAATTTGTCATGGCTGTTGAAATTGGAATGTAAATGGGAACGAGTCATTTGGGGTTATTCGGACAAAAAACATGGCCGACAGCAGCCATCTTGCATTTCAAAATTTAATCGATTAGCACGGGCCACAGTCGTACTGTTCGTCTGATCATCATGAAATTTGTCATGGATGTTAATATTGACATGTAGATGGGAACGAGTAATTTTGGGGTCATTTGGCCAAAAAACATGGCCACCAGCAGCCATCTTGGATTTTACTCTTTGTATGACTAAATTCTTTAGCATGGGCTACAGGTCGTACCTTTAGTCTGATCGTCATAAAATTTGTCATGGATGTTAACGATGACATGTAGATGGGAACAACTCATTCGGTCATTCGGCCGAAAACATGGCCGCCAGCAGCCATCTTGGATTTTACTTTTCTCTTCATGTCTATAAACTAGTATCAGACATTCAACTTTCCACATTCCTAATCGCTCCATTGACTGTAATACATTAAATTATTCCCTTTCCAAGTTGAGCTACAGCTTTCATTTTAAGTTGTTTTCAAATATATTCATTAATAATTGTGTTCTAAGGCAGGTTATGTCCTTTACAGACACTTAGGGACAGGGTAGGAATAAGATATAAGTAATACAGGGGAGATCTTCCAAAAAGATACCTATGTGTGCATCTCGGAGGCCTGAAAAAAATTGTTTGTGCAATTTTTTTTCAACCCACATTAATATGGACATTGTTTTAAGTTGTTTTCACTAATAAATGTGTTCTAACATAGATTATGACCTTAACCAACACTTAAGAACATATGTAGGTATAAGATAAAGCACTCGCTGGTGCCAAATAAAAGTGATGACTGAATAGGAGTGCTGGTTTGCATTTCACCTCAAATTAATATTGAATAGTGCCTGATAGTGCTGGCATTTCCACTCTGGCATGTCTAATGACCAAATAATACTAGTGCTGCAGAGTGCTGGCTAATAAAATACCTCAAATTAAAAAATAAACATGCCAGCCTGTTTATTTGGCTCCAAAGAGTGATACTTATATACTATACTTGCCGATGAGCCCGACATTGTCCGGGCTATTCAAAAACCAAATTTCAAGTCGATAGCTCCATCCGTTTCCGAGATCTGGTCTGCGCATGCGCGAAGCTGGCATCACACGGGCTCGGCGACCCGATAAAATTCGTATCCGGGGCAAGATACATTCACATAGCAAATTTCAAGTCAATAGCTCCACCCGTTTGCGAGATCTCGTCTTTTGTTTTTCATGAATTAATTCATGGTACCCGTCCCTCAAAGACTGACCCGATGAAAAATTCCCCTGTTCCTAGGACATATATGACACAACAACCCATTATGCCTTTTTAGCTCACCTGAGACAAAGTCTCCGGTGGAGCTATAGTCATCACTCCTCGTCCGTCGTCCGTCCGTCCGTCCGTCTGTCCGTCAACTTTTTTAAAAACATCTTCTCCTCTTAAACCATCATACCGAATTGGTTCATATTTGGTGTGTATGTTCCCTAGGTGACTCTCATTCAGATTTGTTCAAATGAGGTCACTGGGTCAAATAGTTGCGAAACAAGGGCCATAACTCTATTCCTCCATAGTAATTCTTACAACAACTTCTTGTCCATAACCATTGGGCCAATTTAGCTAATATTTGGTATGGAGAGTCCTTGGGTGACTGGTGTTTAGATTTGTTCAAATGAGGTCACCCGGTCAATTAGTTGAGAAACCAGGGCCATAACTCATAGTGGTTCTTACAATGACTTCTTCTAAAAAAATATTTGGCCGATTTAGCTTATATTTGGTACAGAGATACCTTGGGTGACTGGGGTTCAGATTTGTTCAAATGGGGTCACTGGGTCAAATAGGGGCAGAGCCAGGGACATAACTTTAAAAACAAAAAATTTAATTTTTGCATTTTTACCTTTAATTTTTGTTTAGGACACATCACAGCCTCATATTTCTTACCTAGATTTTTCTTAGCATGTGCTTCATCTGTATGGATTTTGGTATTGTTTATTTAACCCCTTCCACTCTTGTTTTGATATAGAATTCATCCAAGACAGGATTACTCAAACATTTTTCATCTGATCAACACCAAATTTGGTATATGAATTTTTGACACTTATATACAGATCAAGTTAAAATATGGGTTTGATCCGATATATTTTAACAGAGTTATGGCCCTTTATAATTCACACCCCTTTGCTATGCACTATTAATTTTTAAGAGGACACTCAAGCCTGTATTATTGAAAAAGCCAATTTATCATAGTGTGGTCACCCGATCTTCTTGCTGAATACTGCTTGCTTCAGACCAGTTTACCATCTGTCATTACAAGACATATCTGTAAAGGTACAGGTCATTAATTATATAAACTGGCCAGATGACATGTATTATTCTAATCTAAACATATCTGTAGCAATTTAACAACAAACTGGTGCTTCCATTCAATGTTAGGTGATGACTGACATTCAATGATACTGTGAATGGCTTTGATTTCTTCAAGTCTGGAAATAGTGTGTCTGACATTTACATAGTGAGGTCCCCAGATGGTGAATTTAGTGTTGCTACCCCATACAGCATGCTAGCATCACCAAATACACCCGCCAGGGACCTAATTCTGCTTAGTCCTCATCTTCTGGGAAGTATCCTAAGTATCAAATTGACAGTTTGATTTAGTCACTTTTTCCACCTGTTCAGTTTCAATGTCCCCCTAATTTGCAGAAGATAAAATGCATAATTGAGGTGCTCAATGGGTGTGTATCACCAACTTCAACTGTAGGACTTCATTGATTTAGTAACTTTTTTCCACCTGTTCAGTTTCAATGTCCCCCTAATTTGCAGAAGATAAAATGCATAATTGAGGTGCTCAATGGGTGTGTATCACCAACTTCAACTGTAGGACTTCAATCTGTTCCTTGGTTTTATTGGCCATTGAGGCCTAATCAGATTGAGGATGAATTTGGTGATGCTAGCCTGCCTTACAGAATATTGTCATTAAATCCACATTTTTGGGACCTAATTCTGCAAATGTCAGACATACTAAATTCAGGTTTGGCCATTTCATATTATTGTTTTAATCACCACTTATCCAGATGAAATCATACGACTAATATTCAAAGAAAAATGGGGGGGGGGGGGGGGGGGTATATATTGGATTAAATTTGTCTTCTATCTGGCATTTGCAGAATGAGGTCCCCAGAGGGTGAATTTAGTTATGCTACCCTGCACAGCAGTCTAGCATCACCAAATACACTAGCCAGGGTCCTCATTCTGCTTAGGCCTCATCTTCTGGGAAGTATATAGGCACTTAAATTGACATTTTTACTTACTTTAGCCCTTCTGTTTAGTTTCTATATCCCCTAATTTGTGAATATAAAATGCATAATTGAGGTGCCCAATGGGTGCACATCACCAACTTTAACTGGAGAACTTCAATCTAATGCTATGTCTCCCATAGCAGTTGAGGCCTACACAGAATGAGGTCCCCAGAGGGTGAATTTGGTGATGCTAGCCCGCATTGCAGGATTGTGTCATTAAATTCACCCTTTGGGGACCTCATTCTGCAAATGTCAGCCAATTTGTTCAGGCTTGTCTGTTCGAATATTATGTTCTTACCCACCAGTATCCAGTTGAACTCATTATACCCTGATTTTGCAAAGAAAACTTGGGGGGGGGGGTATATTGGATTGAATTTGTCAGTCTCTATGTCAGACTGTTCTCCCATCCATCCATCTGTCATTATGTCTCTATCCGTCCATCAATTGTTTTCTTCTCCAGATACATATTAAAGACCAAATGGGTTTATATATTTAGGTGTGGATGTCCCCCAGGTGACTCACATTCAGATTTGTTCAAATGAGTTCATCAGGTCAAATAGGTGAGAAGTCAGGGCCATAACTCTTTCCTTCCATAGTAATTCTTAAAACAATTTCTTCTCTGGACAGAACCATCTGGACTATTTAGATTATGTTTGGTATGGATGGTCCTTCGGTGACTGGGGTTTAGATTTTTTCAGATTTGGGGTCATTTTAGGAAAATCAGTTCAGTTCAACTCTTAAAATCTAATGTCTGAAATTACCAAATGAAAGGATCTCATAGATGGGGATTCACGTTTGTTCAAATAGGGGCGGAGATAAGAGATTTAATTACCAACCAGCCACCCTACACGTGCTCTGGTGGAGCTATAGTCGTCACTCCTCGTCCGTCCATCGTCTGTCCGTCCATCCGTCCGACAACAATTATTTGAACATCTTCTCCTCTGGAACCATAAGACCAAATGGGTTCATATTTGGTGTGGATGTTCCCTAGGTGATTCTCATTCAGATTTGTTCAAATGCGGTCACTGGGTCAAATAGTTGCGAAGCCAGGGCCATAACTCTTTCCCACCATAGTAATTCTTTTAAACATCTTCAGAACAATAAGACCGAATGGTTTCATATTTGGTGTGGATGTTCCCTAGGTGACTCACATTCAGATTTGTTCGAATGAGTTCACTTGAAATAGTTGCGAAGCCAGGGCCATAACTCTTTCCCTCCATAGTATTCTTAAAGTGACTTCTTCTCAAATACCATCAGGCTATATGGGTTCATATTTGGTATGAAGGATCCTTGGGTGACTGGGGTTCAGATTTGTTCAAATCAGGTCACTGGGTCAAATGTGGGCGGGGCCAGGGACATAACTCCAAATTTTTTGTTTTAGATTTAACTCTTTAGATATCTACATCTTTTAAAGTGATTATGAAAAGTTCTGACTGTTGTGGTCTCCAGAGTCCCAGTCTTATCAGTCTTTGCAGTCTGGTGAGCGACCCCACAGTCATTGACTGTCTTGTTAATCGAGATAATTGCATTCCGCGTTTCGTTTTGCATCCGTATTTTACGCATGGGTAGCCGTTTAGCAGCTTCGATTGTAATAAAGAGCGTTGATCCTTAACACCTCCGAATATGTTCAATATAAAGATCGTTGATGCCTTAACCCCCGAAGTGGCATTTGCGGTGATTTTGATGATTGGGAGTGGAGAATCGGTGCTCAGAGCTTGTCCAAAACGCGACGTCGACGATCCCCGTGGGTTTTTACACTTATATACGAAATTTGAGCTCGATGGGTGCAGTCGTTTTCGATTCTATAAAGGACATACAGACAGACAGAGGTCTTCAAAATATATATGAGATAACTGTCATTGTATGTATGGCTATAAGGTGTTCTGATATGATGGTTGGTGGCACCTTTTGGGGAACAACAGTGAAGAATAATAATAAACAATCTATTGTGGCAGATATTTTATACTTAGGCATGAAGATAATAAAATGCAGTTTATCTAATTTGCTTACAGTATGCTTAAACTGTAATGCTGTAATTGTATAATCAGACTAAACATGTTGAATCATGTGTCATTTGTTTTTTATAAAAAAATCTTGTTTTAATTTGGATTATCACCCTTCTATCAGGTTGTATCAAAATATAGGAACACTTGGAATCTGCCAGAAACGGACCAATTTAAAACTTACCTTTGATTCTGTTTGATTTGGTCTTGAATAGATTTAAAAATATTTTTTTCTTATTTTAAGGGGTGGGTCCAAAAATATCAGGCGGAAAATTTTATTTTTTTTGCACAAAAAGGGTGGGTAGCAAAAGGGCTGTAAAATATTTTTTGGGCCCTGTATGTGTAAATTTTTTCACACCCCCCCCCCACCCCCCGCACCAGGCGCAAAAAAAAATTACCACCCTCTGGGTACCTGCCACCCCCTTATTTAAATTTTACTCGGTTTGAGCTATTGCCATGGGTTGGCGTCCGTCAACAATTTCCTTTGGTGCGGGCTACAGGTCGTATCTTTGGTCTGATCTTTATGAATGTTGACATTGACATGTAGATGGAAACGAGTCATTTTGGGGTCATTCGGCCAAAAAACATGGCCGCTGGTGGCCATCTTGGATTTCAAATTTGAATCCATTGGCGCGGGCTACAGGCCATACTGTGTGTCTGATCATCATAAAATTTGTCATGAATATTGACATTTACATGCAGATGGGAACGAGTAATTTTAGGATCATTCGGCCAAAAAACATGGCCGCTGGTGGCCATCTTGGATTTTACTCTTTGCATCACTAAATCCTTTGACACATCCTACAGACCACATCTCTGATCCGATCATCACCAAACTTCATATGGATCATCGGGGTGACCTCTAGATGGGAACGAGTCATTTTGGGGTCATTTGGCCAAAAAACATGGCCGTCGTCAGCCATCTTGGATTTTACTCTTTGCATCACTAAATACTTTCACACACCCTACAGACCACAACCCTGATCCGATCATCACCAAACTTCATATTCATCATTGGGGTGGCCCCTAGTTGGGCATGAATCATTTTGGGTTAATTCGGCCAAAAAATATGGCCGCTGGTGGCCATCTTGGATTTCAAAATTTAATCTATTGGCGCAGGCTTACAGGCCGTACTGTTTGTCTGATCATCATAAAATTTGTCATGAATGTTGACATTTACATGTAGATGGGAATGAGTCATTTTAGGATCAATCAGCCAAAAAACATGGCCACTGATTGCCATCTTGGATTTTACTCTTTGCATATATTTGTTCATGCTGTTTGTTCTGATGTTCTGCAACACCAAAATTTGTATCATAGGTTGAGTTAATTTTAGGGACCGCCGAGGGTCAGAAGATTAACATTGAGGGCTTTTCTATGTATGGAAAAAATCTATTAATTACTATAGAGCATTTTATAGGGTGGTTATAAGTTTATCATGTCGGTGGGCTTCATGATGCAAAAAAGGGTAAGATAACATAATAAGTACTTCAGAAATATTTTTCAAATAAGTACTTCAGAAATATTTTTCTCCAGTCCTAGCCATAGTTTTCAATTTGTTTATATTGTCATGGTTTTTAAGACTATTTACCGTCGCCAATGGATGGGTCAAACATCTGCCATTTGTGATTGGCCTCTCATTATGTTTAATGGTTCATAAAGAGCACCCAGCAGGCCATATTTTTTATAAGGAGGCAGGTATCTGAGAATAAGAACATTAATTTTGATGTGTGAGTTTGT
Organism: Siphonodentalium dalli; assembly: GCA_032622095.1. Classification (NCBI taxonomy): domain Eukaryota; kingdom Metazoa; phylum Mollusca; class Scaphopoda; order Gadilida; family Siphonodentaliidae; genus Siphonodentalium; species Siphonodentalium dalli. Next base: position 161,784,831 of record CP136061.1, on the reverse strand, counting down.
TCATAACTCGCCCAAAACAGCACAATACAAATAGGAATGGTCATCTCTGTGCTCTCAAACTTAAGTTGTTTAATTGGTACATTTGCATTATTAATGTATTTCAGGCTGTTGAACTCTTTCTCAGAAGAACAAGCCATAGATGACTGTATTTATTATCTGGGTGAAGCATTGCGGAAGAATGTTATAGAATTAGATGTGTTTTTGAAAGTAAGTTGTGCCAGGTCTCTTTTATCAGAGTTTGGTATATTCAGGGTTTCCGCTACTACGGCAGGCCGGCTGTCCAGCGGCCGCATTCCCCTCCCCAACCTTGACTTAATATTGGTCACAAACTAGCCACAGACCTAGCTCAGTTCGCTTTTTACACATGATGAGCGATCACCGACGCTGACGATTAACAGATTGCAAGGAATCCTACACTTGGTGCTTGAATAAGACATGATCAGTAGCACGGACCTGCACGTGCACAGTTGTCTACACAATAGTGGGTAATGCTTTGTCGTGCGAATATTTAGTAGTAATCAGCCTTTCTGTCAATAAGTTTCTAACCCACTATTTCCGCTCAAAATGTGCAATATAGATCGTATGTCATTGGGGTGGGGGTTCTGAGCTACAGCAATGAACCATCGATCTATATTTCGATGAGTGAACACAGGTGTGTTTTGGCAGTCGCTGCGACGAAAAGTGCATAACTTTTCCCCCAAATTAAGATATGTATCAAGGGAATGTTTAATTAAAAATAAAACAATTAAATTATTAATAGTTATTATCAGTGTATTTGTTCCCTATCCAATTATTACAAAATTATCCATTTTACGAATCCAGCATGAGGTCATTTTCATCTGAGAAATGGCTTTTGATTTTACAACAACTACAGCTATGCTCTAATTAATCGACCCTCCTTAACGAGGTTGACATGCGGTATGACCGCGGTGTAATACCGCCTGGCCGTGGTGTAATACCGCCTGACCGTGGTGTAATACCGCGGCCAGGCGGTCGGTTTTTGGTACCGCGGTGGTATCGACCGCGGTGTCCTGCGGTAAGGCATTTCATGACCGCGGTTGACATACGCCGTAACGAATTTTATGACCGCGACGTCTTATAATAACTTCTTGGGCGATAGAAAACTAAAGTTTTATTTACACCTAATCGTGATTTAACTATAATAAAATGACTTATCTGGTATATCGGTTGTTAGATTTGTTCTGCGTGTGCCGTTAGAGTCGATTGGGTAATTTTCTCGGAAGTTCGCGTGGCAATAGTATAAGACTTATAATGTGATTCCCAGCATGTGTGGCTGTGATTCGATTTGGACTGACTCAGGTCGGTCACTTATACTCCCAATGAACACATAACAATAAATAAATGGTTTAATATTGTATTCACATTCTCGCCATGTAATGTTGTTGTTTCGAGGATAACACGTGCGACGATCGATTTATGTTAAGTTGGCAACGCATGAATAATTTCATTACCGAAAATACGATATTGTTAGTTATGATTTGGTACGGTAAATTCGTATTACGCTGATACTCAATTAGCCCTCGGCATTCGGCACTGCCGATGACAAGCCGAGGAGATTACGATTTTGCGTCGGCATTATTTTTTGCCGAGGGAGATTTCGAGGTAAGTGTCGACATTTTTTATCATGAATAAAAAAAAATATATAATATTCCAAGTTGCCCGAGTTATTATTCCCGTTAATAGTTAGTAGGCAACAAAACCCCGAATTACTGGGTATCGGTAATACAAAGACACGGAAAAAGCGTGCGTCATGGCGATTGACCAATATTCACTAATTGTCAGAGAGGGACGAAACGACCACGGTACGAAACGTCATGTACCCTAATTACGCAGTTTACTGCGTATCTTAATTACGCAGTTTACTGCATTCACCACGCTTCAGTTATTATATATGAATGAATTTAAATAATTATGTAAAATAACCTGACGAGACCCATTACATTGTTCACAAATTAACAACTACTATATTCAACGTAGTGACCGCTAATCACCAATATTCAAACTGATTCAAACTGATAATCAGGTCAGTCAGTGACCTCTATGACCTCTTATCAAAAGCCGACATAAAAAAATTGTAGACAGTAAACAAGCGTTGCGTCATTCCCTGTTTCCTTGGTAAGGTCTCAACAGTTGAGTTCAAGATAATGTGGTATAACATCAAAATCTTTTCCTCAGACGGAGGTCTCACGTAGAATTCTTGTATTTTATTAATTGGATAGGGGTATTTACACTAGTAACAATTATTAATATTTTAATTGTTTTTATTTGTAATTAAACATTTCGTTCTTGTTTTGATGTGAACGGTCATGCACTCTTCCGAGTTGTACGTTGTGACGTCATCGTGGCGAATGCCAAAACTCACCTGTGTCTATAATTGTAGCCATAATTCAGACCCCCTATTGACTTACAGTTGTATATGGCTCACGCATGGACATTTTGATGGGAAACACTGGGTTAAAAAAGAATTTAGTAGCGAAAGAATTATTGTGTTTTGGGATTACCGATACCACCGACAATTAATTCCTTATTCACACCTCGGACTTTGTCAGCGTGCCGACGAAAATGAAACTTATCTGTTTAAATGTCATATTTTCGTGTCGAATGGTAATATTAACCCCATTTTCAGGTGCATGGATTAATAATAACGCTCTTTATTAGTTCCATATATGAAAACACTCTTTATTAATTTCAATTAATTAATTGTTTTGTTTGTTTTTTGTTTTTTAAAATTTGTGACTGGATGCATCGTTCGAAATACGCTATTTTACTCTATAAAACTGTATGAGTTCGCTGAAAGTAGGAGGCAATCAATATACAAGGCATAGCTATAGCATGTATACGATAGACCCCGGGTCTTGCATTTCACTGAATCCACCTCGCGCAATCGCAGATCTGCATTGGCAACGATTTGACGATAACATTAGCACTAAGAAGTTCCCGACCCCGAGGCATGCATGATGACATTTCTGAAGGTAACAAATATATTCTTTTGAAGGAAAATTGTTAAAACAATAGATAACGAATCAACAAACGCTCTTTATTTATTCCGTTTTAGAGAATCAACGGACCTCATTAAATCTTTTGAAAGAGATCCATTTTCGGGATTTTTACTGAACATCACATTAGTACATTGTACTAAAAAAAAAGTTGCTTTATTTGGGGGTGCTAATTAGCCTGGAATGACCATGCATTCACACACGAGGAAGCAAGTTTGCGACAATGTCGTCACACGAACATCGGTTGACTGGCAGCGTTATCTCTCGGCTTAACGGCTTTATTACGGAATGTTATTCAACTACGAATGGTAAACTTTCCATCAGGAAGAATTAACATCGGCATTTCTAAGTTGACCAATAAACCACGAAAATTGACTCACGAAAATAAATTCATTTAGAGTAGTGTTATATATCCTTATATAGTTCTGGGCGCTGTCGGGAAGACAACATTTATGGCCATGACACCGCCCGGTTTGTATTAATTGTACATTTCTTTTTGACAAACCACTATATTTAATAATGTATATAAAATGTATTTAATAACATGAATAAATCATCATTCATTCGGCACATCCACACACATTCGTAGTAATTTCGTACACCGAGTAGCATACCACGTGGCATGGTGTGTCTCAGGAGTGTCTGCTTGTTCACGCATGCATGGTGCTTGGGCCCTTGCATTCATCATATGTGTGCACGTCAACCCAGTATGATAACTTAATATTTTTTGGGTCCCAAAAGAATATGAAGGAAGTTGCACTGTTTGCACGGCATGACATAGATAAGATCGTTCCGTGTTAGTCTATTTCCGATATGTTAGACATAAAGAGCGTTTCATTCGTGCGAAAAATTGAAAACAGCTGGAGAATGGTTGTGACCATGAAACGTATTTGTTAGAGCACGTGAATCCGGAATGTCAATATTTCGTGTAATTGTCAACCTATCTTATACCTTCTTCCAGTAGATGGAATTTGGAAGCTTGAATGAGCCGGTGCATGTCCGTTTAATTATGACAGTTACAAAAAAATCTGCTGACGGCAGCAACTGACCCAACTTGAGTTGCCGCTGACTGAAGTCCACTCGAACTGAAGGCGAAAGCAGTAGCAATATCTATACGTGCACATCAAAGAGATTGCACGTTGCGTAATCCATGCTTTGTCACACTGTGGCAAAACAACATGCGCTCGTTCTGTAATTACAAAATGGGTCAGGGGCATGAATGAGCTATATATATATATATATATATTGCAGGTTGACGTATATGCTGGTTTTTTTAGGTACATGCACATGCTCGTCCCGTCCTAATTTGTTGATGCACGGCTGTCACCGAATTATTTCAGTATCATCAGCTGGTAACATAATAATTAATTGATCACTGATCAGATGGTGCATTAAATTGTCTGTTTGCTTTCCTTGAATTTACGCATGCAGAAAAAAAAAATAGATTCACAGAGGTGTTGAAACATTCTAGAATTAATTTATGTCTGCTTATATGAATAAAATGTATGTAAAGGGTCATACGCACGTTTTGTCAAAATTACCTGGTATTTCAAAATGAATTTTCTATTTCCTGGTATTTCAAAATGGATTTTCTCAAAATCTGCCGGTCTGCCAGTGGGTCTGCCGGAATTTCTTCGTGAAATTTGGTACATTCGATTATTGTGAGTGACACAATATTTAAGAACTATTGGGTATAATCTCATTTACTTTACTTTTATGGCATGGACAATATTTAAAATTTCACTGTTTTCAATTATCAAGAACTTAAAAAAATAAATATAATTGTTATATTTCTTTAGATTGCTCAATTTAATATTTGACCGAACACATATATTCATGAAATATCCGGAAACTGCCCCTTTTAATATTAGTTATAATGTTACAGTCTATATTGAACATATCGAAATATACTATGAATAACTGCGTTTGTATGAAATAGAAAACATGAATATATTAAAACTAATAATGCATATACATGTATTATGTAAACATTATCAGGAACGGCTCTGGCGGGGAAACTTACCACATGGAATTTTTGCCATGGATTAAACCTCAAAATGGGACAATGATGCAATCAACTTAAACTGATCTTTATGGCTAATGTAAATTATTGAAATGTTTAACCACATGGGGAAGTAATGACATTAAAAAAATAAGAAATTTTCCCAGCATAAAATTCATAAACAAGAATATGATCGTGGCAACTAATTTTGTTTTAACGATACCTGATACACAGCTACATCACAAGAGAATTTAAATTATTACGTCACCAGTTGTCTATTTATATGAATCACGCGCGCGACACTTTGTGGGAATTTGTGGCAGCTGTTACTACACTAAGATTCACTGCGTTAATTACTTATTGTCACTTTCTCTGCAAGAGTTATTTCATTCTGAATCAAAGGTCGGTTTTATACTTGGGTTCACAAAATTGACGGCGGCAAAAAATGTTAAAAGTTGAGAAGGCGGAATCGACCTGTGCCATGCATAACCGCGTGTTACAGTTATTTCAAGTATGTCAATCTTTGGAACACATGTAGGCGTCCATTTACCCGGCCTATAGGAAATAATTTTACCCTACAATTTATTCAACAGCATGGGTCAATAAAGAGCGCTTATTGCTCATATGTTTACATCTTGATTCGGGACGCGATAAACTAACGCAAATTATTTCGCCATCGAGAGTCATTCCATTCAATTAATATATGCGTACTGTAAATTAAGTTTAATATTGGTAAAAATAACTAATTTGAGCAAGATTATTCTCCATTTCTATTGTATCACAAACCGGAGTGTTTCACATCACTTTAATACTAATACCATGCAAAGTTATCCCGACATTCATAATAATTCCTTTGAAACAATCACCAAAAATAAATTTTTGTAGTGGCTTCCACAACGTTAATTTAAAACCTGAATTAATTGAATATAAACGCAGCCCAAGACCATTGCAGTTTATAGTTGTTTTTTTTAACCATGCAATGTGGTCGCGTTTAAACTATGGGCATGCAGAACTTACTATAAACTATCCCAAACTATATTCGCAATCGATCGTGCATGATCATGTTTTAATCGCTTGTATGAATGCAGTTCTTTCTCGTACAAAAAACCGCTTCGACAAATGAGGCCGAAAGTCATATAAATTCGGTAACATCTATAATATGCCGACCCATGCAGACAGCGGTTTTTGCTCACAAATATTTGTTTCCGATCATGTCGTGTATCGACATGTTGGCAAAAGAACGATCTACAAGAAAATTATAAAATCCGTTGATACGTTCATCAACACCTCTTAGGTGTCGACTTGATCGCGATGACTGAAGCCGATCTTCAACTTAATTGCGAATTTTTTAAATATAGTTCGTGTTTAACCTATTTTCATCGGATTTTAACTTGCGATGTCTCAATTTCATACCACGAAATTAGTCAGTCATGATTCCAAGGTGTAATCCTTCATATATATAACGTTTCGTATATATAAACAGATCAATTAGGAATTACAAAACAGTCGCAATCCACAATACGTAACGTTACGTAACACGTCCGGTGCCAGTGGTCAGAATCAGTTAGCTGTTGATCAATGCACAATTGTGCTTTGGTGAGTTTTGGATACATCCTGGTTATTTCCTTACATGATAAGTATACAGAGTGTTTATGTGGACGCCGGGACAGTCGGAAAACAGCTAATCAATTTTTATCACCGTTTTTCTTGCACGTGTTTTTCAACATAATTTGATCCAAGAGAACAATTGCCGTTTCAGGTCTAATTTAAACCTGGCAAAACATATATGTACTGCTTGAATATATTTGTTCATGAAATGTGGACTTTTCCCACGTCAATCTCATTTTTCTTGGTTAGTTATGGTTTCGTATGCATGTGTACACCTATTAAATACTATATTATATAGTAGGCTAGTGGCTACCAGAGGCAAGCTTCTAGTTTTTTTTATTGAAATTGATTCGATTTGAAAACGGGCCATGGCTCTAACATTGGTTCTAAATCAGAAAGAGATAATGACGAAAATGTCCGCCTTGTCGTTCAAGCCAGGTGGCGGTTTGCGCTCCAAAATACACCTAATATTATCGCTTTTGAATGTTTCACCGATATCGAAATTGGTCTATAAATACTTGAATTAACTTTATACGCGCATCATATGTCCCAAAAAAAGACGCATTGAAGTCATAAAAAAATACAACTTGGAACTTGAGCATGGGCCCCAAACAAACAACAGCCACGTACATGGCATGGAACAACAAAGAGCGTTCGTGTTAGTCTAATCCTGGCATGGTAGAAATAAAAAGCGTTCGTTTCACTTTTATGCGACAAATTTAATATTAGAACGTTCCTGTTTGCAACCTAATAACACAAATAAGAATCTGCTGACCCAACTTTAATAGTCATTGGTGACTGTAATTCCACTCGAAGGCGAATACAGTCGCAATGTTAATACATACACATCAAAGAGATTAGAATGTTTCAACAGCTTTGTTAATCTAGTCTTTTGCATGGCATATATACATATAATTCAGTAAACAAATAAAGTGATGTTTTGATACTAATCGAATTTCCCTAAAATCTATTTGCAACCAGAGTTGCTGTTCCCTTATATGGTATAATTACCGTATGAATAAATAGTGCATGTGTGTGGAAGGTCAGAACACATCTAATACATTTGTTTGTCGTGCATGCGTTTTCCGACATATCTTGATCCAAAAATGAACAATGGCCGGGCCAGTTCTAATTTAAGCATGGAAAATTATGTACCGCTTGAATATTTTTTTCATGTATGAAATGAGGATTTTTCCAAAGGCACTCTGATTTATCATGTTTATAGTTAGTTTCGTGTACACATATACGCATGTTATATACTATAGTTTCTACCTGAGGCAAGCTTAGAGTTGTTTTATTAAAATTGATTCGACGTGCCTATTTAAAAATGGATCGGGGTTACAAAATATCTAACAATTTTAAGAGAAGAACTTTCAAAGTTAACTTTGCCTTCTCGTAGTTTTGGCCAATGCCTGATCCTATCATCGCCCAAATTTTATATAATTATATTACCTGGTCTGTTCCATCCAAAACTGGCCCATGTGCAGCAGTGGTGGTGGGCCAGTTTGGGGTGTGGAACAGACTATACATTACCTTGATATTACCGATATTTATAAGATATACTAGTACAAAATGTGTCATAAAAAACGTGTTTCATCTCACATCTATACAGTTTGATGATTCAACTTGATTGTTTTAATAGAGAGAACGCACTAGAATAATACACTAAACGAACGCGTGATTGGTTATTATCTGCCTAATTATTATATAATACACCAGCTTTGTATTATAATAGGACCTGGAAAGGTTCAATGTCAGAAGAGCATCATCATTCAAAACTATTAAGCCAAAATTTACTTTAACAACGAAAACACAACACAAAACATGTACGTTTAAACGAACAATCAACCCGTTGTTGTTTTTAACACCACTGCATATAATACCACTGTATTAATAAATACACGAAATACTTAATGTATATATAGCTTATATCAATCTTATAATTATATGAGCATATACACGCTCTTTATTTGTCCATGCTGTTGAATAACTTGTAGAATAAATTTATTTTTTGTAGGGTAAATGGATGTCTACATGTGTTCCAAGACTGACATACTTGAAATAACTGCCACGTGTATGTATAACATGCGGTTATGTCACAGGCCTGCTCAACTTTTAACTTTTTGCCGGCGTCAAATTTGCGAACCCAAATATACAAACGACCTTTGATCAGACCCAGAATGAAATAACTCTTGCAGAGAAAGTGACAATAAGCAATTACTCACGCAAAGAATCTTAGTATAGCAACTGTCACAAATTGTCACACATGTCTGTCGCACGTAATTCAATTAAATATACTAATGATAACGTAATCATTTCTCTTATATAGCAGACATGCAGACAATGCTTAACACCGTCGAATCATGGTGTCGAAACTGGCGTATGACAGTCAATCTGGATAAAACTAAAATTGTACATTTTAGACATAAAAACAGAATAAAAACAAACTATAATTTCTTATTCCAAAATCAGAGAATCGAAAAAGTGGATCAGTATAAATATCTCGGAATAATTCTCCATGAACATGGTAGTTTTGATACAGCAGCTGAAACATTAGCTAAATCATCAGGCAGGGCATTGGGAGCGTTAATATCGAGCGTCCACTCTTATAGAGACATAGGTGTCAAAACGTACCTGAAAATATTCTTGACCTGTGTGTGCCCAGTTATGGATTATGCATCCGCTATTTGGGGATATCGTAAATACTCATGTATAGATATGGTGCAAAATCGAGCGCTAAGATACTTCCTTGGGGTCCACAGATTTTGTCCGCTTTTAGCTGTAGGTGGGGAATTTGGTATTCATTCGAGTCAAGTCCGAAGATGGCTTAACATGGCAAGACTATGGAATTATTTTATACACATGCAAGATGACAGATTAGCAAAAATGGTTTTCCTTTGGGATCTCATGAATAATAGCGATGGATGGTGTGCATCATTTAGTAGTGTTTTGTCGGAAATAAATATGACAAGCACCTTTGAAAACCTACAGATATGTAATATACATGACCTCGAACGAGAGCTTTCCGCATTTAAACAGAAAACTTGGATTGAAAAAATGACATATGTACCAAAGCTACGCACATACAGACTCTTTAAGAAAAATTATGCTATTGAAAAATATATTTCCATGAATATGGATAAGTCCCACCGCTCCATACTTGCACAATTTCGATGTGCGATTTTACCTCTGCGGATAGAAACCGGTCGATTTAGAAACGAGAAAATCGAACAAAGAATCTGCATTATGTGCAGCTCTGACAAAGTTGAAGACGAAAAACATTTTCTTTTGTATTGTCCCTTTTACAATGACATCCGGATGTCTCTTTTAAATTCCGTCCCAAGATATATTAACGACATGTTTAAAACAGACCACATTGACGACTCTTTTAGTGAGCTAATGTTATTTCCCCGACAACTAGCAAAATTTCTTTTTGATGCTTTTATGCGAAGAAAACGATTCATATACAAGTAAATTATACACCAAACGTATCAACATGTAAGAATACAAAATATATAAACCCGAATATCTCCAAATTGTGTAAGATTAAAATGAAATTCTCTACTTTATATTCTCTTTATATCATCACTGAGGATAGTCCACATGTGTTGGACCAAACCATGTACATACTTATACTATTAAGCGTGACATATAGGCCCTATGGGCCGGGTGCTAATTGTAATTGAAATATATATATATATTAATGATTTATGTATTGCACATGTCACGTTAATAAATGATTATCTCTCTGTAGACATCCATTTACCCTACAAAAAATAAATTTATTCTACAAGTTATTCAACAGCATGGACAAATAAAGAGCGTGTATATGCTCATATAATTATAAGATTGATATAAGCTATATATACATTAAGTATTTCGTGTATTTATTAATACAGTGGTATTATATGCAGTGGTGTTAAAAACAACAACGGGTTGATTGTTCGTTTAAACGTACATGTTTTGTGTTGTGTTTTCGTTGTTAAAGTAAATTTTGGCTTAATAGTTTTGAATGATGATGCTCTTCTGACATTGAACCTTTCCAGGTCCTATTATAATACAAAGCTGGTGTATTATATAATAATTAGGCAGATAATAACCAATCACGCGTTCGTTTAGTGTATTATTCTAGTGCGTTCTCTCTATTAAAACAATCAAGTTGAATCATCAAACTGTATAGATGTGAGATGAAACACGTTTTTTATGACACATTTTGTACTAGTATATCTTATAAATATCGGTAATATCAAGGTAATGTATAGTCTGTTCCACACCCCAAACTGGCCCACCACCACTGCTGCACATGGGCCAGTTTTGGATGGAACAGACCAGGTAATATAATTATATAAAATTTGGGCGATGATAGGATCAGGCATTGGCCAAAACTACGAGAAGGCAAAGTTAACTTTGAAAGTTCTTCTCTTAAAATTGTTAGATATTTTGTAACCCCGATCCATTTTTAAATAGGCACGTCGAATCAATTTTAATAAAACAACTCTAAGCTTGCCTCAGGTAGAAACTATAGTATATAACATGCGTATATGTGTACACGAAACTAACTATAAACATGATAAATCAGAGTGCCTTTGGAAAAATCCTCATTTCATACATGAAAAAAATATTCAAGCGGTACATAATTTTCCATGCTTAAATTAGAACTGGCCCGGCCATTGTTCATTTTTGGATCAAGATATGTCGGAAAACGCATGCACGACAAACAAATGTATTAGATGTGTTCTGACCTTCCACACACATGCACTATTTATTCATACGGTAATTATACCATATAAGGGAACAGCAACTCTGGTTGCAAATAGATTTTAGGGAAATTCGATTAGTATCAAAACATCACTTTATTTGTTTACTGAATTATATGTATATATGCCATGCAAAAGACTAGATTAACAAAGCTGTTGAAACATTCTAATCTCTTTGATGTGTATGTATTAACATTGCGACTGTATTCGCCTTCGAGTGGAATTACAGTCACCAATGACTATTAAAGTTGGGTCAGCAGATTCTTATTTGTGTTATTAGGTTGCAAACAGGAACGTTCTAATATTAAATTTGTCGCATAAAAGTGAAACGAACGCTTTTTATTTCTACCATGCCAGGATTAGACTAACACGAACGCTCTTTGTTGTTCCATGCCATGTACGTGGCTGTTGTTTGTTTGGGGCCCATGCTCAAGTTCCAAGTTGTATTTTTTTATGACTTCAATGCGTCTTTTTTTGGGACATATGATGCGCGTATAAAGTTAATTCAAGTATTTATAGACCAATTTCGATATCGGTGAAACATTCAAAAGCGATAATATTAGGTGTATTTTGGAGCGCAAACCGCCACCTGGCTTGAACGACAAGGCGGACATTTTCGTCATTATCTCTTTCTGATTTAGAACCAATGTTAGAGCCATGGCCCGTTTTCAAATCGAATCAATTTCAATAAAAAAAACTAGAAGCTTGCCTCTGGTAGCCACTAGCCTACTATATAATATAGTATTTAATAGGTGTACACATGCATACAAAACCATAACTAACCAAGAAAAATGAGATTGACGTGGGAAAAGTCCACATTTCATGAACAAATATATTCAAGCAGTACATATATGTTTTGCCAGGTTTAAATTAGACCTGAAACGGCAATTGTTCTCTTGGATCAAATTATGTTGAAAAACACGTGCAAGAAAAACGGTGATAAAAATTGATTAGCTGTTTTCCGACTGTCCCGGCGTCCACATAAACACTCTGTATACTTATCATGTAAGGAAATAACCAGGATGTATCCAAAACTCACCAAAGCACAATTGTGCATTGATCAACAGCTAACTGATTCTGACCACTGGCACCGGACGTGTTACGTAACGTTACGTATTGTGGATTGCGACTGTTTTGTAATTCCTAATTGATCTGTTTATATATACGAAACGTTATATATATGAAGGATTACACCTTGGAATCATGACTGACTAATTTCGTGGTATGAAATTGAGACATCGCAAGTTAAAATCCGATGAAAATAGGTTAAACACGAACTATATTTAAAATATTCGCAATTAAGTTGAAGATCGGCTTCAGTCATCGCGATCAAGTCGACACCTAAGAGGTGTTGATGAACGTATCAACGGATTTTATAATTTTCTTGTAGATCGTTCTTTTGCCAACATGTCGATACACGACATGATCGGAAACAAATATTTGTGAGCAAAAACCGCTGTCTGCATGGGTCGGCATATTATAGATGTTACCGAATTTATATGACTTTCGGCCTCATTTGTCGAAGCGGTTTTTTGTACGAGAAAGAACTGCATTCATACAAGCGATTAAAACATGATCATGCACGATCGATTGCGAATATAGTTTGGGATAGTTTATAGTAAGTTCTGCATGCCCATAGTTTAAACGCGACCACATTGCATGGTTAAAAAAAACAACTATAAACTGCAATGGTCTTGGGCCGCGTTTATATTCAATTAATTCAGGTTTTAAATTAACGTTGTGGAAGCCACTACAAAAATTTATTTTTGGTGATTGTTTCAAAGGAATTATTATGAATGTCGGGATAACTTTGCATGGTATTAGTATTAAAGTGATGTGACGTGTAAAGTGACGTGTGTTCCAAGACTGACATACTTGAAATAACTTGTGTTCCAAGACTGACATACTTGAAATAACTGCCACGTGTATGTATAACATGCGGTTATGTCACAGGCCTGCTCAACTTTTAACTTTTTGCCGGCGTCAAATTTGCGAACCCAAATATACAAACGACCTTTGATCAGACCCAGAATGAAATAACTCTTGCAGAGAAAGTGACAATAAGCAATTACTCACGCAAAGAATCTTAGTATAGCAACTGTCACAAATTGTCACACATGTCTGTCGCACGTAATTCAATTAAATATACTAATGATAACGTAATCATTTCTCTTATATGAAGTAGCTGAGTGTTGTTGGTCAGATATCGTTCAAACAATTCATTAGTTATAGTTGCCAAGATCATATTCCTGTTCTTTATGACTGTTATGCTGTCATTATGTTACCTTGTGGTTATAAATTTCAATAATTTACGTTAGCTGTAAAGATAAGTTCAAGTTGGTTGCATCATTGTCCCATTTTGAGGCTTAATCCATGTCAACTATTCCATGTGGTCAGTTTCCCCGCCACATCCGTTCTTGATAATGTTTGCTTATAATACATGTATATGCATTATTAGTTTTAATATATTCATGTTTTCGTAGAAGCGTAGTTATTCATTGTCCATTTCGATATGTTAAATACAGACTGTAACATTATAACAAATATTAAACGGATTAAAAGGGGCAGTTTCCGGATATTTCAGGAATATATTGTCGGTAAAATGTTAAATTGAGCAAGAAGTTCGAGTCTAAAATCATTCAAATATTAAATTAAAACAAAAATAGTGATTTTCTTTTCTTTTTTTAAATCGAAATGTTTAAAATATCAATATGCATAAGCACCCAGGAGACTGTTTCGTCCAGTCGTAATATAAGCACAAGCGCTGATAAACATTATACATTTCTGCAGACACCTCGTCTCCTGGCAACCGTAATCTCGTCCCACTAGTGAATATTTGTGTTCAGCTATCTGACTGCCTACCGACACTGTACGTGTTGCGTAACTTTACGCCTGGTGGATTGCGACAGTGTTACTGATTGATCTGTTGAAGAAACGTTATATATATGAAGGATTTCACTTTGGAATCACGACTGACTAATTTCGTGGTTAAACAAGAACTAACATTATAACTAATATTAAAAGGGGCAGTTTCTGGACATTTCATGAATATATGTTTGGTCAAATGTTAAATTAAACAATCTAAAAAAAAATATAACAATTATATTATTTTTTTTTTTAATTTTAATTTTAATGTTAAATTGATAAAAAACAAGTTCAATCTAAAAACATTCAAAAATCAAATTAAACAAAAACTTTTGTTTTTTAAATCGAAGTGTTTAAACTATCACTATGTATAAGCAAAGCGCATCAAAAAACTGTTTCGTCTAACATAATCACAAATAATAAATTCCACTATTTCTGCAGATTCCTTGTCTCCTAGCAACCGTAAGCTCGTTCCACCAGTGAATATTTGTGGAAAGTCTCCAACTGACTGACCACCGGCACCGGGCGTGTTACGTAACGTTACGCACGCATGGTGGATTGCGACTGTTCTGTAATTCGTAATTGATTTGTTCATATACGAAACGTTATATATATGAAGGATTTCACTTTTGGAATCATGACTGACTAATTTCGTGGTTTAGAATTGAGACGTCGCAGGTTAAAATCCGATGAAAAATTGGTTAAACACGAACTAACATTATAACTAATATTAAAAGGGGCAGTTTCGGACATTTCATGAATATATGTTTGGTAAAATGTTAAATTAAACAATCTAAAAAAAAATATAACAATTATATTATATATATTTTTTTTAATTAAAATTTTAATGTTAAATTGATCAAAAAGTTCAATCTAAAAACATTCAAAAATCAAATTAAAAAAAACTTCTTTTTAAAAAAAATCAAAGTGTTTAAACTATCACTATGTATAAGCAAAGCGCATCAAAAACTGTTTCGTCTAACATAATCACAAATAATAAATTCCACTATTTCTGCAGATTCCTTGTCTCCTAGCAACCGTAAGCTCGTTCCACCAGTGAATATTTGTGGAAAGTCTCCAACTGACTGACCACGGGCACCGGGCGTGTTACGTAACGTTACGCATGGTGGATTGCGACTGTTCTGTAATTCGTAATTGATTTGTTCATATACGAAACGTTATATATATGAAGGATTTCACTTTGGAATCATGACTGACTAATTTCGTGGTATAGATTTGAGACGTCGCATGTTAAATTCCGATGAAAAATTGGTTAAACACGAACAATATTTAAATATTCGCAAGTTGAAGATCTGCTTCATCGTGTACGAGTCAACAGCTACGAAGTGTTACCGTGTTGGTGAACGTATCAACTGATTTTATAATTTTCTTGTAGATCGTTCTTTTGCCAACACGTCGATACAGGACAAAAAAGTGATATTTGGGATTTAAATAATTGCTCAAACATATATAGTCGGGTTGACTACAGCTCTTAATTCACAGTACGCCGATGCAATGGTAACCCTTGGAACAAACGTCGTACTACCGACGACTCGAATTCAATTATTTGAATTAACCTTGGAACAAACGTCGCACTACCGACGAATCGAATTCAATTATTTGAATTAGATTCGTCGGTAGTGCGACCTTTGTTACAAATAAATGCGAGTAGACGCACTACCGACGAAGAATGCGTGTGGTCAACACGAATTTAATTGCTGATGCGTCTGAGATCCGTGTTTGAAACAAACGTCGCATCACCGTCGACTCGAATTTAAATCGGAGAAATGCAAACGAACTGCATATTGATATGCTAATGAGGGAATTCCAATTGAAACTGGAAAACACCAACGGGCATGAAGTAATTTGGTGGTATTTGAATTCGAGTCGACGATAGTGCGACGTTTGTTTCAAATTAAATGCGAGTAGGCGCACTAAATAAATATTTATTCCGTTTGGATATGCACGCTATATACTACATGTGCATGTGCAAATTTCATGTGCAAATGGGTTGAAATTGTTCTTGTAATTTGTTTCCAACCTTCGTGGGGGTGTCAGGTTGGAATTTTTCAACACTTGGAAAGCTTGAGGCCAGTCTAATGCTATGGATTTTTTGTTTCGGTTTTCATGTTCAAAGTTTTTCTCCCGCTGTGCCTAACTATGATCGGATTTTCAGGTTCAGGGCTCTGATTTTTCTTCTACTGGCAGAACCATGGTCCGCACAGTGCATGATCACAAGTCTACTGATCCATTCAAGCAAATCGACCGTAACACTCCCTAGAAAACATCGTCTGAATTACGCTCAAATGTAAATATTTACATCTGAATTCGGGACGCAACTACCGGCGATAAACTAACGAAAACTATTACGCCAACGAGAGTGGCTACATTTAATTTATATATCAGAATGACGGTGTGTCCTGTCAATTTGGATATAATATTTGTTAATATAACTACTTTTAGCAAGATTATTCTCCATTTCTATTTGAGCACCCTACCGGAGTGTTTCACATCACTTTAAAATATGCGACATAACCACTCAACACAAATCATAATTAGATTACAATGCGCTCGTAATGTAATCTTCTACAATATATACACACGGTATGCAGGGGAAGGTGCAGCGAAATGCAATGCAGCAGTGTTTGGTTAATTATCAGGCGGCATGCGCGAGAAAATATCCACTCAAAACACCAATCGGTGAGAGAGACAATGTTGTAAAATCGGTCCTTGATTTTGCTACGTCACTGATCACGTGCTCGTCCGTGATTATTGTTGGGCGGCATTGTTTGATCTTTTCCCGCAACGCTTGGTGATCGCATGCATTTGCTGTAGTGGGCAGTTCACAGTAAAACATATTTTTACATATTCTTATCTAATCACGAGTCGGATGAAACACATGTATGCAATTGGAATGGGGAAATATCCTTCTATATACATGATATAAGTCTGTTTGGTTCGAGCAAGATAATTATGCGATCGCCAAATTTCACCGACACAAAAATCTGATAATCTGAGTCCCGCCAGAGTATATAACGCTGATTAAACTGAAAGTGTCTGTCTGTTGGGGGGGGGGGGGGGGGGGGGGGGGGGGGGGGGGGGGGGGGGGAAGCATAGTGAATTCCAAGATGATTTAAATTGTTTTGTGTGTTCACGAATCACACTGTAAGACAATATCAGCGGCACATTTTGGAATTTGGCTCACACTATATTGTGTATTGGCAATACCAGTTCAAGATACACGAACATGAATGGATGTATGTCGAGTTCTCAGATTGTAATAAATATATTCTGATAAATATTTTTCTAAGCATCTAGGGCAGAGAATAAATATACATACTATGTGGTGTTATTTTAGTACTTTATACCGGATTTTGTTATCGCGTTAAATTGGAGTTGAATGTAGTTGTGCCGGCATATTTGGAATTGAATTAGAAAATTCTCTGTCTCCTTGGCTTACCTGTGGCCGCGTTTATTCTGTATACTTACATCGAAAAAAATCGCTATCCAAATATTCTAACTGATTTACGTACGAAAAGACTTGGAAGTATGTCTGAATATATATCCGAGCATATTATCACCCAATTGCACGCGCCCACCGAAAGCGGCGACTTCAAGGAATTACGTGGGACGTCAACCTTTGAAGACCTTAGTACTCTAAAATAAATTTAGTTTCACACGTGGAATGAATGTAAGGTCAGTTTTAACGCAAAATATAGGCCAAATTGAACAAGACAGATCGAAAATGTTACACAGCCTTGAGTCTTCCAAAAAACAGAAAATTATTCGTATAGGCGGATTATTTGATCGCGATTAACACGGGGAATGACCGCGGTCGCGGAAAATACTACCGCGGTGTACGCCGGTAACAGACTAGATTACCGCGGTGGACTTCCAACACGACCGCGGTCAGTTACCGCGGGTCACTGCAAATGGGCGGTGTACTACCGCATGACCGCGGTGTACTACCGCATGGCCGCGGTGTATTACCGCATGGCCGCGGTGTACTACCGCATGACCGCGATGTACTACCGCATGGCCGCGGTGTACTACCGGGTGACCGCGGTGTAGTCATGACCGGCCCATAACCTCATTAAAGGGGTTGATTAATTAGAGCATAGCTGTAGTTTTGATCGGTAATGTGAACAAAATACAAAGAAAGCACCGACGCAGAACGTGGTATAGCACGTGCTCATCTCCTTACGTAACACCTGTTACTGCTGGACTGTGTGACAATACAATGTGTCTTTTGCCAACCCCGGCAGTCTTTGATGTTGGTAGTCTTTGATGACTCGGCTATTAATATTGCTACGGTTGAAATAAAAGGTGTATCCATTTTATGCTATTGTGCTTACATGCTTTTAATTCATTGACTTGAGAACTAAGCAAGACGATCTGTTTTAATTTGGTTTCTATACAAAGCTTCAATGTTCCTGCCTGTTGTCTCAAGCGCAAGGAAATGGCTTCTTTCAGTGATAAACATCCAATTTTTCTCTCGACAGGGCGCCTGGTATGTGCTTCCCAAATACGGCCAGATTCCCCCAACCCCTAGCGGAAACCCTGGTATATTGTTTTATTTTACAATGTAAAATTCATAACAGTATTTAAAATATTATGTCTCGATTGAGTTGCATCCAATCCCTTCCTGGTAACATATAGGTTAGGGATCGTGTCTAAATGGAAAACCGATAGCCGACCGATTACCGATGTACATCGGTCAACTGATGGTAAAAAGATTACATCATGACGGCCTAATTATCAGTAATTCTATCGGTTTTATTGGTCATTCAATCGGTTCTATCGGTTATTCTATCGGTTCCATCGGCTATTCTATTGGTTGTCCCATCAGCGACTGATACTAATACAACATTACAGTGATTTGATTTTGTCCATTTTGGCAGCCATTTTGGGACAGACTTTGTACAGATATGGTTTATGACTAGGCATTGTTTCGGAATATTTTAATTTATTACAAAATTGGCATTAATTGGAGCACCTACCACTGAAATTCTGAATTTTCCGATACCAACAGCCATCTTGGTTCCTGACTTTTCCCATCAGCAGATTTTTGATATGTCGTTCTTAGTGTTTTTCTGCGTCAACTGGCACCACAATCAGCTTGTATCCCGGGTTCACCTCTCCCACGTCCACACTATTAAAAATATGCACTGATCTGGGCTGAATGTGAGGGAATATAATTTGGGTTAATATAATATTTATAGCTCATTGGAACTATGTTTTTGTGGTGATCTGTGCTCTGAAAATTTACATTCGTTCTCAGGTACAATTTTGTCTGCTTGACAACGTCAACAGGAAGTCACCTTTAGTTGGTGTCTGGTTACTAGATCGCATAATTATGGGCCGTGCTTGTCACATATACTCATGTTCAAAAACTACGAATGAATATTCACAAAATCCACTATTTGTTTCAGCACTAAACTCTGTATAAGTACAATAGCAGCATTACTACTTTTTATCGTCACTGAAAACCAGAAAACTGTAACATCGGATTTTACATTTGAATTCATTGGCACACCCTACCTAGGCTGCAACCCACATATATCGAAGAAATGCTTTGAGAGTCTACATTCTTGTTTAGGATCATATCTAGATTTGAATGCTTTTCAATCAAAAACATGACCGTTGGCAGCCATCTTGTATCTTATTATTTTCATGACTAAATTCTTCATTCTATAACCATCATTTCCCATCTGATCGATCCCAACCTTCATACATGTATATTTACATACTAAGTGTGATTATCACTAAATCCAGCATTCTGATTGGTCGGCGCCCATGTGGCTAGTTGCAGTTATTTCTCGGTGAACGCGCAACAGCTCATAACTGCAGGATCATAATTACATCGACGCGTCATAGGTTTTGGAAAGACAAACGCGTAATGTTTTGGGCGCATTTGGACTCGCGCAGATTGACTTAATAAATCATCGGGTTTCAATATAAAGAGAAATTGTTCCTGTTAAATTTTGCCAAGGGTGCAATGGGATTTTTTGGCTGGTTTTGTCACGATACACTTTTCGATTTAAATACATTTACAAAAGTGGCTTTTTCGCTAAATGTATATAAATAAAAAGGATTAACTGTCATGTGGACTGTTTTTATGTTTACCCATACCATAGTATGGTAAACATAGTGTCGTTGTCCGGATTGACCACTCGTTGTTAGTCCGTCCGTCCGTCCGTCTGTCTGTCTGTCTGTCTGTCTGTCTGTAGACACTTTACGCATGGTGCGATAACTCGAACATTTTATATCTGATCGGAACCAAATTTTGAATATGAATTTCTCAGCATAAAAGAGATCAAGTTCGAATATGGGTTTGATCCGACTATTTTTAACTGAGTTATGGCCCTTTTTCAAAAAAATATTCACTCTTAAAAAAAAATCCTTGCTCAATCTAACAAAACAAAAACAAAATAAAATAATTAAATAAATAACAAAACAAAATAATAATTTTTTTTTTTTTAAATAATAAAAAAAAAACAAAACAATTTAATTAACAAAATTTTAAAAACCAAAACTATTATAACTCCGCCAAGGGTACCCCGAGTCAGCACACCAAATTTGGTTTAAATCGGTCCAAAATATTGTGATGTACTGGTGAATTTGTTTGGAGCCATATTCAACAATACCATCCCATGCCTTTGGACTACTTAGCTATTAATATGGCTATATTATTTTCTGATGTCTCTTATGCCAATGTGCAGATAAGTTTTTTTTAAGTTTCAACTATACACACCACATGCTGTTTAATAAAGGGTTTTGTAGGTTAGGTTACCAAAATGGGCTTCAGTACATTGCTAAAATCATTTAGCTAATCTTGAGATTCAAGTGTCTTTATGCAACTGGGGTTCAGTTATTTGATCAATTTAAATTTACAGAGAATTCCATAACTTCTGATTTTATATGTATATCCTCTCTGGAATTTTCTAAACTAACTGCCATTTGGGAAAATTAATGAGACATGGGTCAGATTTTAGAACACTGTTGATAAATGAAACAAAGTGATATGTTTTTAATCACTTCATGTCATCTGCGATGTAGAGAATGATTTGTTTGTTATCACAAGAGCCAGCCAGTCAGCCACTTTCAATGCAAACACTTGATCACTCTTGCTTGGATATTCTTGATTCTACATGTTAATACCTGTGTGCAGATTCTTGTCTTGCTTGGATAATCTTGATCCTACCTGTTCATACATATGTGAAGATTCTTGTCTTGATTGGATATTCTTGATCCTCTTGCTTGGATAATCTTGATTCTACATGTTTGATAATACCTGTGTGCAGATTCTTTTCTTGCTTGGATAATCTTGATTCTATCTGTTCATACCTGTGTGCAGATTCTTTTCTGCAGAATGTTCTTCTTTCTACTCATCAATACTTAGGATGTATCTTGACAAGACAATGGCTTATGGATTTTCGCGTTCAAACTGAAAATAGCTGATCACTATCGCCAAGGTATGGGTTAAACATCTGCCGATCGTGATCGGCCTCTCGTTATGGAGATGTAACTGTGAGGTAAGTGGTCATAACTTGTGTGTAAAACCCGAAGTTATGACCACTTACCTCACGGTTACATCTCCATAAAAACAGTCCACATGACAGTTAATCCTTATATGGCTCTCCAGTTTCAACTCTAGTATTACTTAAATATTTATACTTTCCGAGTTCCTTATCACTACATTGACTGTAATGTATGACAACATCCCATCTCCAAGTTGAGCTACAGTGTCATTGACACTTTCATTTTAAATTATCAGTTTTTTCTAATGCTCTGAAAGAATTATATTTAACTTTTTCAGAAAGTCAGAGAACTTTCCAGAAGACAGTTCATGTTAAGGGCGCTTATCCAGAAATGTCGAGAAAAGGCTGGCTTACCTGCAATATCATGATATCATTGTGATCTATTCTTTCTAATAGTGCTTGTTGTCAGTTAGTTTACTGGCAATTGATCAGTCATCTATTAAACTTCTTGTTCTCGATTGATACATTATAAGAGACTTTGTTTAAAACGTCGCAGAAAATATGTATTCGTGCATAATGACAGAGATATGACTAATTGTTTTGTTTTTTAACTTTTTTCCAGCATTAATTTTTGTTTATTATGCTCCCATGCATGATTTCCATTGAAAACACCATTAATTAAAAATGGTAATATCACTTGTGAATTATGTCATTTCTCATGACGTCATTGACGTTACACGCAAAATGATCTAGACTGAATTTTCGATGTTTCATCTTTCTCCACATCGGGACTTTTAAACATTAATTTCGGGTGTTTTAATCATATTTGGTGAACCATATTGATGCAGAAGTGTAATAAATAGAGTGATCAATCAGTTCCGAGAATTACGTTAATTAATTCACTCGAGGCGAGAGACGTTTAGGTAAGAAACGAGCGCATGCACACTAGTTTCTTCCCGATGTCTCGCCTCTTGTGAATTATTTAAATTAATTCTCGGAACCAATTGATCACTCTCTTTAAACATCAGGAAGGTTAACCTTTTAGTGGATCTATATACACACACGGATCGAGCAGACTTGACTGCCGAAATAAGAATATTTTTCTCTTTCCTTTGGGTTATTTTTGGATAGTTTGTTTGGTAGGTTTCTTTTAGGTCCTATCTTTTTTATACGCCATTTTTGAAAAAAGGTCGTAGTATGTTATCGGTCTGTCCGTCCGTCCATAACATTTTTGGTTTCCGATCGATAACTCCAGTTTGGATTATTTTATCTGAACCAAAGTTGGTATGTGTATTTCCCAGCTAAAGATACAGGCCAAGTTCGAATATGGGTTCCGTCCAATTATTTTTACATGAGTTACGGCCCTTTTTTTTCGACTTATAATTTGACCGTCTGTTAACATTTTTGGTTTCCGACCGATAACTCCAGTTTGGATTATTTGATCTGAACCAAAGTTGGTATGTGTAGTTCCCAGCTAAAGATACGGGCCAAGTTCGAATATGGGTTCCGTCCAGTTATTTTTACATGAGTTACGGCCTTTTTTCAACTTAGAATTTGACCAATTTCATAACATTTTGGTTTCCGACCGATAACTCCAGTTTTGATTATTTGATCTGAACCAAAGCCAAGTTCGAATATAGGTTCTGTCTAATTATTTTTACATGAGTTACGGCCATTTTTCGACACAGAATTTGACTGCATTTTGGCATTGAAATTAGGGGTATATCAGATTTTCTTCAAATGTAAGCTAAAAGTATTATTTTATTTTGCGGTAGTATACAATTCGAAATGGCTAAAGGGCGTATTTTGCCACGCCCTAGCAATGCTCTTGTTATGCTAATACATTCCACATATAAGTAATAACATATATTAGAACAGGAGGAGATCACAGTTCACAAAGAAGTTGTGAATTCTGTTCCAATGTATCTGTCTCTTCATATCGGTATACATTTCCTCTGATGTTCTGCACACTATTCTAGCAATTTCTCCATAAAAACATAATGAATCTACAACTAACAGTTAGTATATCTACTGGCAGGAAATTTATGAGTAGATGAGAAGACTTCAAAAGTGGAAAGATGCATTCAGTAACTCAAATTCAGGGTGAGATTGAGAGATAAAATTCATATTCTATATGTGACAAATACAATCTTCTAATTTGGGTGTGTGTGTCATAAGAAAGAAAATATGATCATCTTGTATTTGAGTACTTCTAATAATTGAGTTGATAAATAACTTTATTACATGATGTGACCCTTATTCCATTCTTTAAACCCATTCTATAATAATGATATGCAATGGTCATTGAATAATAGGAAATAGTGCCATTTGTACCCAAGTGTATTATTATTGTGCAAACGTGATTTGGAATCGGGTTTCATAACTATACATGCACATATGCCACCACATATTATAAGCGTAGTTCATATACAGTAATTGAATACGTTCAAGAATTTTTCAGATATGTGAACCCAATTGCTATCTGCACCAGGGTTTCCGCTACTATGGCAGGCCGGCCGTCCAGCGGCCTCATTCCCCTCCCCAACCTTGACTTAATATTGGCCACAAAATAGCCACAGACCTAGCTCAGCCCCCCTTTTTACAAGGAATCCTGCACTTCTTGGTGCCTGAATAAGACATGATCAGTAGCACGGACCATGTGCACAGTTGTCTACACCATCCTGGATAACACTTTGTCGGCGAATGTTTAGTAGTAAATAGCCTCTGATCCAATATTTCCCCTCAAATGTGCATTATACATCTAAGTCATTAGGGGCACTGAATTCTGAAACCATGCACACAGGTGAGTTTTGGCAGTTGCTGCGATGAACATTTTGTGCAGACCTTTTACCTCAAAACAAGGTCTGTATCAAAGAGATGTTTAAATAAAAAAAGACAATTAAAATGTTAATAGTTATTATCAGTGTATTTATTCCCTATTCAATTAATACAAAATTATCCATTATACAAATACAGCATGAGGTCATCTCCATCTGATGAATGACTTTAGATTTTACACCAAATTGTTTTGGTTGGTACTGTGAACAAAATACAAAGGAAACATGCAGGATGTGCGTATAGCACATGACATGAGCTCTTCTTTTGACGCAACTCTAGTTACTGCTAGAGTACACTTGACACTGAGTGTGATAATGTGTCTTTTGCCAACCGCAGTAGTTCCTTTGATGTCGGCTTTAATAGTGCTACTGCTATAAAAGTCGTCGTATCCACTGTATGGTATGTTTTGGTGCTTTAACGCTTTTAGTTCATTAACTTGAGATCAAAGAAAGACGATCTGTTTTTGGTTTCTATATGAAGCTTCAATGTTCCTGTTTGTTGTCTCAGGTGCAAGGAAATTTTCAGTGATAAACATCCAAATTTTCTCCAAACAGGGTACCAGTTATGTGCTTCCCAAATACGGCCACATTCCCCCAACCCCTAGCGGAAACCCTGATCTGCACATTAGCTTAATTGTTTTTTTTAAAGTGTGATTTAGAAATAATCTACTAAACGTCTGAAAGCCTACCGTGGATAATGTGATATGTGGTATTGTGTTACACAAAATAAATATGATAGTGGCCTGCTATTATTATCGGGATGGTTGTGATATGGACCCCGGTGGTTGTAGTTCTCATAATGTTCAGCTATTAAGGGTGGTTGAATTCAATGGCCCACATGTATAGAACCTCCAATTCAATTTAGAACACAAACACAGGGGTTTGTTTGTTTGTTTGTTAATTTGTGGTAAAAAGACGTTAAACCATTACCAAGCATACAAACCCCTACAGTTGTGTTTGAAATTGAATTGAAGTGTCCAGCATTAAAGTCAACCAGCCTTACTGGCTGAACCCATGAGAATTACATTTGTTATAAACTACCAGTATATAGAAATGTAAATTTATTAATTTGGTGTATGTGCTCCTGGAAATGGAAGTACAATATATCCCCCACTATAAAAAAACTTGTCATTGTCACTTAAAGGGGTACTGTACACTAAATCTGTTAATTTATGGGACCATCTCCTGTTATAATCAATAGAATATTATCAACAATGAATGAAATTTTTCATTATAATCACCATATCGTTTGCATCATTCATAGAGCACATGAGGGTATTTTGCACTAAACCATTGCTCAATTCATTCATTTGTTGCATACATTCTGTTGAGTATAACAGGATATGGTGCCATAAATGGCCTTATTTAGTGTACAGTCCCATTTAAGAGCTAGTTTGAATGCTTATATTAGTATACCACATATACAAAATATATTATCTCTGTAAACTGTAATTAGTAATTTAATGTGTATATAGCTATGTGTTATGTAACTCTTTCATTATTGGAGGAAAATAAAAAATATAAATATATATATATGATTAGGAACAGTTTAAGCCCTCAATCAGGTTGTCCATTATGCAAGGACAGTATGGACATAGACTTTGTCCAGCTTTTCTTGGTTTTTAGCTCAACTTTACTTTGTAAAGTTTGAGCTATTGCCATGGCTTTGTCGTCCGTCGTCCGTGTGTGCGTAAGGCGTCAACAATAGAGGCTACAGGTCGTACCTTTGATCGGATCATTATGAAATTTGTCATAGCTGTTGACATCAACATTTGTACCGGAATGATTCATTTTGGGGTCATTCGGAAAAAAACATGGCCGCCAGCGGCCATCTTAATTTCAAAATTCAATCCATTAGCACGGGCTACAGGCCGTACTGTTCGTCTGATCGTCATGAAATTTGTCAGGGATGTTAATATTGACATGTAGATGGGAACGAGTAATTTTGGGGTCATTTGGCCAAAAAACATGGCCCGCCAGCAGCCATCTTCGATTTTACTCTTTGCATGACTAAATCCTTTAGCACGGGCTACAGGTCGTACCTTTGGTCAGATCATCATAAAATTTGTCATGGATGTTAACAATAACATGTAGATGGGAACGAGTCATTTTTGGGTTATTCGGGCAAAAACATGGCCGCCAGCAGCCATCTTGGATTTTACTCTTTGTATGACTAAATCCTTTAGCACGGGCTACAGGTCGTACCTTTAGTCTGATAATCATGAAATTTGTCATGGCTGTTGAAATTGGAATGTAGATGGGAACGAGTCATTTTGAGGTCATTCGGACAAAAAACATGGCCGCCAGTGGCCATCTTTGTTTTCAAAATTCAATCCATTAGCACGGGCCACAGGTCGCATTGTTCGTCTGATCATCATGAAATTTGTCATGGATGTTAATATTGACATGTAGATGGGAACGAGTCATTTTGGGGTCATTCGGCCCAAAAACATGGCCACCAGCAGCCATCTTGGATTTTACTCTTTGTATGACTAAATCCTTTAGCACGGGCTACAGGTCGTACCTTTGGTCAGGTCATCATAAAATTTGTCATGGATGTTAACAATGACATGTAGATGGGAACGAGTCATTTTTGGGTTATTCGGGCAAAAAACATGGCCGCCAGCAGCCGTCTTGGATTTTACTCTTTGTATGAGTACCTTTAGTCTGATAATCATGAAATTTGTCATGGCTGTTGAAATTGGAATGTAGATGGGAACGAGTCATTTTGAGGTCATTCGGACAAAAAACATGGCCGCCAGTGGCCATCTTTGTTTTCAAAATTCAATCCATTAGCACGGGCCACAGGTCGCATTGTTCGTCTGATCATCATGAAATTTGTCATGGATGTTAATATTGACATGTAGATGGGAACGAGTCATTTTGGGGTCATTCGGCCCAAAAACATGGCCACCAGCAGCCATCTTGGATTTTACTCTTTGTATGACTAAATCCTTTAGCACGGGCTACAGGTCGTACCTTTGGTCAGGTCATCATAAAATTTGTCATGGATGTTAACAATGACATGTAGATGGGAACGAGTCATTTTTGGGTTATTCGGGCAAAAAACATGGCCGCCAGCAGCCATCTTGGATTTTACTCTTTGTATGACTAAATCCTTTAACACGGGCTACAGGTCGTACCTTTAGTCTGATCATCATAAAATTTGTCATGGATGTTAACAATGACATGTAGATTGGAACAAGTCATTTTGGGGTCATTCGGCCAAAAAACATTGCCGCCAGCAGCCGTCTTGGATTTTACTCTTTGTATGACTAAATCCGTTAGCACGGGCTACAGGTCGTACCTTTAGTCTGATCATCATGAAATTTGTCATGGCTGTTGAAATTGGAATGTAGATGGGAACGAGTCATTTTGGGGACATTCGGCCCAAAAACATGGCCGCCAGCAGCCATCTTGGATTTTACTCTTTGTATGACTAAATCCTTTAGCACGGGCTACAGGTCGTACCTTTAGTCTGATCATCATAAAATTTGTCATGGATGTTAACAATGACATGTAGATGGGAACGAGTCATTTTTGGGTTATTCGGGCAAAAAACATGGCCGCCAGCAGCCGTTTTGGATTTTACTCTTTGTATGACTAAATCCTTTAGCACGGGCTACAGGTCGTACCTTTAGTCTGATCATCATGAAATTTGTCATGGCTGTTGAAATTGGAATGTAGATGGGAACGAGTCATTTTGGGGTCATTCGGACAAAAAACATGTCCGCCAGTGGCCATCTTTGTTTTCAAAATTCAATCCATTAGCACGGGCCACAGGTCGCATTGTTCGTCTGATCATCATGAAATTTGTCATGGATGTTAATATTGACATGTAGATGGGAACGATTAATTTTGGGTTTATTCGGCCCAAAAACATGGCCGCCAGCAGCCATCTTGGATTTTACTGTTTGTATGACTAAATCCTTTAGCACGGGCTACAGGTCATACCTTTAGTCTGATCATCATAAAATTTGTCATGGATGTTTTTAGCTCAACTTTACTTTGTAAAGTTTGAGCTATTGCCATGGCTTTGTCGTCCGTCGTCCGTGTGTGCGTAAGGCGTCAACAATAGAGGTTACAGGTCGTACCTTTGATCGGATCATTATGAAATTTGTCATAGCTGTTGACATCAACATTTGTACCGGAATGATTCATTTTGGGGTCATTCGGAAAAAAAACATGGCCGCCAGCGGCCATCTTAGATTTCAAAATTCAATCCATTAGCACGGGCTACAGGCCGTACTGTTCGTCTGATCCTCATAAAATTTGTCATGGATGTTAACAATGACATGTAGATGGGAACAAGTCATTTTTGGGTTATTCGGGCAAAAAACATGGCCGCCAGCAGCCATCTTGGATTTTACTCTTTGTATGACTAAATCCTTTAGCACGGGCTACAGGTCGTACCTTTAGTCTGATAATCATGAAATTTGGCATGGCTGTTGAAATTGGAATGTAGATGGGAACGAGTCATTTTGAGGTCATTCGGACAAAAAACATGGCCGCCAGTGGCCATCTTTGTTTTCAAAATTCAATCCATTAGCACGGGCCACAGGTCGCGTTGTTCGTCTGAACATCATGAAATTTGTCATGGATGTTAATATTGACATGTAGATGGGAACGAGTCATTTTGGGGTCATTCGGCCCAAAAACATGGCCGCCAGCAGCCATCTTGGATTTTACTCTTTGTATGACTAAATCCTTTAGCACGGGCTACAGGTCGTACCTTTAGTCTGATCATCATAAAATTTGTCATGGATGTTAACAATGACATGTAGATGGGAACGAGTCATTTTTGGGTTATTCGGGCAAAAAACATGGCCGCCAGCAGCAGTCTTGGATTTTACTCTTTGTAGGACTAAATCCTTTAGAACAGGCTACAGGTCGTACCTTTAGTCTGATCATCATAAAATTTGTCATGGATGTTAACGATGACATGTAGATGGGAACGAGTCATTTTTAGCTCAACTTTACTTTGTAAAGTTTGAGCTATTGCCATGGCTTTGTCGTCCGTCGTCCGTGTGTGCGTAAGTCGTCAACAATAGAGGTTACAGGTCGTACCTTTGATCGGATCACTATGAAATTTGTCATAGCTGTTGACATCAACATTTGTACCGGAATGATTCATTTTGGGGTCATTCGGAAAAAAAACATGGCCGCCAGCGGCCATCTTAGATTTCAAAATTCAATCCATTAGCACGGGCTACAGGCCGTACTGTTTGTCTGATCCTCATAAAATTTGTCATGGATGTAAACAATGACATGTAGATGGGAACAAGTCATTTTTGGGTTATTCGGGCAAAAAACATGGCCGCCAGCAGCCATCTTGGATTTTACTCTTTGTATGACTAAATCCTTTAGCACGGGCTACAGGTCGTACCTTTAGGCTGATCATCATGAAATTTGTCATGGCTGTTGAAATTGGAATGTAGATGGGAACGAGTCATTTTGGGGTCATTCGGACAAAAAACATGGCCGCCAGTGGCCATCTTTGTTTTCAAAATTCAATCCATTAGCACGGGCCACAGGTCGCATTGTTCGTCTGATCATCATGAAATTTGTCATGGATGTTAATATTGACATGTAGATGGGAACGATTAATTTTGGGTTTATTCGGCCCAAAAACATGGCCGCCAGCAGCCATCTTGGATTTTACTCTTTGTATGACTAAATCCTTTAGCACGGGCTACAGGTCGTACCTTTAGTCTGATCATCATAAAATTTGTCATGGATGTTAACAATGACATGTAGATGGGAACGAGTCATTTTTGGGTTATTCGGGCAAAAAACATGGCCGCCAGCAGCCGTCTTGGATTTTACTCTCTGTATGACTAAATCCTTTAGAACAGGCTACAGGTCGTACCTTTAGTCTGATCATCATAAAATTTGTCATGGATGTTAACGATGACATGTAGATGGGAACGAGTCATTTTTAGCTCAACTTTACTTTGTAAAGTTTGAGCTATTGCCATGGCTTTGTCGTCCGTCGTCCGTGTGTGCGTAAGGCGTCAACAATAGAGGTTACAGGTCGTACCTTTGATCGGATCATTATGAAATTTGTCATAGCTGTTGACATCAACATTTGTACCGGAATGATTCATTTTGGGGTCATTCGGAAAAAAAACATGGCCGCCAGCGGCCATCTTAAATTTCAAAATTCAATCCATTAGCACGGGCTACAGGCCGTACTGTTCGTCTGATCCTCATAAAATTTGTCATGGATGTTAACAATGACATGTAGATGGGAACAAGTCATTTTTGGGTTATTCGGGCAAAAAACATGGCCGCCAGCAGCCATCTTGGATTTTACTCTTTGTATGACTAAATCCTTTAGCACGGGCTACAGGTCGTACCTTTAGTCTGATAATCATGAAATTTGGCATGGCTGTTGAAATTGGAATGTAGATGGGAACGAGTCATTTTGAGGTCATTCGGACAAAAAACATGGCCGCCAGTGGCCATCTTTGTTTTCAAAATTCAATCCATTAGCACGGGCCACAGGTCGCGTTGTTCGTCTGAACATCATGAAATTTGTCATGGATGTTAATATTGACATGTAGATGGGAACGAGTCATTTTGGGGTCATTCGGCCCAAAAACATGGCCGCCAGCAGCCATCTTGGATTTTACTCTTTGTATGACTAAATCCTTTAGCACGGGCTACAGGTCGTACCTTTAGTCTGATCATCATAAAATTTGTCAGGATGTTAACAATGACATGTAGATGGGAACGAGTCATTTTTGGGTTATTCGGGCAAAAAACATGGCCGCCAGCAGCCGTCTTGGATTTTACTCTTTGTATGACTAAATCCTTTAGAACAGGCTACAGGTCGTACCTTTAGTCTGATCATCATAAAATTTGTCATGGATGTTAACGATGACATGTAGATGGGAACGAGTCATTTTTAGCTCAACTTTACTTTGTAAAGTTTGAGTTATTGCCATGGCTTTGTCGTCCGTCGTCCGTGTGTGCGTAAGGCGTCAACAATAGAGGTTACAGGTCGTACCTTTGATCGGATCATTATGAAATTTGTCATAGCTGTTGACATCAACATTTGTACCGGAATGATTCATTTTGGGGTCATTCGGAAAAAAAACATGGCCGCCAGCGGCCATCTTAGATTTCAAAATTCAATCCATTAGCACGGGCTACAGGCCGTACTGTTCGTCTGATCCTCATAAAATTTGTCATGGATGTTAACAATGACATGTAGATGGGAACAAGTCATTTTTGGGTTATTCGGGCAAAAAACATGACCGCCAGCAGCCATCTTGGATTTTACTCTTTGTATGACTAAATCCTTTAGCACGGGCTACAGGTCGTACCTTTAGTCTGATAATCATGAAATTTGGCATGGCTGTTGAAATTGGAATGTAGATGGGAACGAGTCATTTTGAGGTCATTCGGACAAAAAACATGGCTGCCAGTGGCCATCTTTGTTTTCAAAATTCAATCCATTAGCACGGGCCACAGGTCGCGTTGTTCGTCTGAACATCATGAAATTTGTCATGGATGTTAATATTGACATGTAGATGGGAACGAGTCATTTTGGGGTCATTCGGCCCAAAAACATGGCCGCCAGCAGCCATCTTGGATTTTACTCTTTGTATGACTAAATCCTTTAGCACGGGCTACAGGTCGTACCTTTAGTCTGATCATCATAAAATTTGTCATGGATGTTAACAATGACATGTAGATGGGAATGAGTCATTTTTGGGTTATTCGGGCAAAAAACATGGCCGCCAGCAGCCGTCTTGGATTTTACTCTTTGTATGACTAAATCCTTTAGAACAGGCTACAGGTCGTACCTTTAGTCTGATCATCATAAAATTTGTCATGGATGTTCATGATGACATGTAGATGGGAACGAGTCATTTTTAGCTCAACTTTACTTTGTAAAGTTTGAGCTATTGCCATGGCTTTGTCGTCCGTCGTCCGTGTGTGCGTAAGGCGTCAACAATAGAGGTTACAGGTCGTACCTTTGATCGGATCATTATGAAATTTGTCATAGCTGTTGACATCAACATTTGTACCGGAATGATTCATTTTGGGGTCATTCGGAAAAAAAACATGGCCGCCAGCGGCCATCTTAGATTTCAAAATTCAATCCGTTAGCACGGGCTACAGGCCGTACTGTTCGTCTGATCGTCATAAAATTTGTCATGGATGTTAACAATGACATGTAGATAGGAACAAGTCATTTTTGGGTTATTCGGGCAAAAAACATGACCGCCAGCAGCCATCTTGGATTTTACTCTTTGTATGACTAAATCCTTTAGCACGGGCTACAGGTCGTACCTTTAGTCTGATAATCATGAAATTTGGCATGGCTGTTGAAATTGGAATGTAGATGGGAACGAGTCATTTTGAGGTCATTCGGACAAAAAACATGGCCGCCAGTGGCCATCTTTGTTTTCAAAATTCAATCCATTAGCACGGGCCACAGGTCGCGTTGTTCGTCTGAACATCATGAAATTTGTCATGGATGTTAATATTGACATGTAGATGGGAACGAGTCATTTTGGGGTCATTCGGCCCAAAAACATGGCCGCCAGCAGCCATCTTGGATTTTACTCTTTGTATGACTAAATCCTTTAGCACGGGCTACAGGTCGTACCTTTAGTCTGATCATCATAAAATTTGTCAGGATGTTAACAATGACATGTAGATGGGAACGAGTCATTTTTGGGTTATTCGGGCAAAAAACATGGCCGCCAGCAGCCGTCTTGGATTTTACTCTTTGTATGACTAAATCCTTTAGAACAGGCTACAGGTCGTACCTTTAGTCTGATCATCATAAAATTTGTCATGGATGTTAACGATGACATGTAGATGGGAACGAGTCATTTTTAGCTCAACTTTACTTTGTAAAGTTTGAGCTATTGCCATGGCTTTGTCGTCCGTCGTCCGTGTGTGCGTAAGGCGTCAACAATAGAGGTTACAGGTCGTACCTTTGATCGGATCATTATGAAATTTGTCATAGCTGTTGACATCAACATTTGTACCGGAATGATTCATTTTGGGGTCATTCGGAAAAAAAACATGGCCGTCAGCGGCCATCTTAGATTTCAAAATTCAATCCATTAGCACGGGCTACAGGCCGTACTGTTCGTCTGATCCTCATAAAATTTGTCATGGATGTTAACAATGACATGTAGATAGGAACAAGTCATTTTTGGGTTATTCGGGCAAAAAACATGACCGCCAGCAGCCATCTTGGATTTTACTCTTTGTATGACTAAATCCTTTAGCACGGGCTACAGGTCGTACCTTTAGTCTGATCATCATGAAATTTGGCATGGCTGTTGAAATTGGAATGTAGATGGGAACGAGTCATTTTGAGGTCATTCGGACAAAAAACATGGCCGCCAGTGGCCATCTTTGTTTTCAAAATTCAATCCATTAGCACGGGCCACAGGTCGCGTTGTTCGTCTGAACATCATGAAATTTGTCATGGATGTTAATATTGACATGTAGATGGGAACGAGTCATTTTGGGGTCATTCGGCCCAAAAACATGGCCGCCAGCAGCCATCTTGGATTTTACTCTTTGTATGACTAAATCCTTTAGCACGGGCTACAGGTCGTACCTTTAGTCTGATCATCATAAAATTTGTCATGGATGTTAACAATGACATGTAGATGGGAACGAGTCATTTTTGGGTTATTCGGGAAAAAAACATGGCCGCCAGCAGCCGTCTTGGATTTTACTCTTTGTATGACTAAATCCGTTAGAACAGGCTACAGGTCGTACCTTTAGTCTGATCATCATAAAATTTGTCATGGATGTTAACGATGACATGTAGATGGGAACGAGTCATTTTTAGCTCAACTTTACTTTGTAAAGTTTGAGCTATTGCCATGGCTTTGTCGTCCGTCGTCCGTGTGTGCGTAAGGCGTCAACAATAGAGGTTACAGGTCGTACCTTTGATCGGATCATTATGAAATTTGTCATAGCTGTTGACATCAACATTTGTACCGGAATGATTCATTTTGGGGTCATTCGGGAAAAAAACATGGCCGCCAGCGGCCATCTTAGATTTCAAAATTCAATCCATTAGCACGGGCTACAGGCCGTACTGTTCGTCTGATCCTCATAAAATTTGTCATGGATGTTAACAATGACATATAGATGGGAACAAGTCATTTTTGGGTTATTCGGGCAAAAAACATGGCCGCCAGCAGCCATCTTGGATTTTACTCTTTGTATGACTAAATCCTTTAGCACGGGCTACAGGTCGTACCTTTAGTCTGATAATCATGAAATTTGGCATGGCTGTTGAAATTGGAATGTAGATGGGAACGAGTCATTTTGAGGTCATTCGGACAAAAAACATGGCCGCCAGTGGCCATCTTTGTTTTCAAAATTCAATCCATTAGCACGGGCCACAGGTCGCGTTGTTCGTCTGAACATCATGAAATTTGTCATGGATGTTAATATTGACATGTAGATGGGAACGAGTCATTTTGGGGTCATTCGGCCCAAAAACATGGCCGCCAGCAGCCATCTTGGATTTTACTCTTTGTATGACTAAATCCTTTAGCACGGGCTACAGGTCGTACCTTTAGTCTGATCATCATAAAATTTGTCATGGATGTTAACAATGACATGTAGATGGGAATGAGTCATTTTTGGGTTATTCGGGCAAAAAACATGGCCGCCAGCAGCCGTCTTGGATTTTACTCTTTGTATGACTAAATCCTTTAGAACAGGCTACAGGTCGTACCTTTAGTCTGATCATCATAAAATTTGTCATGGATGTTAACGATGACATGTAGATGGGAACGAGTCATTTTTAGCTCAACTTTACTTTGTAATGTTTGAGCTATTGCCATGGCTTTGTCGTCCGTCGTCCGTGTGTGCGTAAGGCGTCAACAATAGAGGTTACAGGTCGTACCTTTGATCGGATCATTATGAAATTTGTCATAGCTGTTGACATCAACATTTGTACCGGAATGATTCATTTTGGGGTCATTCGGAAAAAAAACATGGCCGCCAGCGGCCATCTTAGATTTCAAAATTCAATCAATTAGCACGGGCTACAGGCCGTACTGTTCGTCTGATCGTCATAAAATTTGTCACGTATGTAAACAATGACATGTAGATGGGAACAAGTCATTTTTGGGTTATTCGGGCAAAAAACATGGCCGCCAGCAGCCATCTGGGATTTTACTCTTTGTATGACTAAATCCTTTAGCACGGGCTACAGGTCGTACCTTTAGTCTGATCATCATGAAATTTGTCATGGCTGTTGAAATTGGAATGTAGATGGGAACGAGTCATTTTGGGGTCATTCAGACAAAAAACATGGCCGCCAGTGGCCATCTTTGTTTTCAAAATTCAATCCATTAGCACGGGCCACAGGTCGCGTTGTTCGTCTGAACATCATGAAATTTGTCATGGATGTTAATATTGACATGTAGATGGGAACGAGTCATTTTGGGGTCATTCGGCCCAAAAACATGGCCGCCAGCAGCCATCTTGGATTTTACTCTTTGTATGACTAAATCCTTTAGCACGGGCTACAGGTCGTACCTTTAGTCTGATCATCATAAAATTTGTCATGGATGTTAACAATGACATGTAGATGGGAACGAGTCATTTTTGGGTTATTCGGGAAAAAAACATGGCCGCCAGCAGCCGTCTTGGATTTTACTCTTTGTATGACTAAATCCGTTAGAACAGGCTACAGGTCGTACCTTTAGTCTGATCATCATAAAATTTGTCATGGATGTTAACGATGACATGTAGATGGGAACGAGTCATTTTTAGCTCAACTTTACTTTGTAAAGTTTGAGCTATTGCCATGGCTTTGTCGTCCGTCGTCCGTGTGTGCGTAAGGCGTCAACAATAGAGGTTACAGGTCGTACCTTTGATCGGATCATTATGAAATTTGTCATAGCTGTTGACATCAACATTTGTACCGGAATGATTCATTTTGGGGTCATTCGGGAAAAAAACATGGCCGCCAGCGGCCATCTTAGATTTCAAAATTCAATCCATTAGCACGGGCTACAGGCCGTACTGTTCGTCTGATCCTCATAAAATTTGTCATGGATGTTAACAATGACATATAGATGGGAACAAGTCATTTTTGGGTTATTCGGGCAAAAAACATGGCCGCCAGCAGCCATCTTGGATTTTACTCTTTGTATGACTAAATCCTTTAGCACGGGCTACAGGTCGTACCTTTAGTCTGATAATCATGAAATTTGGCATGGCTGTTGAAATTGGAATGTAGATGGGAACGAGTCATTTTGAGGTCATTCGGACAAAAAACATGGCCGCCAGTGGCCATCTTTGTTTTCAAAATTCAATCCATTAGCACGGGCCACAGGTCGCGTTGTTCGTCTGAACATCATGAAATTTGTCATGGATGTTAATATTGACATGTAGATGGGAACGAGTCATTTTGGGGTCATTCGGCCCAAAAACATGGCCGCCAGCAGCCATCTTGGATTTTACTCTTTGTATGACTAAATCCTTTAGCACGGGCTACAGGTCGTACCTTTAGTCTGATCATCATAAAATTTGTCATGGATGTTAACAATGACATGTAGATGGGAACGAGTCATTTTTGGGTTATTCGGGCAAAAAACATGGCCGCCAGCAGCCGTCTTGGATTTTACTCTTTGTATGACTAAATCCTTTAGAACAGGCTACAGGTCGTACCTTTAGTCTGATCATCATAAAATTTG
Source organism: Siphonodentalium dalli (assembly GCA_032622095.1). Taxonomy (NCBI): domain Eukaryota; kingdom Metazoa; phylum Mollusca; class Scaphopoda; order Gadilida; family Siphonodentaliidae; genus Siphonodentalium; species Siphonodentalium dalli. The sequence goes on along the minus strand of CP136061.1, from coordinate 161,747,560 downwards.
TCAAGGATGTTAACGATGACATGTAGATGGGAACGAGTCATTTTTAGCTCAACTTTACTTTGTAAAGTTTGAGCTATTGCCATGGCTTTGTCGTCCGTATGTGCGTAAGGCGTCAACAATAGAGGTTACAGGTCGTACCTTTGATCGGATCATTATGAAATTTGTCATAGCTGTTGACATCAACATTTGTACCGGAATGATTCATTTTGGGGTCATTCGGAAAAAAAACATGGCCGCCAGCGGCCATCTTAGATTTCAAAATTCAATCCATTAGCACGGGCTACAGGCCGTACTGTTCGTCTGATCCTCATAAAATTTGTCATGGATGTTAACAATGACATGTAGATGGGAACAAGTCATTTTTGGGTTATTCGGGCAAAAAACATGGCCGCCAGCAGCCATCTTGGATTTTACTCTTTGTATGACTAAATCCTTTAGCACGGGCTACAGGTCGTACCTTTAGTCTGATAATCATGAAATTTGGCATGGCTGTTGAAATTGGAATGTAGATGGGAACGAGTCATTTTGAGGTCATTCGGACAAAAAACATGGCCGCCAGTGGCCATCTTTGTTTTCAAAATTCAATCCATTAGCACGGGCCACAGGTCGCGTTGTTCGTCTGAACATCATGAAATTTGTCATGGATGTTAATATTGACATGTAGATGGGAACGAGTCATTTTGGGGTCATTCGGCCTAAAAACATGGCCGCCAGCAGCCATCTTGGATTTTACTCTTTGTATGACTAAATCCTTTAGCACGGGCTACAGGTCGTACCTTTATTCTGATCATCATAAAATTTGTCATGGATGTTAACAATGACATGTAGATGGGAACGAGTCATTTTTGGGTTATTCGGGCAAAAAATATGGCCGCCAGCAGCCGTCTTGGATTTTACTCTTTGTATGACTAAATCCTTTAGAACAGGCTACAGGTCGTACCTTTAGTCTGATCATCATAAAATTTGTCATGGATGTTAACGATGACATGTAGATGGGAACGAGTCATTTTTAGCTCAACTTTACTTTGTAAAGTTTGAGCTATTGCCATGGCTTTGTCGTCCGTCGTCCGTGTGTGCGTAAGGCGTCAACAATAGAGGTTACAGGTCGTACCTTTGATCGGATCATTATGAAATTTGTCATAGCTGTTGACATCAACATTTGTACCGGAATGATTCATTTTGGGGTCATTCGGAAAAAAAACATGGCCGCCAGCGGCCATCTTAAATTTCAAAATTCAATCCATTAGCACGGGCTACAGGCCGTACTGTTCGTCTGATCCTCATAAAATTTGTCATGGATGTTAACAATGACATGTAGATGGGAACAAGTCATTTTTGGGTTATTCGGGCAAAAAACATGGCCGCCAGCAGCCATCTTGGATTTTACTCTTTGTATGACTAAATCCTTTAGCACGGGCTACAGGTCGTACCTTTAGTCTGATAATCATGAAATTTGGCATGGCTGTTGAAATTGGAATGTAGATGGGAACGAGTCATTTTGAGGTCATTCGGACAAAAAACATGGCCGCCAGTGGCCATCTTTGTTTTCAAAATTCAATCCATTAGCACGGGCCACAGGTCGCGTTGTTCGTCTGAACATCATGAAATTTGTCATGGATGTTAATATTGACATGTAGATGGGAACGAGTCATTTTGGGGTCATTCGGCCCAAAAACATGGCCGCCAGCAGCCATCTTGGATTTTACTCTTTGTATGACTAAATCCTTTAGCACGGGCTACAGGTCGTACCTTTAGTCTGATCATCATAAAATTTGTCAGGATGTTAACAATGACATGTAGATGGGAACGAGTCATTTTTGGGTTATTCGGGCAAAAAACATGGCCGCCAGCAGCCGTCTTGGATTTTACTCTTTGTATGACTAAATCCTTTAGAACAGGCTACAGGTCGTACCTTTAGTCTGATCATCATAAAATTTGTCATGGATGTTAACGATGACATGTAGATGGGAACGAGTCATTTTTAGCTCAACTTTACTTTGTAAAGTTTGAGTTATTGCCATGGCTTTGTCGTCCGTCGTCCGTGTGTGCGTAAGGCGTCAACAATAGAGGTTACAGGTCGTACCTTTGATCGGATCATTATGAAATTTGTCATAGCTGTTGACATCAACATTTGTACCGGAATGATTCATTTTGGGGTCATTCGGAAAAAAAACATGGCCGCCAGCGGCCATCTTAGATTTCAAAATTCAATCCATTAGCACGGGCTACAGGCCGTACTGTTCGTCTGATCCTCATAAAATTTGTCATGGATGTTAACAATGACATGTAGATGGGAACAAGTCATTTTTGGGTTATTCGGGCAAAAAACATGACCGCCAGCAGCCATCTTGGATTTTACTCTTTGTATGACTAAATCCTTTAGCACGGGCTACAGGTCGTACCTTTAGTCTGATAATCATGAAATTTGGCATGGCTGTTGAAATTGGAATGTAGATGGGAACGAGTCATTTTGAGGTCATTCGGACAAAAAACATGGCTGCCAGTGGCCATCTTTGTTTTCAAAATTCAATCCATTAGCACGGGCCACAGGTCGCGTTGTTCGTCTGAACATCATGAAATTTGTCATGGATGTTAATATTGACATGTAGATGGGAACGAGTCATTTTGGGGTCATTCGGCCCAAAAACATGGCCGCCAGCAGCCATCTTGGATTTTACTCTTTGTATGACTAAATCCTTTAGCACGGGCTACAGGTCGTACCTTTAGTCTGATCATCATAAAATTTGTCATGGATGTTAACAATGACATGTAGATGGGAATGAGTCATTTTTGGGTTATTCGGGCAAAAAACATGGCCGCCAGCAGCCGTCTTGGATTTTACTCTTTGTATGACTAAATCCTTTAGAACAGGCTACAGGTCGTACCTTTAGTCTGATCATCATAAAATTTGTCATGGATGTTCATGATGACATGTAGATGGGAACGAGTCATTTTTAGCTCAACTTTACTTTGTAAAGTTTGAGCTATTGCCATGGCTTTGTCGTCCGTCGTCCGTGTGTGCGTAAGGCGTCAACAATAGAGGTTACAGGTCGTACCTTTGATCGGATCATTATGAAATTTGTCATAGCTGTTGACATCAACATTTGTACCGGAATGATTCATTTTGGGGTCATTCGGAAAAAAAACATGGCCGCCAGCGGCCATCTTAGATTTCAAAATTCAATCCGTTAGCACGGGCTACAGGCCGTACTGTTCGTCTGATCGTCATAAAATTTGTCATGGATGTAAACAATGACATGTAGATGGGAACAAGTCATTTTTGGGTTATTCGGGCAAAAAACATGGCCGCCAGCAGCCATCTTGGATTTTACTCTTTGTATGACTAAATCCTTTAGCACGGGCTACAGGTCGTACCTTTAGTCTGATAATCATGAAATTTGGCATGGCTGTTGAAATTGGAATGTAGATGGGAACGAGTCATTTTGAGGTCATTCGGACAAAAAACATGGCCGCCAGTGGCCATCTTTGTTTTCAAAATTCAATCCATTAGCACGGGCCACAGGTCGCGTTGTTCGTCTGAACATCATGAAATTTGTCATGGATGTTAATATTGACATGTAGATGGGAACGAGTCATTTTGGGGTCATTCGGCCCAAAAACATGGCCGCCAGCAGCCATCTTGGATTTTACTCTTTGTATGACTAAATCCTTTAGCACGGGCTACAGGTCGTACCTTTAGTCTGATCATCATAAAATTTGTCATGGATGTTAACAATGACATGTAGATGGGAACGAGTCATTTTTGGGTTATTCGGGAAAAAAACATGGCCGCCAGCAGCCGTCTTGGATTTTACTCTTTGTATGACTAAATCCGTTAGAACAGGCTACAGGTCGTACCTTTAGTCTGATCATCATAAAATTTGTCATGGATGTTAACGATGACATGTAGATGGGAACGAGTCATTTTTAGCTCAACTTTACTTTGTAAAGTTTGAGCTATTGCCATGGCTTTGTCGTCCGTCGTCCGTGTGTGCGTAAGGCGTCAACAATAGAGGTTACAGGTCGTACCTTTGATCGGATCATTATGAAATTTGTCATAGCTGTTGACATCAACATTTGTACCGGAATGATTCATTTTGGGGTCATTCGGGAAAAAAACATGGCCGCCAGCGGCCATCTTAGATTTCAAAATTCAATCCATTAGCACGGGCTACAGGCCGTACTGTTCGTCTGATCCTCATAAAATTTGTCATGGATGTTAACAATGACATATAGATGGGAACAAGTCATTTTTGGGTTATTCGGGCAAAAAACATGGCCGCCAGCAGCCATCTTGGATTTTACTCTTTGTATGACTAAATCCTTTAGCACGGGCTACAGGTCGTACCTTTAGTCTGATAATCATGAAATTTGGCATGGCTGTTGAAATTGGAATGTAGATGGGAACGAGTCATTTTGAGGTCATTCGGACAAAAAACATGGCCGCCAGTGGCCATCTTTGTTTTCAAAATTCAATCCATTAGCACGGGCCACAGGTCGCGTTGTTCGTCTGAACATCATGAAATTTGTCATGGATGTTAATATTGACATGTAGATGGGAACGAGTCATTTTGGGGTCATTCGGCCCAAAAACATGGCCGCCAGCAGCCATCTTGGATTTTACTCTTTGTATGACTAAATCCTTTAGCACGGGCTACAGGTCGTACCTTTATTCTGATCATCATAAAATTTGTCATGGATGTTAACAATGACATGTAGATGGGAACGAGTCATTTTTGGGTTATTCGGGCAAAAAACATGGCCGCCAGCAGCCGTCTTGGATTTTACTCTTTGTATGACTAAATCCTTTAGAACAGGCTACAGGTCGTACCTTTAGTCTGATCATCATAAAATTTGTCATGGATGTTAACGATGACATGTAGATGGGAACGAGTCATTTTTAGCTCAACTTTACTTTGTAAAGTTTGAGCTATTGCCATGGCTTTGTCGTCCGTCGTCCGTGTGTGCGTAAGGCGTCAACAATAGAGGTTACAGGTCGTACCTTTGATCGGATCATTATGAAATTTGTCATAGCTGTTGACATCAACATTTGTACCGGAATGATTCATTTTGGGGTCATTCGGAAAAAAAACATGGCCGCCAGCGGCCATCTTAGATTTCAAAATTCAATCCATTAGCACGGGCTACAGGCCGTACTGTTCGTCTGATCCTCATAAAATTTGTCATGGATGTTAACAATGAAATGTAGATGGGAACAAGTCATTTTTGGGTTATTCGGGCAAAAAACATGGCCGCCAGCAGCCATCTTGCATTTTACTCTTTGTATGACTAAATCCTTTAGCACGGGCTACAGGTCGTACCTTTAGTCTGATAATCATGAAATTTGGCATGGCTGTTGAAATTGGAATGTAGATGGGAACGAGTCATTTTGAGGTCATTCGGACAAAAAACATGGCCGCCAGTGGCCATCTTTGTTTTCAAAATTCAATCCATTAGCACGGGCCACAGGTCGCGTTGTTCGTCTGAACATCATGAAATTTGTCATGGATGTTAATATTGACATGTAGATGGGAACGAGTCATTTTGGGGTCATTCGGCCCAAAAACATGGCCGCCAGCAGCCATCTTGGATTTTACTCTTTGTATGACTAAATCCTTTAGCACGGGCTACAGGTCGTACCTTTAGTCTGATCATCATAAAATTTGTCATGGATGTTAACAATGACATGTAGATGGGAACGAGTCATTTTTGGGTTATTCGGGAAAAAAACATGGCCGCCAGCAGCCGTCTTGGATTTTACTCTTTGTATGACTAAATCCTTTAGAACAGGCTACAGGTCGTACCTTTAGTCTGATCATCATAAAATTTGTCATGGATGTTAACGATGACATGTAGATGGGAACGAGTCATTTTTAGCTAAACTTTACTTTGTAAAGTTTGAGCTATTGCCATGGCTTTGTCGTCCGTCGTCCGTGTGTGCGTAAGGCGTCAACAATAGAGGTTACAGGTCGTACCTTTGATCGGATCATTATGAAATTTGTCATAGCTGTTGACATCAACATTTGTACCGGAATGATTCATTTTGGGGTCATTCGGAAAAAAACATGGCCGCCAGCGGCCATCTTAGATTTCAAAATTCAATCCATTAGCACGGGCTACAGGCCGTACTGTTCGTCTGATCCTCATAAAATTTGTCATGGATGTTAACAATGACATATAGATGGGAACAAGTCATTTTTGGGTTATTCGGGCAAAAAACATGGCCGCCAGCAGCCATCTTGGATTTTACTCTTTGTATGACTAAATCCTTTAGCACGGGCTACAGGTCGTACCTTTAGTCTGATAATCATGAAATTTGGCATGGCTGTTGAAATTGGAATGTAGATGGGAACGAGTCATTTTGAGGTCATTCGGACAAAAAACATGGCCGCCAGTGGCCATCTTTGTTTTCAAAATTCAATCCATTAGCACGGGCCACAGGTCGCGTTGTTCGTCTGAACATCATGAAATTTGTCATGGATGTTAATATTGACATGTAGATGGGAACGAGTCATTTTGGGGTCATTCGGCCTAAAAACATGGCCGCCAGCAGCCATCTTGGATTTTACTCTTTGTATGACTAAATCCTTTAGCACGGGCTACAGGTCGTACCTTTATTCTGATCATCATAAAATTTGTCATGGATGTTAACAATGACATGTAGATGGGAACGAGTCATTTTTGGGTTATTCGGGCAAAAAACATGGCCGCCAGCAGCCGTCTTGGATTTTACTCTTTGTATGACTAAATCCTTTAGAACAGGCTACAGGTCGTACCTTTAGTCTGATCATCATAAAATTTGTCATGGATGTTAACGATGACATGTAGATGGGAACGAGTCATTTTTAGCTCAACTTTACTTTTTAAAGTTTGAGCTATTGCCATGGCTTTGTCGTCCGTCGTCCGTGTGTGCGTAAGGCGTCAACAATAGAGGTTACAGGTCGTACCTTTGATCGGATCATTATGAAATTTGTCATAGCTGTTGACATCAACATTTGTACCGGAATGATTCATTTTCGGGTCATTCGGAAAAAAAACATGGCCGCCAGCGGCCATCTTAGATTTCAAAATTCAATCCATTAGCACGGGCTACAGGCCGTACTGTTCGTCTGATCCTCATAAAATTTGTCATGGATGTTAACAATGAAATGTAGATGGGAACAAGTCATTTTTGGGTTATTCGGGCAAAAAACATGGCCGCCAGCAGCCATCTTGGATTTTACTCTTTGTATGACTAAATCCTTTAGCACGGGCTACAGGTCGTACCTTTAGTCTGATAATCATGAAATTTGGCATGGCTGTTGAAATTGGAATGTAGATGGGAACGAGTCATTTTGAGGTCATTCGGACAAAAAACATGGCCGCCAGTGGCCATCTTTGTTTTCAAAATTCAATCCATTAGCACGGGCCACAGGTCGCGTTGTTCGTCTGAACATCATGAAATTTGTCATGGATGTTAATATTGACATGTAGATGGGAACGAGTCATTTTGGGGTCATTCGGCCCAAAAACATGGCCGCCAGCAGCCATCTTGGATTTTACTCTTTGTATGACTAAATCCTTTAGCACGGGCTACAGGTCGTACCTTTAGTCTGATCATCATAAAATTTGTCATGGATGTTAACAATGACATGTAGATGGGAACGAGTCATTTTTGGGTTATTCGGGAAAAAAACATGGCCGCCAGCAGCCGTCTTGGATTTTACTCTTTGTATGACTAAATCCTTTAGAACAGGCTACAGGTCGTACCTTTAGTCTGATCATCATAAAATTTGTCATGGATGTTAACGATGACATGTAGATGGGAACGAGTCATTTTTAGCTAAACTTTACTTTGTAAAGTTTGAGCTATTGCCATGGCTTTGTCGTCCGTCGTCCGTGTGTGCGTAAGGCGTCAACAATAGAGGTTACAGGTCGTACCTTTGATCGGATCATTATGAAATTTGTCATAGCTGTTGACATCAACATTTGTACCGGAATGATTCATTTTGGGGTCATTCGGAAAAAAACATGGCCGCCAGCGGCCATCTTAGATTTCAAAATTCAATCCATTAGCACGGGCTACAGGCCGTACTGTTCGTCTGATCCTCATAAAATTTGTCATGGATGTTAACAATGACATATAGATGGGAACAAGTCATTTTTGGGTTATTCGGGCAAAAAACATGGCCGCCAGCAGCCATCTTGGATTTTACTCTTTGTATGACTAAATCCTTTAGCACGGGCTACAGGTCGTACCTTCAGTCTGATAATCATGAAATTTGGCATGGCTGTTGAAATTGGAATGTAGATGGGAACGAGTCATTTTGAGGTCATTCGGACAAAAAACATGTCCGCCAGTGGCCATGATTGTTTTCAAAATTCAATCCATTAGCACGGGCCACAGTTCGCATTGTTCGTCTGATCATCATGAAATTTGTCATGGATGTTAATATTGACATGTAGATGGGAACGATTAATTTTGGGTTTATTCGGCCCAAAAACATGGCCGCCCGCAGCCATCTTGAATTTTACTCTTTATATGACTAAATCATTTAGCACGGGCTACAGGTCGTACCTTTAGTCTGATCATCATAAAATTTGTCATGGATGTTAACAATGACATGTAGATGGGAACGAGTCATTTTGGGGTCATTCAGTCAAAAAACATGGCCGCCAGCAGCCACCTTGGATTTTACTCTTTGTATGACTAAATCCTTTAGCACGGGCTACAGGTCGTACCTTTAGTCTGATCATCATAAAATTTGTCATGGATGTTAACAATGACATGTAGATGGGAACGAGTCATTTTGGGGTCATTCAGTCAAAAAACATGGCCGCCAGCAGCCATCTTCGATTTTACTCTTTGTATGACTAAATCCTTTAGCACGGGCTACAGGTCGTACCTTTAATCTGATCATCATAAAATTTGTCATGGATGTTAACAATGACATGTAGATTGGAACGAGTCATTTTGGGGTCGTTCGGCCAAAAAACATGGCCGCCAGCAGCCGTCTTGGATTTTACTCTTTGTATGACCTAAATCCTTTAGCACGGGCTACAGGTCGTACCTTTATTCTGATCATCATAAAATTTGTCATGGATGTTAACAATGACATGTAGATGGGAACGAGTCATTTTTGGGTTATTCGGGCAAAAAACATGGCCGCCAGCAGTCGTCTTGGATTTTACTCTTTGCATGACTAAATCCTTTAGCACGGGCTACAGGTCCTACTTTTAGTCTGATCATCATAACATTTGTCATGGCTGTTGATATTGGAATGTAGATGGGAAAGAGTCATTTTGGCCATCTTTGTTTTCAAAATTCAATCCATTAGCACAGGCCACAGGTCGCATTGTTCGTCTGATCATCATGAAATTTGTCATGGATGTTAACAATGACATGTAGATGTGAACGAGTAATTTTGGGGTCATTCGGCCAAAAAACATGGTCGACAGCAGCCATCTTGGATTTTACTCTTTGTATGACTAAATCCTTTAGCACAGGCTACAGGTCGTACATTTAGTCTGATCATCATAAAATTTGTCATGGCTGTTGAAATTGGAATGTAGATGGGAACGAGTCATTTTGGGGTCATTCGGATTTTACTCTTTGTATGACTAAATACTTTAGCACGGGCTACAGGTCGTACCTTTAGTCTGATCATCATAAAATTTGTCATGGATCTTAACAATGACATGTAGATTGGAACGAGTCATTTTGGGGTCATTCGGCCAAAAAACATGGCTGCCAGCAGCCGTCTTGGATTTTACTCTTTGCACGACTAAATCCTTTAGCACGGGCTACAGGTCGTACCTTTGGTCAGGTCATCATAAAATTTGTCATGGATGTTAACAATGACATGTACATGGGAACAAGTCATTTTTGGGTTATTCGGGCAAAAAACATGGCCGCCAGCAGCCATCTTGGATTTTACTCTTTGTATGACTAAATCCTTTAGCACGGGCTACAGGTCGTACCTTTAGTCTGATAATCATGAAATTTGGCGTGGATGTTAACGATGACATGTAGATGGGAACGAGTCATTTTTAGCTCAACTTTACTTTGTAAAGTTTGAGCTATTGCCATGGCTTTGTCGTCCGTCGTCCGTGTGTGCGTAAGGCGTCAACAATAGAGGTTACAGGTCGTACCTTTGATCGGATCATTATGAAATTTGTCATAGCTGTTGACATCAACATTTGTACCGGAAAGATTCATTTTGGGGTCATTCGGAAAAAAAACATGGCTGCCAGCGGCCATCTTAGATTTCAAAATTCAATCCATTAGCACGGGCTACAGGCCGTACTGTTCGTCTGATCGTCATAAAATTTGTCAGGGATGTTAACAATGACATGTACATGGGAACAAGTCATTTTTGGGTTATTCGGGCAAAAAACATGGCCGCCAGCAGCCATCTTGGATTTTACTCTTTGTATGACTAAATCCTTTAGCACGGGCTACAGGTCGTACCTTTAGTCTGATCATCATAAAATTTGTCATGGATGTTAACATTGGCCATCTTTGTTTTCAAAATTCAATCCATTAGCACGGGCCACAGGTCGCATTGTTCGTCTGATCATCATGAAATTTGTCATGGATGTTAACAATGACATGGAGATGGGAACGAGTAATTTTGGGCTCATTCGTCCAAAAAACATGGTCGACAGCAGCCATCTTGGATATTATTCTTTGTATGACTAAATCCTTTAGCACAGGCTACAGGTCGTACATTTAGTCTGATCATCATAAAATTTGTCATGGCTGTTGAAATTGGAATGTAGATGGGAACGAGTCATTTTGGGGTCATTCGGACAAAAAACATGGCCGCCAGCAGCCATCTTGCATTTAAAAATTTAATCCATTAGCACGGGCCACAGTTAGTACTGTTCGTCTGATCATCATGAAATTTGTCTGGGATGTTAATATTGACATGTAGATAGGAACGAGTACTTTTGGAGTCATTGGGCCGAAAATCATGGCCGCCAGCAGCCATCTTGGATTTTACTCTTTGTATGACTAAATCCTTTAGCACGGGCTAAAGGTCGTACCTTTAGTCTGATCATCATGAAATTTGTCATGGCTGTTAAAATTGGAATGTAGATGGGAACGAATCATTTTGGGGTCATTCGGACAAAAAACATGTCCGCCAGTGGCCATCTTTGTTTTCAAAATTCAATCCATTAGCACGGGCCACAGGTCGCATTGTTCGTCTGATCATCATGAAATTTGTCATGGATGTTAACAATGACATGTAGATGGTAACGATTAATTTTGGGTTTATTCGGCCCAAAAACATGGCCGCCAGCAGCCATCTTGGATTTTACTGTTTGTATGACTAAATCCTTTAGCACGGGCTACAGGTCATACCTTTAGTCTGATCATCATAAAATTTGACATGGATGTTAACAATGACATGTAGATGGGAACTAGTCATTTTTGGGTTATTCGGGCAAAAAACATGGCCGCCAGCAGCCGTCTTGGATTTTACTCTTTGTATGACTAAATCCTTTAGAACAGGCTACAGGTCGTACCTTTAGTCTGATCATCATAAAATTTGTCATGGATGTTAACGATGACATGTAGATGGGAACGAGTCATTTTTAGCTCAACTTTACTTTGTAAAGTTTGAGCTATTGCCATGGCTTTGTCGTCCGTCGTCCGTGTGTGCGTAAGGCGTCAACAATAGAGGTTACAGGTCGTACCTTTGATCGGATCATTATGAAATTTGTCATAGCTGTTGACATCAACATTTGTACCGGAAAGATTCATTTTGGGGTCATTCGGAAAAAAAACATGGCTGCCAGCGGCCATCTTAGATTTCAAAATTCAATCCATTAGCACGGGCTACAGGCCGTACTGTTCGTCTGATCGTCATAAAATTTGTCAGGGATGTTAACAATGACATGTACATGGGAACAAGTCATTTTTGGGTTATTCGGGCAAAAAACATGGCCGCCAGCAGCCATCTTGGATTTTACTCTTTGTATGACTAAATCCTTTAGCACGGGCTACAGGTCGTACCTTTAGTCTGATCATCATAAAATTTGTCATGGATGTTAACAATGACATGTAGATTGGAACGAGTCATTTTGGGGTAATTCGGCCAAAAAACATGGCCGCCAGCAGCCGTCTTGGATTTTACTTGCATGACTAAATCCTTTAGCACGGGCTACATGTCCTACTTTTAGTCTGATCATCATAAAATTTGTCATGGCTGTTGATATTGGAATGTAGATGGGAAAGAGTCATTTTGGGGTCATTCGGACAAAAAACATGGCTGCCAGTGGCCATCTTTGTTTTCAAAATTCAATCCATTAGCACGGGCCACAGGTCGCATTGTTCGTCTGATCATCATGAAATTTTTCATGGATGTTAACAATGACATGGAGATGGGAACGAGTAATTTTGGGCTCATTCGTCCAAAAAACATGGTCGACAGCAGCCATCTTGGATATTATTCTTTGTATGACTAAATCCTTTAGCACAGGCTACAGGTCGTACATTTAGTCTGATCATCATAAAATTTGTCATGGCTGTTGAAATTGGAATGTAGATGGGAACGAGTCATTTTGGGGTCATTCGGACAAAAAACATGGCCGCCAGCAGCCATCTTGCATTTAAAAATTTAATCCATTAGCACGGGCCACAGTTAGTACTGTTCGTCTGATCATCATGAAATTTGTCTGGGATGTTAATATTGACATGTAGATGGGAACGAGTACTTTTGGAGTCATTGGGCCGAAAATCATGGCCGCCAGCAGCCATCTTGGATTTTACTCTTTGTATGACTAAATCCTTTAGCACGGGCTACAGGTTGTATCTTTAGTCTGATCATCATAAAATTTGTCACGAATGTTAATAATGACATGTAGATGGGAACGAGTCATTTTGGGGTCATTCGGCCAAAAAACATGGCCGCCAGCAGCCGTCTTGGATTTTACTCTTTGTATGACTAAATCCTTTAGAACAGGCTACAGGTCGTACCTTTAGTCTGATCATCATGAAATTTGTCATGGCTGTTGAAATTGGAATGTAGATGGGAACGAGTCATTATGGGGTCATTCGGACCAAAAAACATGGCCGCCAATGGCCATCTTTGATTTCAAAATTCAATCCATTAGCACGGGCCACAGGTCGTACTGTTTATGGGATCATCATGAAATTTGTTATGGATGTTAATATTGACATGTAGATGGGAACGAGTCATTTTGTGGTCATTCGGCCCAAAAACATGGCCGCCAGCAGCCGTCTTGGATTTTACTCTTTGCATGACTAAATCCTTTAGCACGGGCTACAGGTCGTACCTTTGGTCAGGTCATCATAAAATTTGTCATGGATGTTAACAATGACATGTAGATGGGAACGAGTCATTTTTGGGTTTTTCGGGCAAAAAACATGGCCGCCAGCAGCCATCTTGGATTTTACTCTTTGTATGACTAAATCCTTTAGCACGGGCTACAGGTCGTACCTTTAGTCTGATCACCATAAAATTTGTCATGGATGTTAACAATGACATGTAGATGGGAACGAGTCATTTTTGGGTTATTCGGGCAAAAAACATGGCCGCCAGCAGCCGTCTTGGATTTTACTTGCATGACTAAATCCTTTAGCACGGGCTACAGGTCCTACTTTTAGTCTGATCATCATAAAATTTGTCATGGCTGTTGATATTGGAATGTAGATGGGAAAGAGTCATTTTGGGGTCATTCGGACAAAAAACATGGCCGCCAGCGGCCATATTTGTTTTCAAAATTCAATCCATTAGCACGGGCCACAGGTCGCATTGTTCGTCTGATCATCATGAAATTTGTCATGGATGTTAACAATGACATGTAGATGGGAACGAGTAATTTTGGGGTCATTCGGCCAAAAAACATGGTCGACAGCAGCCATCTTGGATATTACTCTTTGTATGACTAAATCCTTTAGCACAGGCTACAGGTCGTACATTTAGTCTGGTCATTCGGACAAAAAACATGGCCGCCAGCAGCCATCTTGCATTTAAAAATTTAATCCATTAGCACGGGCCACAGTTAGTACTGTTCGTCTGATCATCATGAAATTTGTCTGGGATGTTAATATTGACATGTAGATGGGAACGAGTACTTTTGGAGTCATTGGGCCGAAAATCATGGCCGCCAGCAGCCATCTTGGATTTTACTCTTTGTATGACTAAATCCTTTAGCACGGGCTACAGGTTGTATCTTTAGTCTGATCATCATAAAATTTGTCACGAATGTTAATAATGACATGTAGATGGGAACGAGACATTTTGGGGTCATTCGGCCAAAAAACATGGCCGCCAGCAGCCGTCTTGGATTTTACTCTTTGTATGACTAAATCCTTTAGAACAGGCTACAGGTCGTACCTTTAGTCTGATCATCATGAAATTTGTCATGGCTGTTGAAATTGGAATGTAGATGGGAACGAGTCATCTTGGGGTCATTCGGACAAAAAACATGTCCGCCAGTGGCCATCTTTGTTTTCAAAATTCAATCCATTAGCACGGGCCACAGTTCGCATTGTTCGTCTGATCATCATGAAATTTGTCATGGATGTTAATATTAAAATGTAGATGTGAACGATTAATTTTGGGTTTATTCGGCCCAAAAACATGGCCGCCAGCAGCCATCTTGGATTTTACTCTTTATATGACTAAATCCTTTAGCACGGGCTACAGGTCGTACCTTTAGTCTGATCATCATAAAATTTGTCATGGATCTTAACAATGACATGTAGATTGGAACGAGTCATTTTGGGGTCATTCGGCCAAAAAACATGGCCGCCAGCAGCCGTCTTGGATTTTACTCTTTGCATGACTAAATCCTTTAGCACGGGCTACAGGTCGTACCTTTGGTCAGGTCATCATAAAATTTGTCATGGATGTTAACAATGACATGTAGATGGAACGAGTCATTTTTGGGGTTTTCGGGCAAAAACCATGGCCGCCAGCAGCCGTCTTGGATTTTACTCTTTGTATGACTAAATCCTTTAGCACGGGCTACAGGTCGTACCTTTAGTCTGATCACCATAAAATTTGTCATGGATGTTAACAATGACATGTAGATGGGAACGAGTCATTTTTGGGTTATTCGGGCAAAAAACATGGCCGCCAGCAGCCGTCTTGGATTTTACTTGCATGACTAAATCCTTTATTAGCACGGGCTACAGGTCCTACTTTTAGTCTGATCATCATAAAATTTGTCATGGCTGTTGATATTGGAATGTAGATGGGAAAGAGTCATTTTGGGGTCATTCGGACAAAAAACATGGCCGCCAGCGGCCATATTTGTTTTCAAAATTCAATCCATTAGCACGGGCCACAGGTCGCATTGTTCGTCTGATCATCATGAAATTTGTCATGGATGTTAACAATGACATGTAGATGGGAACGAGTAATTTTGGGGTCATTCGGCCAAAAAACATGGTCGACAGCAGCCATCTTGGATATTACTCTTTGTATGACTAAATCCTTTAGCACAGCCTACAGGTCGTACATTTAGTCTGGTCATTCGGACAAAAAACATGGCCGCCAGCAGCCATCTTGCATTTAAAAATTTAATCCATTAGCACGGGCCACAGTTAGTACTGTTCGTCTGATCATCATGAAATTTGTCTGGGATGTTAATATTGACATGTAGATGGGAACGAGTACTTTTGGAGTCATTGGGCCGAAAATCATGGCCGCCAGCAGCCATCTTGGATTTTACTCTTTGTATGACTAAATCCTTTAGCACGGGCTACAGGTTGTATCTTTAGTCTGGTCATCATAAAATTTGTCACGAATGTTAATAATGACATGTAGATGGGAACGAGTCATTTTGGGGTCATGCGGCCAAAAAACATGGCCGCCAGCAGCCGTCTTGGATTTTACTCTTTGTATGACTAAATCCTTTAGAACAGGTTACAGGTCGTACCTTTAGTCTGATCATCATGAAATTTGTCATGGCTGTTGAAATTGGAATGTAGATGGGAACGAGTCATTTTGGGGTCATTCGGACAAAAAACATGTCTGCCAGTGGCCATCTTTGTTTTCAAAATTCAATCCATTAGCACGGGCCACAGTTCGCATTGTTCGTCTGATCATCATGAAATTTGTCATGGATGTTAATATTGACATGTAGATGGGAACGAGTCATTTTGGGTTTATTCGGCCAAAAAACATGGCCGCCAGCAGCCATCTTGAATTTTACTCTTTATATGACTAAATCCTTTAGCACGGGCTACAGGTCGTACCTTTATTCTGATCATCATAAAATTTGTCATGGATGTTAACAATGACATGTAGATGGGAACGAGTCATTTTGGGGTCATTCAGTCAAAAAACATGGCCGCCAGCAGCCACCTTGGATTTTACTCTTTGTATGACTAAATCCTTTAGCACGGGCTACAGGTCGTACCTTTAGTCTGATCATCATAAAATTTGTAATGGATGTTAACAATGACATGTAGATGGGAACGAGTCATTTTGGGGTCATTCAGTCAAAAAACATGGCCGCCAGCAGCCATCTTGGATTTTACTCTTTGTATGACTAAATCCTTTAGCACGGGCTACAGGTCGTACATTTAGTCTGATCATCATAAAATTTGTCATGGATGTTAACAATGACATGTAGATTGGAACGAGTCATTTTGGGGTCGTTCGGCCAAAAAACATGGCCGCCAGCAGCCGTCTTGGATTTTACTCTTTGCATGACCTAAATCCTTTAGCACGGGCTACAGGTCGTACCTTTAGTCTGATCATCATAAAATTTGTCATGGATGTTAACAATGACATGTAGATGTGAATGAGTAATTTTGGGGTCATTCGGCCAAAAAACATGGTCGACAGCAGCCATCTTGGATTTTACTCTTTGTATGACTAAATCCTTTAGCACAGGCTACAGGTCGTACATTTAGTCTGATCATCATAAAATTTGTCATGGCTGTTGAAATTGGAATGTAGATGGGAACGAGTCATTTTGGGGTCATTCGGCCTAAAAACATGGCCGCCAGCAGCCGTCTTGGATTTTACTCTTTGCATGACCTAAATCCTTTAGCACGGGCAAAAAACATGGCCGCCAGCAGCCATCTTGCATTTAAAAAATTAATCCATTAGCACGGGCCACGGTTATTACTGTTCGTCTGATCATCATGAAATTTGTCTGGGATGTTAATATTGACATGTAGATGGGAACGAGTACTTTTGGGGTCATTTGGCCGAAAATCATGGCCGCCAGCAGCCATCTTGGATTTTACTCTTTGTATGACTAAATCCTTTAGCAAGGGCTACAGGTTGTATCTTTAGTCTGATCATCATAAAATTTGTCATGAATGTTAATAATGACATGTAGATGGGAACGAGTCATTTTGGGGTCATTCGGACAAAAAACATGGCCGCCAGTGGCCATCTTTGATTTCAAAATTCAATCCATTAGCACGGGCCACAGGTCGTACTGTTTATCGGATCATCATGAAATTTGTCTGGGATGTTAACAATGACATATAGATGGGAACGAGTCATTTTGTGGTCATTCGGCCCAAAAACATGGCCGTCAGCAGCCTTCTTGGATTTTACTCTTTGTATGACTAAATCCTTTAGCACGGGCTACAGGTTGTATCTTTAGTCTGATCATCATAAAATTTGTCACGAATGTTAATAATGACATGTAGATGGGAACGAGACATCTTGGGGTCATTCGGCCAAAAAACATGGCCGCCAGCAGCCGTCTTGGATTTTACTCTTTGTATGACTAAATCCTTTAGAACAGGCTACAGGTCGTACCTTTAGTCTGATCATCATGAAATTTGTCATGGCTGTTGAAATTGGAATGTAGATGGGAACGAGTCATTTTGGGGTCATTCGGACAAAAAACATGGCCGCCAATGGCCATCTTGAATTTTACTCTTTATATGACTAAATCCTTTAGCACGGGCTACAGGTCTTACCTTTAGTCTGATAATCATAAAATTTGTCATGGATCTTAACAATGACATGTAGATTGGAACGAGTCATTTTGGGGTCATTCGGCCAAAAAACATGGCCGCCAGCAGCCGTCTTGGATTTTACTCTTTGCATGACTAAATCCTTTAGCACGGGCTACAGGTCGTACCTTTGGTCAGGTCATCATAAAATTTGTCATGGATGTTAACAATGACATGTAGATGGGAACGAGTCATTTTTGGGTTTTTCGGGCAAAAAACATGGCCGCCAGCAGCCATCTTGGATTTTACTCTTTGTATGACTAAATCCTTTAGCACGGGCTACAGGTCGTACCTTTAGTCTGATCACCATAAAATTTGTCATGGATGTTAACAATGACATGTAGATGGGAATGAGTCATTTTTGGGTTATTCGGGCAAAAAACATGGCCGCCAGCAGCCGTCTTGGATTTTACTTGCATGACTAAATCCTTTAGCACGGGCTACAGGTCCTACTTTTAGTCTGATCATCATAAAATTTGTCATGGCTGTTGATATTGGAATGTAGATGGGAAAGAGTCATTTTGGGGTCATTCGGACAAAAAACATGGCCGCCAGCGGCCATATTTGTTTTCAAAATTCAATCCATTAGCACGGGCCACAGGTCGCATTGTTCGTCTGATCATCATGAAATTTGTCATGGATGTTAACAATGACATGTAGATGGGAACGAGTAATTTTGGGGTCATTCGGCCAAAAAACATGGTCGACAGCAGCCATCTTGGATATTACTCTTTGTATGACTAAATCCTTTAGCACAGGCTACAGGTCGTACATTTAGTCTGGTCATTCGGACAAAAAACATGGCCGCCAGCAGCCATCTTGCATTTAAAAATTTAATCCATTAGCACGGGCCACAGTTAGTACTGTTCGTCTGATCATCATGAAATTTGTCTGGGATGTTAATAATGACATGTAGATGGGAACGAGTACTTTTGAAGTCATTGGGCCGAAAATCATGGCCGCCAGCAGCCATCTTGGATTTTACTCTTTGTATGACTAAATCCTTTAGCACGGGCTACAGGTTGTATCTTTAGTCTGATCATCATAAAATTTGTCACGAATGTTAATAATGACATGTAGATGGGAACGAGACATTTTGGGGTCATTCGGCCAAAAAACATGGCCGCCAGCAGCCGTCTTGGATTTTACTCTTTGTATGACTAAATCCTTTAGAACAGGCTACAGGTCGTACCTTTAGTCTGATCATCATGAAATTTGTCATGGCTGTTGAAATTGGAATGTAGATGGGAACGAGTCATTTTGGGGTCATTCGGACAAAAAACATGTCCGCCAGTGGCCATCTTTGTTTTCAAAATTCAATCCATTAGCACGGGCCACAGTTCGCATTGTTCGTCTGATCATCATGAAATTTGTCATGGATGTTAATATTGACATGTAGATGTGAACGATTAATTTTGGGTTTATTCGGCCCAAAAACATGGCCGCCAGCAGCCATCTTGGATTTTACTCTTTATATGACTAAATCCTTTAGCACGGGCTACAGGTCGTACCTTTAGTCTGATCATCATAAAATTTGTCATGGATCTTAACAATGACATGTAGATTGGAACGAGTCATTTTGGGGTCATTCGGCCAAAAAACATGGCCGCCAGCAGCCGTCTTGGATTTTACTCTTTGCATGACTAAATCCTTTAGCACGGGCTACAGGTCGTACCTTTGGTCAGGTCATCATAAAATTTGTCATGGATGTTAACAATGACATGTAGATGGGAACGAGTCATTTTTGGGGTTTTCGGGCAAAAACCATGGCCGCCAGCAGCCGTCTTGGATTTTACTCTTTGTATGACTAAATCCTTTAGCACGGGCTACAGGTCGTACCTTTAGTCTGATCACCATAAAATTTGTCATGGATGTTAACAATGACATGTAGATGGGAACGAGTCATTTTTGGGTTATTCGGGCAAAAAACATGGCCGCCAGCAGCCGTCTTGGATTTTACTTGCATGACTAAATCCTTTATTAGCACGGGCTACAGGTCCTACTTTTAGTCTGATCATCATAAAATTTGTCATGGCTGTTGATATTGGAATGTAGATGGGAAAGAGTCAGTTTGGGGTCATTCGGACAAAAAACATGGCCGCCAGCGGCCATATTTGTTTTCAAAATTCAATCCATTAGCACGGGCCACAGGTCGCATTGTTCGTCTGATCATCATGAAATTTGTCATGGATGTTAACAATGACATGTAGATGGGAACGAGTAATTTTGGGGTCATTCGTCCAAAAAACATGGTCGACAGCAGCCATCTTGGATATTACTCTTTGTATGACTAAATCCTTTAGCACAGCCTACAGGTCGTACATTTAGTCTGGTCATTCGGACAAAAAACATGGCCGCCAGCAGCCATCTTGCATTTAAAAATTTAATCCATTAGCACGGGCCACAGTTAGTACTGTTCGTCTGATCATCATGAAATTTGTCTGGGATGTTAATATTGACATGTAGATGGGAACGAGTACTTTTGGAGTCATTGGGCCGAAAATCATGGCCGCCAGCAGCCATCTTGGATTTTACTCTTTGTATGACTAAATCCTTTAGCACGGGCTACAGGTTGTATCTTTAGTCTGGTCATCATAAAATTTGTCACGAATGTTAATAATGACATGTAGATGGGAACGAGTCATTTTGGGGTCATGCGGCCAAAAAACATGGCCGCCAGCAGCCGTCTTGGATTTTACTCTTTGTATGACTAAATCCTTTAGAACAGGCTACAGGTCGTACCTTTAGTCTGATCATCATGAAATTTGTCATGGCTGTTAAAATTGGAATGTAGATGGGAACGAGTCATTTTGGGGTCATTCGGACAAAAAACATGTCCGCCAGTGGCCATCTTTGTTTTCAAAATTCAATCCATTAGCACGGGCCACAGTTCGCATTGTTCGTCTGATCATCATGAAATTTGTCATGGATGTTAATATTGACATGTAGATGGGAACGAGTCATTTTGGGTTTATTCGGCCCAAAAACATGGCCGCCAGCAGCCATCTTGAATTTTACTCTTTATATGACTAAATCCTTTAGCACGGGCTACAGGTCGTACCTTTAGTCTGATCATCATAAAATTTGTCATGGATGTTAACAATGACATGTAGATGGGAACGAGTCATTTTGGGGTCATTCAGTCAAAAAACATGGCCGCCAGCAGCCACCTTGGATTTTACTCTTTGTATGACTAAATCCTTTAGCACGGGCTACAGGTCGTACCTTTAGTCTGATCATCATAAAATTTGTAATGGATGTTAACAATGACATGTAGATGGGAACGAGTCATTTTGGGGTCATTCAGTCAAAAAACATGGCCGCCAGCAGCCACCTTGGATTTTACTCTTTGTATGACTAAATCCTTTAGCACGGGCTACAGGTCGTACCTTTAGTCTGATCATCATAATATTTGTCATGGATGTTAACAATGACATGTAGATGGGAACGAGTCATTTTGGGGTCATTCAGTCAAAAAACATGGCCGCCAGCAGCCATCTTGGATTTTACTCTTTGTATGACTAAATCCTTTAGCACGGGCTACAGGTCGTACCTTTAATCTGATCATCATAAAATTTGTCATGGATGTTAACAATGACATGTAGATTGGAACGAGTCATTTTGGGGTCGTTCGGCCAAAAAACATGGCCGCCAGCAGCCGTCTTGGATTTTACTCTTTGTATGACCTAAATCCTTTAGCACGGGCTACAGGTCGTACCTTTATTCTGATCATCATAAAATTTGTCATGGATGTTAACAATGACATGTAGATGGGAACGAGTCATTTTTGGGTTATTCGGGCAAAAAACATGGCCGCCAGCAGTCGTCTTGGATTTTACTCTTTGCATGACTAAATCCTTTAGCACGGGCTACAGGTCCTACTTTTAGTCTGATCATCATAACATTTGTCATGGCTGTTGATATTGGAATGTAGATGGGAAAGAGTCATTTTGGCCATCTTTGTTTTCAAAATTCAATCCATTAGCACAGGCCACAGGTCGCATTGTTCGTCTGATCATCATGAAATTTGTCATGGATGTTAACAATGACATGTAGATGTGAACGAGTAATTTTGGGGTCATTCGGCCAAAAAACATGGTCGACAGCAGCCATCTTGGATTTTACTCTTTGTATGACTAAATCCTTTAGCACAGGCTACAGGTCGTACATTTAGTCTGATCATCATAAAATTTGTCATGGCTGTTGAAATTGGAATGTAGATGGGAACGAGTCATTTTGGGGTCATTCGGATTTTACTCTTTGTATGACTAAATCCTTTAGCACGGGCTACAGGTCGTACCTTTAGTCTGATCATCATAAAATTTGTCATGGATGTTAACAATGACATGTAGATTGGAACGAGTCATTTTGGGGTCATTCGGCCTAACAACATGGCCGCCAGCAGCCGTCTTGGATTTTACTCTTTGCATGACCTAAATCCTTTAGCACGGGCAAAAAACATGGCCGCCAGCAGCCATCTTGCATTTAAAAAATTAATCCATTAGCACGGGCCACGGTTATTACTGTTCGTCTGATCATCATGAAATTTGTCTGGGATGTTAATATTGACATGTAGATGGGAACGAGTACTTTTGGGGTCATTTGGCCGAAAATCATGGCCGCCAGCAGCCATCTTGGATTTTACTCTTTGTATGACTAAATCCTTTAGCAAGGGCTACAGGTTGTATCTTTAGTCTGATCATCATAAAATTTGTCATGAATGTTAATAATGACATGTAGATGGGAACGAGTTATTTTGGGGTCATTCGGACGAAAAACATGGCCGCCAGTGGCCATCTTTGATTTCAAAATTCAATCCATTAGCACGGGCCACAGGTCGTACTGTTTATCGGATCATCATGAAATTTGTCGTGGATGTTAATATTGACATATAGATGGGAACGAGTCATTTTGTGGTCATTCGGCCCAAAAACATGACAGCCAGTAGCCATCTTGAATTTTACTCTGTATATGACTAAATCCTTTAGCACGGGCTACAGGTCGTACCTTTAGTCTGATCATCATAAAATTTGTCATGGATGTTAACAATGACATGTAGATGGGAATGAGTCATTTTTGGGTCATTCGGGCTAAAAACATGGCCGTCAGCAGCCTTCTTGGATTTTACTCTTTGTATGACTAAATCCTTTAGCATGGGCTACAGGTCGTACCTTTAGTCTGATCATCATGAAATTTTTTATGGATGTTAACAATAACATGTAGATGGGAACGAGTCATTTTGGGGTCATTAGGGCAAAAAACATGGCTGCCAGCAGCCATCTTGGATTTTACTCTGTGTGTGACTAAATTCTTTACTGCTCATTTTTACACTCCTTTTTAATCTCTCTATTCATTGCTCACCACAAAAAAATTACCTTCTTTATGACATGTAGATTGGAACGAGTCATTTTGGGGTAATTCGGCCAAAAAACATGGCCGCCAGCAGCCGTCTTGGATTTTACCCTTTGCATGACCTAAATCCTTTAGCACGGGCTACAGGTCGTACCTTTTGTCTGATCATCATAAAATTTGTCATGGAAGTTAACAATGACATGTAGATGGGAACGAGTCATTTTTGGGTTATTCGGGCAAAAAACATGGCCGCCAGCAGCCGTCTTGGATTTTACTTGCATGACTAAATCCTTTAGCACGGGCTACATGTCCTACTTTTAGTCTGATCATCATAAAATTTGTCATGGCTGTTGATATTGGAATGTAGATGGGAAAGAGTCATTTTGGGGTCATTCGGACAAAAAACATGGCTGCCAGTGGCCATCTTTGTTTTCAAAATTCAATCCATTAGCACGGGCCACAGGTCGCATTGTTCGTCTGATCATCATGAAATTTGTCATGGATGTTAACAATGACATGGAGATGGGAATGAGTAATCTTGGGCTCATTCGGCCAAAAAACATGGTCGACAGCAGCCATCTTGGATATTACTCTTTGTATGACTAAATCCTTTAGCACAGGCTACAGGTCGTACATTTAGTCTGATCATCATAAAATTTGTCATGGCTGTTGAAATTGGAATGTAGATGGGAACGAGTCATTTTGGGGTCATTTGGACAAAAAACATGGCCGCCAATGGCCATCTTTGATTTCAAAATTCAATCCATTAGCACGGGCCACAGGTCGTACTGTTTATGGGATCATCATGAAATTTGTTATGGATGTTAATATTGACATGTAGATGGGAACGAGTCATTTTGTGGTCATTCGGCCCAAAAACATGACAGCCAGCAGCCATCTTGAATTTTACTCTTTATATGACTAAATCCTTTAGCACGGGCTACAGGTCGTACCTTTAGTCTGATAATCATAAAATTTGTCATGGATCTTAACAATGACATGTAGATTGGAACGAGTCATTTTGGGGTCATTCGGCCAAAAAACATGGCCGCCAGCAGCCGTCTTGGATTTTACTCTTTGCATGACTAAATCCTTTAGCACGGGCTACAGGTCGTACCTTTGGTCAGGTCATCATTAAATTTGTCATGGATGTTAACAATGACATGTAGATGGGAACGAGTCATTTTTGGGTTTTTCGGGCAAAAAACATGGCCGCCAGCAGCCATCTTGGATTTTACTCTTTGTATGACTAAATCCTTTAGCACGGGCTACAGGTCGTACCTTTAGTCTGATCACCATAAAATTTGTCATGGATGTTAACAATGACATGTAGATGGGAACGAGTCATTTTTGGGTTA
Source organism: Siphonodentalium dalli (assembly GCA_032622095.1). Taxonomy (NCBI): domain Eukaryota; kingdom Metazoa; phylum Mollusca; class Scaphopoda; order Gadilida; family Siphonodentaliidae; genus Siphonodentalium; species Siphonodentalium dalli. The sequence continues at coordinate 161,722,906 of CP136061.1, read as the reverse complement.
TTCGGGCAAAAAACATGGCCACCAGCAGCCGTCTTGGATTTTACTTGCATGACTAAATCCTTTAGCACGGGCTACAGGTCCTACTTTTAGTCTGATCATCATAAAATTTGTCATTGATGTTAACAATGACATGTAGATTGGAACGAGTCATTTTGGGGTCGTTCGGCCAAAAAACATGGCCGCCAGCAGCCGTCTTGGATTTTACTCTTTGCATGACCTAAATCCTTTAGCACGGGCTACAGGTCGTACCTTTAGTCTGATCATCATAAAATTTGTCATGGATGTTAACAATGACATGTAGATGTGAACGAGTAATTTTGGGGTCATTCGGCTAAAAAACATGGTCGACAGCAGCCATCTTGGATTTTACTCTTTGTATGACTAAATCCTTTAGCACAGGCTACAGGTCGTACATTTAGTCTGATCATCATAAAATTTGTCATGGCTGTTGAAATTGGAATGTAGATGGGAACGAGTCATTTTGGGGTCATTCGGCCTAAAAACATGGCCGCCAGCAGCCGTCTTGGATTTTACTCTTTGCATGACCTAAATCCTTTAGCACGGGCAAAAAACATGGCCGCCAGCAGCCATCTTGCATTTAAAAAATTAATCCATTAGCACGGGCCACGGTTATTACTGTTCGTCTGATCATCATGAAATTTGTCTGGGATGTTAATATTGACATGTAGATGGGAACGAGTACTTTTGGGGTCATTTGGCCGAAAATCATGGCCGCCAGCAGCCATCTTGGATTTTACTCTTTGTATGACTAAATCCTTTAGCAAGGGCTACAGGTTGTATCTTTAGTCTGATCATCATAAAATTTGTCATGAATGTTAATAATGACATGTAGATGGGAACGAGTCATTTTGGGGTCATTCGGACAAAAAACATGGCCGCCAGTGGCCATCTTTGATTTCAAAATTCAATCCATTAGCACGGGCCACAGGTCGTACTGTTTATCGGATCATCATGAAATTTGTCGTGGATGTTAACAATGACATATAGATGGGAACGAGTCATTTTGTGGTCATTCGGCCCAAAAACATGGCCGTCAGCAGCCTTCTTGGATTTTACTCTTCGTATGACTAAATCCTTTAGCACGGGCTACAGGTTGTATCTTTAATCTGATCATCATAAATTTTGTCACGAATGTTAATAATGACATGTAGATGGGAACGAGACATTTTGGGGTCATTCGGCCAAAAAACATGGCCGCCAGCAGCCGTCTTGGATTTTACTCTTTGTATGACTAAATCCTTTAGAACAGGCTACAGGTCGTACCTTTAGTCTGATCATCATGAAATTTGTCATGGCTGTTGAAATTGGAATGTAGATGGGAACGAGTCGTTTTGGGGTCATTCGGACAAAAAACATAGCCGCCAATGGCCATCTTTGATTTCAAAATTCAATCCATTAGCACGGGCCACAGGTCGTACTGTTTATGGGATCATCATGAAATTTGTTATGGATGTTAATATTGACATGTAGATGGGAACGAGTCATTTTGTGGTCATTCGGCCCAAAAACATGACAGCCAGCAGCCATCTTGAATTTTACTCTTTATATGACTAAATCCTTTAGCACGGGCTACAGGTCGTACCTTTGGTCTGATAATCATAAAATTTGTCATGGATCTTAACAATGACATGTAGATTGGAACGAGTCATTTTGGGGTCATTCGGCCAAAAAACATGGCCGCCAGCAGCCGTCTTGGATTTTACTCTTTGCATGACTAAATCCTTTAGCACGGGCTACAGGTCGTACCTTTGGTCAGGTCATCATAAAATTTGTCATGGATGTTAACAATGACATGTAGATGGGAACGAGTCATTTTTGGGTTTTTCGGGCAAAAAACATGGCCGCCAGCAGCCATCTTGGATTTTACTCTTTGTATGACTAAATCCTTTAGCACGGGCTACAGGTCGTACCTTTATTCTGATCACCATAAAATTTGTCATGGATGTTAACAATGACATGTAGATGGGAACGAGTCATTTTTGGGTTATTCGGGCAAAAAACATGGCCGCCAGCAGCCGTCTTGGATTTTACTTGCATGACTAAATCCTTTAGCACGGGCTACAGGTCCTACTTTTAGTCTGATCATCATAAAATTTGTCATGGCTGTTGATATTGGAATGTAGATGGGAAAGAGTCATTTTGGGGTCATTCGGACAAAAAACATGGCCGCCAGCGGCCATATTTTTTTTCAAAATTCAATCCATTAGCACGGGCCACAGGTCGCATTGTTCGTCTGATCATCATGAAATTTGTCATGGATGTTAACAATGACATGTAGATGGGAACGAGTAATTTTGGGGTCATTCGGCCAAAAAACATGGTCGACAGCAGCCATCTTGGATATTACTCTTTGTATGACTAAATCCTTTAGCACAGGCTACAGGTCGTACATTTAGTCTGGTCATTCGGACAAAAAACATGGCCGCCAGCAGCCATCTTGCATTTAAAAAAATAGCACGGGCCACAGTTAGTACTGTTCGTCTGATCATCATGAAATTTGTCTGGGATGTTAATATTGACATGTAGATGGGAACGAGTACTTTTGGAGTCATTGGGCCGAAAATCATGGCCGCCAGCAGCCATCTTGGATTTTACTCTTTGTATGACTAAATCCTTTAGCACGGGCTACAGGTTGTATCTTTAGTCTGATCATCATAAAATTTGTCACGAATGTTAATAATGACATGTAGATGGGAACGAGACATTTTGGGGTCATTCGGCCAAAAAACATGGCCGCCAGCAGCCGTCTTGGATTTTACTCTTTGTATGACTAAATCCTTTAGAACAGGCTACAGGTCGTACCTTTAGTCTGATCATCATGAAATTTGTCATGGCTGTTGAAATTGGAATGTAGATGGGAACGAGTCATTTTGGGGTCATTCGGACAAAAAACATGTCCGCCAGTGGCCATCTTTGTTTTCAAAATTCAATCCATTAGCACGGGCCACAGTTCGCATTGTTCGTCTGATCATCATGAAATTTGTCATGGATGTTAATATTGACATGTAGATGTGAACGATTAATTTTGGGTTTATTCGGCCCAAAAACATGGCCGCCAGCAGCCATCTTGGATTTTACTCTTTATATGACTAAATCCTTTAGCACGGGCTACAGGTCGTACCTTTAGTCTGATCATCATAAAATTTGTCATGGATGTTAACAATGACATGTAGATTGGAACGAGTCATTTTGGGGTCATTCGGCCTAACAACATGGCCGCCAGCAGCCGTCTTGGATTTTACTCTTTGCATGACTAAATCCTTTAGTACGGGCAAAAAACATGGCCGCCAGCAGCCATCTTGCATTTAAAAAATTAATCCATTAGCACGGGCCACGGTTATTACTGTTCGTCTGATCATCATGAAATTTGTCTGGGATGTTAATATTGACATGTAGATGGGAACGAGTACTTTTGGGGTCATTTGGCCGAAAATCATGGCCGCCAGCAGCCATCTTGGATTTTACTCTTTGTATGACTAAATCCTTTAGCAAGGGCTACAGGTTGTATCTTTAGTCTGATCATCATAAAATTTGTCATGAATGTTAATAATGACATGTAGATGGGAACGAGTTATTTTGGGGTCATTCGGACAAAAAACATGGCCGCCAGTGGCCATCTTTGATTTCAAAATTCAATCCATTAGCACGGGCCACAGGTCGTACTGTTTATCGGATCATCATGAAATTTGTCGTGGATGTTAATATTGACATATAGATGGGAACGAGTCATTTTGTGGTCATTCGGCCCAAAAACATGACAGCCAGTAGCCATCTTGAATTTTACTCTGTATATGACTAAATCCTTTAGCACGGGCTACAGGTCGTACCTTTAGTCTGATCATCATAAAATTTTTTATGGATGTTAACAATAACATGTAGATGGGAACGAGTCATTTTGGGGTCATTAGGGCAAAAAACATGGCCGCCAGCAGCCATCTTGGATTTTACTCTGTGTGTGACTAAATTCTTTACTGCTCATTTTTACACTCCTTTTTAATCTCTCTATTCATTGCTCACCACAAAAAAATTACCTTCTTTATGACATGTAGATTGGAACGAGTCATTTTGGGGTAATTCGGCCAAAAAACATGGCCGCCAGCAGCCGTCTTGGATTTTACTCTTTGCATGACCTAAATCCTTTAGCATGGGCTACAGGTCGTACCTTTTGTCTGATCATCATAAAATTTGTCATGGAAGTTAACAATGACATGTAGATGGGAACGAGTCATTTTTGGGTTATTCGGGCAAAAAACATGGCCGCCAGCAGCCGTCTTGGATTTTACTTGCATGACTAAATCCTTTAGCACGGGCTACATGTCCTACTTTTAGTCTGATCATCATAAAATTTGTCATGGCTGTTGATATTGGAATGTAGATGGGAAAGAGTCATTTTGGGGTCATTCGGACAAAAAACATGGCTGCCAGTGGCCATCTTTGTTTTCAAAATTCAATCCATTAGCACGGGCCACAGGTCGCATTGTTCGTCTGATCATCATGAAATTTGTCATGGATGTTAACAATGACATGGAGATGGGAATGAGTAATCTTGGGCTCATTCGGCCAAAAAACATGGTCGACAGCAGCCATCTTGGATATTACTCTTTGTATGACTAAATCCTTTAGCACAGGCTACAGGTCGTACATTTAGTCTGATCATCATAAAATTTGTCATGGCTGTTGAAATTGGAATGTAGATGGGAACGAGTCATTTTGGGGTCATTCGGACAAAAAACATGGCCGCCAATGGCCATCTTTGATTTCAAAATTCAATCCATTAGCACGGGCCACAGGTCGTACTGTTTATGGGATCATCATGAAATTTGTTATGGATGTTAATATTGACATGTAGATGGGAACGAGTCATTTTGTGGTCATTCGGCCCAAAAACATGACAGCCAGCAGCCATCTTGAATTTTACTCTTTATATGACTAAATCCTTTAGCACGGGCTACAGGTCGTACCTTTAGTCTGATAATCATAAAATTTGTCATGGATCTTAACAATGACATGTAGATTGGAACGAGTCATTTTGGGGTCATTCGGCCAAAAAACATGGCCGCCAGCAGCCGTCTTGGATTTTACTCTTTGCATGACTAAATCCTTTAGCACGGGCTACAGGTCGTACCTTTGGTCAGGTCATCATAAAATTTGTCATGGATGTTAACAATGACATGTAGATGGGAACGAGTCATTTTTGGGTTTTTCGGGCAAAAAACATGGCCGCCAGCAGCCATCTTGGATTTTACTCTTTGTATGACTAAATCCTTTAGCACGGGCTACAGGTCGTACCTTTAGTCTGATCACCATAAAATTTGTCATGGATGTTAACAATGACATGTAGATGGGAACGAGTCATTTTTGGGTTATTCGGGCAAAAAACATGGCCGCCAGCAGCCGTCTTGGATTTTACTTGCATGACTAAATCCTTTAGCACGGGCTACAGGTCCTACTTTTAGTCTGATCATCATAAAATTTGTCATGGCTGTTGATATTGGAATGTAGATGGGAAAGAGTCATTTTGGGGTCATTCGGACAAAAAACATGGCCGCCAGCGGCCATATTTGTTTTTAAAATTCAATCCATTAGCACGGGCCACAGGTCGCATTGTTCGTCTGATCATCATGAAATTTGTCATGGATGTTAACAATGACATGTAGATGGGAACGAGTAATTTTGGGGTCATTCGGCCAAAAAACATGGTCGACAGCAGCCATCTTGGATATTACTCTTTGTATGACTAAATCCTTTAGCACAGCCTACAGGTCGTACATTTAGTCTGGTCATTCGGACAAAAAACATGGCCGCCAGCAGCCATCTTGCATTTAAAAATTTAATCCATTAGCACGGGCCACAGTTAGTACTGTTCGTCTGATCATCATGAAATTTGTCTGGGATGTTAATATTGACATGTAGATGGGAACGAGTACTTTTGGAGTCATTGGGCCGAAAATCATGGCCGCCAGCAGCCATCTTGGATTTTACTCTTTGTATGACTAAATCCTTTAGCACGGGCTACAGGTTGTATCTTTAGTCTGGTCATCATAAAATTTGTCACGAATGTTAATAATGACATGTAGATGGGAACGAGTCATTTTGGGGTCATGCGGCCAAAAAACATGGCCGCCAGCAGCCGTCTTGGATTTTACTCTTTGTATGACTAAATCCTTTAGAACAGGCTACAGGTCGTACCTTTAGTCTGATCATCATGAAATTTGTCATGGCTGTTGAAATTGGAATGTAGATGGGAACGGGTCATTTTGGGGTCATTCGGACAAAAAACATGTCCGCCAGTGGCCATCTTTGTTTTCAAAATTCAATCCATTAGCACGGGCCACAGTTCGCATTGTTCGTCTGATCATCAAGAAATTTGTCATGGATGTTAATATTGACATGTAGATGGGAACGAGTCATTTTGGGTTTATTCGGCCCAAAAACATGGCCGCCAGCAGCCATCTTGAATTTTACTCTTTATATGACTAAATCCTTTAGCACGGGCTACAGGTCGTACCTTTAGTCTGATCATCATAAAATTTGTCATGGATGTTAACAATGACATGTAGATGGGAACGAGTCATTTGGGGTCATTCAGTCAAAAAACATGGCCGCCAGCAGCCACCTTGGATTTTACTCTTTGTATGACTAAATCCTTTAGCACGGGCTACAGGTCGTACCTTTAGTCTGATCATCATAAAATTTGTAATGGATGTTAACAATGACATGTAGATGGGAACGAGTCATTTTGGGGTCATTCAGTCAAAAAACATGGCCGCCAGCAGCCACCTTGGATTTTACTCTTTGTATGACTAAATCCTTTAGCACGGGCTACAGGTCGTACCTTTAGTCTGATCATCATAAAATTTGTCATGGATGTTAACAATGACATGTAGATGGGAACGAGTCATTTTGGGGTCATTCAGTCAAAAAACATGGCCGCCAGCAGCCATCTTGGATTTTACTCTTTGTATGAGTAAATCCTTTAGCACGGGCTACAGGTCGTACCTTTAATCTGATCATCATAAAATTTGTCACGGATGTTAACAATGACATGTAGATTGGAACGAGTCATTTTGGGGTCGTTCGGCCAAAAAACATGGCCGCCAGCAGCCGTCTTGGATTTTACTCTTTGTATGACCTAAATCCTTTAGCACGGGCTACAGGTCGTACCTTTATTCTGATCATCATAAAATTTGTCATGGATGTTAACAATGACATGTAGATGGGAACGAGTCATTTTTGGGTTATTCGGGCAAAAACATGGCCGCCAGCAGTCGTCTTGGATTTTACTCTTTGCATGACTAAATCCTTTAGCACGGGCTACAGGTCCTACTTTTAGTCTGATCATCATAACATTTGTCATGGCTGTTGATATTGGAATGTAGATGGGAAAGAGTCATTTTGGCATCTTTGTTTTCAAAATTCAATCCATTAGCACAGGCCACAGGTCGCATTGTTCGTCTGATCATCATGAATTTGTCATGGATGTTAACAATGACATGTAGATGTGAACGAGTAATTTTGGGGTCATTCGGCCAAAAAACATGGTCGACAGCAGCCATCTTGGATTTTACTCTTTGTATGACTAAATCCTTTAGCACAGGCTACAGGTCGTACATTTAGTCTGATCATCATAAAATTTGTCATGGCTGTTGAAATTGGAATGTAGATGGGAACGAGTCATTTTGGGGTCATTCGGATTTTACTCTTTGTATGACTAAATCCTTTAGCACGGGCTACAGGTCGTACCTTTAGTCTGATCATCATAAAATTTGTCATGGATGTTAACAATGACATGTAGATTGGAACGAGTCATTTTGGGGTCATTCGGCCTAACAACATGGCCGCCAGCAGCCGTCTTGGATTTTACTCTTTGCATGACCTAAATCCTTTAGTACGGGCAAAAAACATGGCCGCCAGCAGCCATCTTGCATTTAAAAAATTAATCCATTAGCACGGGCCACGGTTATTACTGTTCGTCTGATCATCATGAAATTTGTCTGGGATGTTAATATTGACATGTAGATGGGAACGAGTACTTTTGGGGTCATTTGGCCGAAAATCATGGCCGCCAGCAGCCATCTTGGATTTTACTCTTTGTATGACTAAATCCTTTAGCAAGGGCTACAGGTTGTATCTTTAGTCTGATCATCATAAAATTTGTCATGAATGTTAATAATGACATGTAGATGGGAACGAGTTATTTTGGGGTCATTCGGACAAAAAACATGGCCGCCAGTGGCCATCTTTGATTTCAAAATTCAATCCATTAGCACGGGCCACAGGTCGTACTGTTTATCGGATCATCATGAAATTTGTCGTGGATGTTAATATTGACATATAGATGGGAACGAGTCATTTTGTGGTCATTCGGCCCAAAAACATGACAGCCAGTAGCCATCTTGAATTTTACTCTGTATATGACTAAATCCTTTAGCACGGGCTACAGGTCGTACCTTTAGTCTGATCATCATAAAATTTGTCATGGATGTTAACAATGACATGTAGATGGGAACGAGTCATTTTTGGGTCATTCGGGCTAAAAACATGGCCGTCAGCAGCCTTCTTGGATTTTACTCTTTGTATGACTAAATCCTTTAGCACGGGCTACAGGTCGTACCTTTAGTCTGATCATCATGAAATTTTTTATGGATGTTAACAATAACATGTAGATGGGAACGAGTCATTTTGGGGTCATTAGGGCAAAAAACATGGCCGCCAGCAGCCATCTTGGATTTTACTCTGTGTGTGACTAAATTCTTTACTGCTCATTTTTACACTCCTTTTTAATCTCTCTATTCATTGCTCACCACAAAAAAATTACCTTCTTTATGACATGTAGATTGGAACGAGTCATTTTGGGGTAATTCGGCCAAAAAACATGGCCGCCAGCAGCCGTCTTGGATTTTACTCTTTGCATGACCTAAATCCTTTAGCACGGGCTACAGGTCGTACCTTTTGTCTGATCATCATAAAATTTGTCATGGAAGTTAACAATGACATGTAGATGGGAACGAGTCATTTTTGGGTTATTCGGGCAAAAAACATGGCCGCCAGCAGCCGTCTTGGATTTTACTTGCATGACTAAATCCTTTAGCACGGGCTACATGTCCTACTTTTAGTCTGATCATCATAAAATTTGTCATGGCTGTTGATATTGGAATGTAGATGGGAAAGAGTCATTTTGGGGTCATTCGGACAAAAAACATGGCTGCCAGTGGCCATCTTTGTTTTCAAAATTCAATCCATTAGCACGGGCCACAGGTCGCATTGTTCGTCTGATCATCATGAAATTTGTCATGGATGTTAACAATGACATGGAGATGGGAATGAGTAATCTTGGGCTCATTCGGCCAAAAAACATGGTCGACAGCAGCCATCTTGGATATTACTCTTTGTATGACTAAATCCTTTAGCACAGGCTACAGGTCGTACATTTAGTCTGATCATCATAAAATTTGTCATGGCTGTTGAAATTGGAATGTAGATGGGAACGAGTCATTTTGGGGTCATTCGGACAAAAAACATGGCCGCCAATGGCCATCTTTGATTTCAAAATTCAATCCATTAGCACGGGCCACAGGTCGTACTGTTTATGGGATCATCATGAAATTTGTTATGGATGTTAATATTGACATGTAGATGGGAACGAGTCATTTTGTGGTCATTCGGCCCAAAAACATGACAGCCAGCAGCCATCTTGAATTTTACTCTTTATATGACTAAATCCTTTAGCACGGGCTACAGGTCGTACCTTTAGTCTGATAATCATAAAATTTGTCATGGATCTTAACAATGACATGTATATTGGAACGAGTCATTTTGGGGTCATTCGGCCAAAAAACATGGCCGCCAGCAGCCGTCTTGGATTTTACTCTTTGCATGACTAAATCCTTTAGCACGGGCTACAGGTCGTACCTTTGGTCAGGTCATCATAAAATTTGTCATGGATGTTAACAATGACATGTAGATGGGAACGAGTCATTTTTGGGTTTTTCGGGCAAAAAACATGGCCGCCAGCAGCCATCTTGGATTTTACTCTTTGTATGACTAAATCCTTTAGCACGGGCTACAGGTCGTACCTTTAGTCTGATCACCATAAAATTTGTCATGGATGTTAACAATGACATGTAGATGGGAACGAGTCATTTTTGGGTTATTCGGGCAAAAAACATGGCCGCCAGCAGCCGTCTTGGATTTTACTTGCATGACTAAATCCTTTAGCACGGGCTACAGGTCCTACTTTTAGTCTGATCATCATAAAATTTGTCATGGCTGTTGATATTGGAATGTAGATGGGAAAGAGTCATTTTGGGGTCATTCGGACAAAAAACATGGCCGCCAGCGGCCATATTTGTTTTCAAAATTCAATCCATTAGCACGGGCCACAGGTCGCATTGTTCGTCTGATCATCATGAAATTTGTCATGGATGTTAACAATGACATGTAGATGGGAACGAGTAATTTTGGGGTCATTCGGCCAAAAAACATGGTCGACAGCAGCCATCTTGGATATTACTCTTTGTATGACTAAATCCTTTAGCACAGCCTACAGGTCGTACATTTAGTCTGGTCATTCGGACAAAAAACATGGCCGCCAGCAGCCATCTTGCATTTAAAAATTTAATCCATTAGCACGGGCCACAGTTAGTACTGTTCGTTTGATCATCATGAAATTTGTCTGGGATGTTAATATTGACATGTAGATGGGAACGAGTACTTTTGGAGTCATTGGGCCGAAAATCATGGCCGCCAGCAGCCATCTTGGATTTTACTCTTTGTATGACTAAATCCTTTAGCACGGGCTACAGGTTGTATCTTTAGTCTGATCATCATAAAATTTGTCACGAATGTTAATAATGACATGTAGATGGGAACGAGACATTTTGGGGTCATTCGGCCAAAAACATGGCCGCCAGCAGCCGTCTTGGATTTTACTCTTTGTATGACTAAATCCTTTAGAACAGGCTACAGGTCGTACCTTTAGTCTGATCATCATGAAATTTGTCATGGCTGTTGAAATTGGAATGTAGATGGGAACGAGTCATTTTGGGGTCATTCGGACAAAAAACATGTCCGCCAGTGGCCATCTTTGTTTTCAAAATTCAATCCATTAGCACGGGCCACAGTTCGCATTGTTCGTCTGATCATCATGAAATTTGTCATGGATGTTAATATTGACATGTAGATGTGAACGATTAATTTTGGGTTTATTCGGCCCAAAAACATGGCCGCCAGCAGCCATCTTGGATTTTACTCTTTATATGACTAAATCCTTTAGCACGGGCTACAGGTCGTACCTTTAGTCTGATCATCATAAAATTTGTCATGGATCTTAACAATGACATGTAGATTGGAACGAGTCATTTTGGGGTCATTCGGCCAAAAAACATGGCCGCCAGCAGCCGTCTTGGATTTTACTCTTTGCATGACTAAATCCTTTAGCACGGGCTACAGGTCGTACCTTTGGTCAGGTCATCATAAAATTTGTCATGGATGTTAACAATGACATGTAGATGGGAACGAGTCATTTTTGGGGTTTTCGGGCAAAAACCATGGCCGCCAGCAGCCGTCTTGGATTTTACTCTTTGTATGACTAAATCCTTTAGCACGGGCTACAGGTCGTACCTTTAGTCTGATCACCATAAAATTTGTCATGGATGTTAACAATGACATGTAGATGGGAACGAGTCATTTTTGGGTTATTCGGGCAAAAAACATGGCCGCCAGCAGCCGTCTTGGATTTTACTTGCATGACTAAATCCTTTATTAGCACGGGCTACAGGTCCTACTTTTAGTCTGATCATCATAAAATTTGGCATGGCTGTTGATATTGGAATGTAGATGGGAAAGAGTCAGTTTGGGGTCATTCGGACAAAAAACATGGCCGCCAGCGACCATATTTGTTTCAAATTCAATCCATTAGCACGGGCCACAGGTCGCATTGTTCGTCTGATCATCATGAAATTTGTCATGGATGTTAACAATGACATGTAGATGGGAACGAGTAATTTTGGGGTCATTCGGCCAAAAAACATGGTCGACAGCAGCCATCTTGGATATTACTCTTTGTATGACTAAATCCTTTAGCACAGCCTACAGGTCGTACATTTAGTCTGGTCATTCGGACAAAAAACATGGCCGCCAGCAGCCATCTTGCATTTAAAAATTTAATCCATTAGCACGGGCCACAGTTAGTACTGTTCGTCTGATCATCATGAAATTTGTCTGGGATGTTAATATTGACATGTAGATGGGAACGAGTACTTTTGGAGTCATTGGGCCGAAAATCATGGCCGCCAGCAGCCATCTTGGATTTTACTCTTTGTATGACTAAATCCTTTAGCACGGGCTACAGGTTGTATCTTTAGTCTGGTCATCATAAAATTTGTCACGAATGTTAATAATGACATGTAGATGGGAACGAGTCATTTTGGGGTCATGCGGCCAAAAAACATGGCCGCCAGCAGCCGTCTTGGATTTTACTCTTTGTATGACTAAATCCTTTAGAACAGGCTACAGGTCGTACCTTTAGTCTGATCATGATGAAATTTGTCATGGCTGTTGAAATTGGAATGTAGATGGGAACGAGTCATTTTGGGGTCATTCGGACAAAAAACATGTCCGCCAGTGGCCATCTTTGTTTTCAAAATTCAATCCATTAGCACGGGCCACAGTTCGCATTGTTCGTCTGATCATCATGAAATTTGTCATGGATGTTAATATTGACATGTAGATTGGAACGAGTCATTTTGGGTTTATTCGGCCAAAAACATGGCCGCCAGCAGCCATCTTGAATTTTACTCTTTATATGACTAAATCCTTTAGCACGGGCTACAGGTCGTACCTTTAGTCTGATCATCATAAAATTTGTCATGGATGTTAACAATCACATGTAGATGGGAACGAGTCATTTTGGGGTCATTCAGTCAAAAAACATGGCCGCCAGCAGCCACCTTGGATTTTACTCTTTGTATGACTAAATCCTTTAGCACGGGCTACAGGTCGTACCTTTAGTCTGATCATCATAAAATTTGTAATGGATGTTAACAATGACATGTAGATGGGAACGAGTCATTTTGGGGTCATTCAGTCAAAAACATGGCCGCCAGCAGCCATCTTGGATTTTACTCTTTGTATGACTAACTCCTTTAGCACGGGCTACAGGTCGTACCTTTAGTCTGATCATCATAAAATTTGTCATTGATGTTAACAATGACATGTAGATTGGAACGAGTCATTTTGGGGTCGTTCGGCCAAAAAACATGGCCGCCAGCAGCCGTCTTGGATTTTTACTCTTTGCATTACCTAAATCCTTTAGCACGGGCTACAGGTCGTACCTTTAGTCTGATCATCATAAAATTTGTAATGGATGTTAACAATGACATGTAGATGGGAACGAGTCATTTTGGGGTCATTCAGTCAAAAACATGGCCGCCAGCAGCCATCTTGGATTTTACTCTTTGTATGACTAAATCCTTTAGCACGGGCTACAGGTCGTACCTTTAGTCTGATCACCATAAAATTTGTCATGGATGTTAACAATGACATGTAGATGGAACGAGTCATTTTTGGGTTATTCGGGCAAAAAACATGGCCGCCAGCAGCCGTCTTGGATTTTACTTGCATGACTAAATCCTTTAGCACGGGCTACAGGTCCTACTTTTAGTCTGATCATCATAAAATTTGTCATGGCTGTTGATATTGGAATGTAGATGGGAAAGAGTCATTTTGGGGTCATTCGGACAAAAAACATGGCCGCCAGCGGCCATATTTGTTTTCAAAATTCAATCCATTAGCACGGGCCACAGGTCGCATTGTTCGTCTGATCATCATGAAATTTGTCATGGATGTTAACAATGACATGTAGATGGGAACGAGTAATTTTGGGGTCATTCGGCCAAAAAACATGGTCGACAGCAGCCATCTTGGATATTACTCTTTGTATGACTAAATCCTTTAGCACAGCCTACAGGTCGTACATTTAGTCTGGTCATTCGGACAAAAAACATGGCCACCAGCAGCCATCTTGCATTTAAAAATTTAATCCATTAGCACGGGCCACAGTTAGTTACTGTTCGTTTGATCATCATGAAATTTGTCTGGGATGTTAATATTGACATGTAGATGGGAACGAGTACTTTTGGAGTCATTGGGCCGAAAATCATGGCCGCCAGCAGCCATCTTGGATTTTACTCTTTGTATGACTAAATCCTTTAGCACGGGCTACAGGTTGTATCTTTAGTCTGATCATCATAAAATTTGTCACGAATGTTAATAATGACATGTAGATGGGAACGAGACATTTTGGGGTCATTCGGCCAAAAAACATGGCCGCCAGCAGCCGTCTTGGATTTTACTCTTTGTATGACTAAATCCTTTAGAACAGGCTACAGGTCGTACCTTTAGTCTGATCATCATGAAATTTGTCATGGCTGTTGAAATTGGAATGTAGATGGGAACGAGTCATTTTGGGGTCATTCGGACAAAAAACATGTCCGCCAGTGGCCATCTTTGTTTTCAAAATTCAATCCATTAGCACGGGCCACAGTTCGCATTGTTCGTCTGATCATCATGAAATTTGTCATGGATGTTAATATTGACATGTAGATGTGAACGATTAATTTTGGGTTTATTCGGCCCAAAAACATGGCCGCCAGCAGCCATCTTGGATTTTACTCTTTATATGACTAAATCCTTTAGCACGGGCTACAGGTCGTACCTTTAGTCTGATCATCATAAAATTTGTCATGGATCTTAACAATGACATGTAGATTGGAACGAGTCATTTTGGGTCATTCGGCCAAAAAACATGGCCGCCAGCAGCCGTCTTGGATTTTACTCTTTGCATGACTAAATCCTTTAGCACGGGCTACAGGTCGTACCTTTGGTCAGGTCATCATAAAATTTGTCATGGATGTTAACAATGACATGTAGATGGGAACGAGTCATTTTTGGGGTTTTCGGGCAAAAAACCATGGCCGCCAGCAGCCGTCTTGGATTTTACTCTTTGTATGACTAAATCCTTTAGCACGGGCTACAGGTCGTACCTTTAGTCTGATCACCATAAAATTTGTCATGGATGTTAACAATGACATGTAGATGGGAACGAGTCATTTTTGGGTTATTCGGGCAAAAAACATGGCCGCCAGCAGCCGTCTTGGATTTTACTTGCATGACTAAATCCTTTATTAGCACGGGCTACAGGTCCTACTTTTAGTCTGATCATCATAAAATTTGGCATGGCTGTTGATATTGGAATGTAGATGGGAAAGAGTCAGTTTGGGGTCATTCGGACAAAAAACATGGCCGCCAGCGACCATATTTGTTTTCAAAATTCAATCCATTAGCACGGGCCACAGGTCGCATTGTTCGTCTGATCATCATGAAATTTGTCATGGATGTTAACAATGACATGTAGATGGGAACGAGTAATTTTGGGGTCATTCGGCCAAAAAACATGGTCGACAGCAGCCATCTTGGATATTACTCTTTGTATGACTAAATCCTTTAGCACAGCCTACAGGTCGTACATTTAGTCTGGTCATTCGGACAAAAAACATGGCCGCCAGCAGCCATCTTGCATTTAAAAATTTAATCCATTAGCACGGGCCACAGTTAGTACTGTTCGTCTGATCATCATGAAATTTGTCTGGGATGTTAATATTGACATGTAGATGGGAACGAGTACTTTTGGAGTCATTGGGCCGAAAATCATGGCCGCCAGCAGCCATCTTGGATTTTACTCTTTGTATGACTAAATCCTTTAGCACGGGCTACAGGTTGTATCTTTAGTCTGGTCATCATAAAATTTGTCACGAATGTTAATAATGACATGTAGATGGGAACGAGTCATTTTGGGGTCATGCGGCCAAAAAACATGGCCGCCAGCAGCCGTCTTGCCGTCTTGGATTTTACTCTTTGTATGACTAAATCCTTTAGAACAGGCTACAGGTCGTACCTTTAGTCTGATCATGATGAAATTTGTCATGGCTGTTGAAATTGGAATGTAGATGGGAACGAGTCATTTTGGGGTCATTCGGACAAAAAACATGTCCGCCAGTGGCCATCTTTGTTTTCAAAATTCAATCCATTAGCACGGGCCACAGTTCGCATTGTTCGTCTGATCATCATGAAATTTGTCATGGATGTTAATATTGACATGTAGATTGGAACGAGTCATTTTGGGTTTATTCGGCCCAAAAACATGGCCGCCAGCAGCCATCTTGAATTTTACTCTTTATATGACTAAATCCTTTAGCACGGGCTACAGGTCGTACCTTTAGTCTGATCATCATAAAATTTGTTATGGATGTTAACAATCACATGTAGATGGGAACGAGTCATTTTGGGGTCATTCAGTCAAAAAACATGGCCGCCAGCAGCCACCTTGGATTTTACTCTTTGTATGACTAAATCCTTTAGCACGGGCTACAGGTCGTACCTTTAGTCTGATCATCATAAAATTTGTAATGGATGTTAACAATGACATGTAGATGGGAACGAGTCATTTTGGGGTCATTCAGTCAAAAACATGGCCGCCAGCAGCCATCTTGGATTTTACTCTTTGTATGACTAACTCCTTTAGCACGGGCTACAGGTCGTACCTTTAGTCTGATCATCATAAAATTTGTCATTGATGTTAACAATGACATGTAGATTGGAACGAGTCATTTTGGGGTCGTTCGGCCAAAAAACATGGCCGCCAGCAGCCGTCTTGGATTTTACTCTTTGCATGACCTAAATCCTTTAGCACGGGCTACAGGTCGTACCTTTAGTCTGATCATCATAAAATTTGTCATGGATGTTAACAATGACATGTAGATGTGAACGAGTAATTTTGGGGTCATTCGGCCAAAAAACATGGTCGACAGCAGCCATCTTGGATTTTACTCTTTGTATGACTAAATCCTTTAGCACAGGCTACAGGTCGTACATTTAGTCTGATCATCATAAAATTTGTCATGGCTGTTGAAATTGGAATGTAGATGGGAACGAGTCATTTTGGGGTCATTCGGCCTAAAAACATGGCCGCCAGCAGCCGCCTTGGATTTTACTCTTTGCATGACCTAAATCCTTTAGCACGGGCAAAAAACATGGCCGCCAGCAGCCATCTTGCATTTAAAAAATTAATCCATTAGCACGGGCCACGGTTATTACTGTTCGTCTGATCATCATGAAATTTGTCTGGGATGTTAATATTGACATGTAGATGGGAACGAGTACTTTTGGGGTCATTTGGCCGAAAATCATGGCCGCCAGCAGCCATCTTGGATTTTACTCTTTGTATGACTAAATCCTTTAGCAAGGGCTACAGGTTGTATCTTTAGTCTGATCATCATAAAATTTGTCATGAATGTTAATAATGACATGTAGATGGGAACGAGTCATTTTGGGGTCATTCGGACAAAAAACATGGCCGCCAGTGGCCATCTTTGATTTCAAAATTCAATCCATTAGCACGGGCCACAGGTCGTACTGTTTATCGGATCATCATGAAATTTGTCGTGGATGTTAACAATGACATATAGATGGGAACGAGTCATTTTGTGGTCATTCGGCCCAAAAACATGGCCGTCAGCAGCCTTCTTGGATTTTACTCTTTGTATGACTAAATCCTTTAGCACGGGCTACAGGTCGTACCTTTAGTCTGATCATCATAAAATTTGTCATTGATGTTAACAATGACATGTAGATTGGAACGAGTCATTTTGGGGTCGTTCGGCCAAAAAACATGGCCGCCAGCAGCCGTCTTGGATTTTACTCTTTGCATGACCTAAATCCTTTAGCACGGGCTACAGGTCGTACCTTTAGTCTGATCATCATAAAATTTGTCATGGATGTTAACAATGACATGTAGATGTGAACGAGTAATTTTGGGGTCATTCGGCCAAAAAACATGGTCGACAGCAGCCATCTTGGATTTTACTCTTTGTATGACTAAATCCTTTAGCACAGGCTACAGGTCGTACATTTAGTCTGATCATCATAAAATTTGTCATGGCTGTTGAAATTGGAATGTAGATGGGAACGAGTCATTTTGGGGTCATTCGGCCTAAAAACATGGCCGCCAGCAGCCGTCTTGGATTTTACTCTTTGCATGACCTAAATCCTTTAGCACGGGCAAAAAACATGGCCGCCAGCAGCCATCTTGCATTTAAAAAATTAATCCATTAGCACGGGCCACGGTTATTACTGTTCGTCTGATCATCATGAAATTTGTCTGGGATGTTAATATTGACATGTAGATGGGAACGAGTACTTTTGGGGTCATTTGGCCGAAAATCATGGCCGCCAGCAGCCATCTTGGATTTTACTCTTTGTATGACTAAATCCTTTAGCAAGGGCTACAGGTTGTATCTTTAGTCTGATCATCATAAAATTTGTCATGAATGTTAATAATGACATGTAGATGGGAACGAGTCATTTTGGGGTCATTCGGACAAAAAACATGGCCGCCAGTGGCCATCTTTGATTTCAAAATTCAATCCATTAGCACGGGCCACAGGTCGTACTGTTTATCGGATCATCATGAAATTTGTCGTGGATGTTAACAATGACATATAGATGGGAACGAGTCATTTTGTGGTCATTCGGCCCAAAAACATGTCCGTCAGCAGCCTTCTTGGATTTTACTCTTTGTATGACTAAATCCTTTAGCACGGGCTACAGGTCGTACCTTTAGTCTGATCATCATGAATTTTTTTTATGGATGTTAACAATAACATGTAGATGGGAACGAGTCATTTTGGGGTCATTAGGGCAAAAAACATGGCCGCCAGCAGCCATCTTGGATTTTACTCTGTGTGTGACTAAATTCTTTACTGCTCATTTTTACACTCCTTTTTAATCTCTCTATTCATTGCTCATCACAAAAAAATTACCTTCTTTACAAAGTTGAGCTACAGTGTCATTGACACTTTCATTAGAAAGTTGTGTTGTAACGAATTAAAGTCCCCAAACAATAGTTAATATGGCATTGGACACAAAAACTTTAAGCTCTCAAATAGCCCCATAACTATGTATGAACCAAAGTCCAAACACCCTGATGAACGATGGATGCAAACCCATGACAATTGCTCAAACTTGACGAACCTCGTCAAGTTGAGCTAAAAATGTGTCCCACATATGATGTCTCATTTGTACCCAGTTTCATCACTAAATGCAAAATTCCACCAAAATTTCCAACTTAGCACCTGAAATGACAATTTTTTGGCATGTTGCTATGGGAATTACCATCCTTAGCAACCATTATGAATGTCAAATTATCGCTTCATGTGTGCATTATAAACATAACATAACATAAAGTTCTCGGAAGTAATTTTACTTTTTTCTGAAAATAGCTATGTATAAATACTATTTGTGCATCACATGCAGGCTGTTTCAAATCCAACTTTTAATCATCGTAATGATAATGCAAATTCCAAAATAGGGCATCCAGTTATTCCTTGAATATTGATAAACTCTCAGCATCGACAACAAATTGGGATCCATTGCAATAAAACTCACTGTGAGAAGAAATTTAATCCCACATCCTTGGATCATTTATCAATTTGGAGTTTATAGGAATGACCCTTGTCGTTTATATCTCAACACAATTCCTTAATTTCTACCTGTAATTACCATGCACCATCTTATATGTATCTTATCAAATTGCCTCGGAACCTCCGATATTTCATGGACACAAGTTGCAGTTTTAGTAATAGAAAGGGATCTAAAACATACCCTTGTGGAACTCAACTGATGACATTTGACCACTCCGAATTTGAATCTCCTTTCTGGAAGTCTAAATATATGCCATCGATCCGTTCTCCTTTATCTAGTCACAATCTCCAGATATTCCCAGAGCTGCATTTTACAAGATCTACTACACCGAAAGCCATGCAGACATCTTGAAAATAAACATGTTGAACAATCGCCGTCTTGATGAAAGACTCCATATAAAATGTATAGAGTACACAGGTCAGGTTTATTGGTCTATGATTTCTGGGGTCATTTTTTAGCTCAACTTACTTTGTAAGTTTGAGCTATTGCGATGGGTTGGCATCCGTCGTCCGTGTGTCTGTATGTCTGTGTGTCTTAGTGTCCGTCAACAATTTCCTTTGGCGCGGGCTACAGGTCGTACCTTTGGACTGATCTCTATGAAATTTGTCATGAATGTTGACATTGACATGTAGATGGGAACGAGTCATTTTGGGATCATTCGGCCAAAACACATGGCCGCTGGTGGCCATCTTGGATTTCAAAATTAAATCCATTGGCGCGGGCTACATGTCGTACTGTTCGTCTGATCATTATGAAATTTGTCAAGGATGTTAATATTGACATGTAGATGGGAATGAGTCATTTTGGGGTCGTTCGGCCAAAAAACATGGCCACCAGCAGCCATCTTGGAATTTACTCTTTGCATGACTTAAAATCCTTTGGCGCGGGCTACAGGTCGTAGCTTTGGTCGGATCTTCATGAAATTTGTCATGGCTGTTGACATTGACATGTAGATGGGAACGAGTCATTTTGGGGTCGTTCGGCCAAAAAACATGGCCGCCAGCAGCCATCTTGGATTTTACTCTTTGCATGACTAAATCCTTTGGCACGGGCTACAAGTCGTATCTTTGGTCCGATCATCATGAGATTTGTCATGGACGTTAACAATCATGGGGTCATTCAGCAAAAAAAACATGGCTGCCAGTGGCCATCTTGGATTTCAAAATTCAATTCATTAGCACGGGCTGGAGTGTTCGTCTGATCATCATGAAATTTGCTGTGGATGTTATTATTGACATTTTGGGGTAATTCGGCCATGTTTTGTGGCTGCCAACAGCCATCT
Source organism: Siphonodentalium dalli (assembly GCA_032622095.1). Classification (NCBI taxonomy): domain Eukaryota; kingdom Metazoa; phylum Mollusca; class Scaphopoda; order Gadilida; family Siphonodentaliidae; genus Siphonodentalium; species Siphonodentalium dalli. The sequence continues at coordinate 161,702,064 of CP136061.1, read as the reverse complement.
TGGATTTTACTCTTTGCTTGACTAAATCCTTTGGCACGGCTAAAAGATCATCATGAAATTTGTCATGGCTGTTGACGTTGACATATTGATGGGAAACGAGTCATTTTGGGGTCATTTGGCAAAAAACATGGCTGCCAGTGGCCATCTTGGATTTCAAAATTCCATCCATTAGCATGGGCTACACGAATCACTGGGCTAAATGGTTTCCCATAGACCACAGTGTTAATCTTCCAGCCAAATTCACTGAATTGAAGCCTGCTGGCAGCCATGTTTTTTTGTCGAAGGACGCCAAAATGACTCGTTCCCATCTACATGTGAATTTCAACAGCCATGACAATTTTCATAATGATCCGACCAAAGGTACAACCTGTAGCCCGTGCCAACGGATTTAGTCATGCAAAGAGTAAAATCCAAGATGGCTGCTGGCGGCCATGTTTTATGGCCGAATGACCCCAAAATGACTCGTTCCCATCTACATGTCAATATTAACGTCCACGACAAATTTTATGATGATCAGATGAACACTCCGGCCTGTAGCCCGTGCTAATGGATTGAATTTTGAATCCAAGATGGCCACTGACGGCCATGTTTTTTTGCCGAATGACCCCAAAATGACTCGTTCACATCTACAAGTCAATGTCAACACCCATGACAAATTTCATGATGATCCGGCCAAAGGTACGACCTGTAGCCCGTGCTAAAGGATTTAGTCATGCAAAGAGTAAAATCCAAGATAGCTGCTGGCGGCCATATTTTTTGGCCGAATGACCTCAAAATGACTCGTTCCCATCTACATGTCATTGTTAACTTCCGTGACAAATTTAATGATGATCCACTAGGGACCTGTGAATATTCGAGTTTCGATTCGATGTCGATATCAGGTACCCGATTTGAGATCGACACCGAATCGGTCCGCTGATTCGGATATTTTCGAATCGGCGTTACTTTGGTGTAGTCTCATTTTTTTTTGCGTCTAGATAACACATGTCAAATGACCTGAAATCATCTTATGTTTAGAACTTCAGATATCCAATTCAGATTAAATGAATAAAATTCAATGTCAGCCGTCTTTATGTGCGACAAAACATAGATTAGAATGAACAGTAACATTAGAAGGGATCTACTAAAAGACGGGACGGGACGATTTTCCGGGACGGGACGGAACGATTTGTCTAAAAGACGGGACGGGACGGAACGAATATTTAAAAGTCATTTTATTCGGAAATGAAAGAGTTTAGAGGCACAAACATGGTCTCAACTTGTTTATTGGTATCTACTCTATACGAATGTGATGTTTTCCCGATAAAATTGAGCGTATGCTGAACGGTGGGCGTTCGAATAACGAAGCGTCGAAATTAGGGAAATTTATCACTTCTGGGACGATAATCTAAACACTAAAAGTCATATTTCGTTTACATTTTCATGTTTGGGTGACTGATTATTGCAGAAAATGTTAGTCTAATATATACTAAATAGTAAAATAGAACTTTGCACTTGTTTTCTGCTGATAAAAGTAGTGTTTTTATCGACGGGACGATGACATCCGCATTCTTGAAAAATCTGCATTCCGCCGAACGAAAATCTTCGAAAATCTTAACAGAAAAACTAGCATTATGTTCACATTTTCATGTTTGGGTGACGGATTGTTGCAGAAAATGTTAGTCTAATATATACTAAATAGTAAAATAGAAGTTTGAACTTGTTTTCTGATGGTAAAAGTAGTGTTTTTATCGACGGGACGATGACACATCCATTCTTGAAAAATCTCCATTCCGCCGAACGAAAATCGTCGAAAATCTTAATAGAAAAACTAGCATTATGTTCACATTTTCATGTTTGGGTGACGGATTTTTGCAGAAAATGTTAGTCTAATATATACTAAATAGTAAAATAGAAGTTTGAACTTGTTTTCTGATGGTAAAAGTAGTGTTTTTATCGACGGGACGATGACACCTCCATTCTTGAAAAATCTCCATTCCGCCGAACGAAAATCGTCGAAAATCTTAACAGAAAAACTAGCATTATGTTCACATTTTCATGTTTGAGTGACGGATTTTTGCAGAAAATGTCTGTCTAATATATACTAAATAGTGAACATAATGCTAGTTTTTCTATTAAGATTTTCGACGATTTGGACTCAATAAAGTTCACATTTTGTATTTCTAACATAATCCACCATGAAGTATACTCTCAAAATGTTACATCAATGGGCATGGTTTCTATTATTAATAATATACATGAACAGAATCCTTTATTTGGACTCTATAAAATTTTGGGAAATTTTGGAAAAATTGGGTCCACAAAGCCCTTAAGTGTCTTACTGTCACTTCTTGTGTCATATTCGCTGTGTCATGTTCGCCATGACACAGCTAGATAGAAATTCAATCCAACATATCCCAAACCCTCCATGAGACTGACAGTGACTTATGTCATGATTTTCCTAAAAAAATCCCACAAATTCCAAAGGATGTTTAAGGAGATTAACATTGTAGTGTGGTCGTGGTACGCAAAAAAAAGGGGTCAACCCAGAAGAAATTGGTATAGAAGCGATCTCGGTGTCATTCAACGCGGGAGAATCTCTGCTACAACATATCCAAAATCCGCTAAAATCCGCTTTGGGCAAAATCCAAGATCCAAGATGGCGTCCAACATGGCCGCCTTTAGTCAAAAGAGATTCTGACTGAGATTAATTCGACATAATGAGAACAAATGTTGCCATATTAATACAAATGTATACAGTTTTGCGAAGGTAAAGTATTATGCCACATATCTATAGAAAAAATGGAACCCCTCGCCCCAGATGGCTGCCAAAATGGTGGCCTAAACTCGAAAATTTGAAATTTTTGCCTAATATCTTAAAGATCAATTCCTGTTGTTTGATAATGGTTCAGACTGGCGACATTGATTAGTCATATTCCAATTATGGGACATCTTTGAGCCTGATATTATTGCAGGACCACTACCATACATGTTTAATGTATCTCATGTGACTTTCCAACCTTCTGATTGGCTGAGAGCAGTACCCCTTTTTAGCTCAACTTTAATTTGTAAAGCTTGAGCTATTGCCGTGGGTTGGCATCCGTCCGTGCGTCCATCAACAATTTCCTTTGACTCGCCCTACAGGCCGTATCCCTCATCCGATCATCACCAAACTTCTTATGGATCTTCGGGGTGACCTCCAGATGGGAGCCATCAATTTTATTTTTAAAAAAACATGGCTGCTGGCAGCCATTTTGAATTTCAAATTTGAATCAATCGGCACACCCTGCAGCCTGCATTTATTGGAGAAATGTTTTGAAAATTTACAGTCATGTTTAGGATCACCTCTAGATGAGAGTTATCAAATTTTAGCGATGAAAAACTTGACCGCCGGCAGCCATCTTGGATTTTATTCTTGACTAAATCCTTTGGCTCACCCTGCAGACCACATCCCTTATCCGATCATTACCAAACTTCATAAGGATCTTCAGGATGACCTCTAGATGGGAGCCATTTATTTTTTCCGAAATTCGTTAAAAAACATGACCACCAGCAGCCATCTTGGATTTCAAATTTGAATCCATCGGCTCAGCTCACAGCCCGCATTTATTAGAGAATTGTTTTGAAAATTTGCAGCCATGTTCAGGATCACCTCTAGATGGAAGCCATCAAATTTACTCTTTGCATGACTAAATCATTTGGCTCACCCTGCATACCACATCCGATTATCAACAAACTTTGTATGGGTCTTCGGGTGACCTCTAGATGGGACCCATCGATTATTTCCGAAATTTGATAAAAAACATGGCCGCAAGCAGCCATCTTGGATTTTACTCTTTGCATGACTAAATCCTTCGGCACACCCTACATCCCTCATCTGATCATCACCAAACTTTATATGGATCTTCATGGTGACTTCTAGATGGGAGCCATCAATTTGTTTTTGATATTCGTAGAAAAATATGGCCATTTTGGATTTTAATCTTTGCATGACTTAATCATTTGGCACACCCTACAGGCCACATCCCTCATCCGATCATCACCAAACTTCATATGGATCTTCGGGGTGACCGCTAGATGGGAGCCATTGATTATTCCCGAAATTCGCTAAAAAAAAAACGTGGCTGCCAGTGGACAGCTTTGATTTTACTCTAAGTCTGACTAAATCCTACGGCACACCCTACAGGCCACATCCTTCATCCAACTGTCACCAAACTTCATATGGATCTTCGGCGTGTCCTCTAGATTGGAGCCATCAATTATTTCCGAAATTCGTTATAAAACATGGTTGCCAGCAGCATCTTTGATTTCAAATTTGAATATATCCGCACACCCTGCAGCCCACATTAAAGGTACTCAATCCGATAAGACGCTCCTAAATTACTATTTCTTTGGCTTCGGGGGTAAAATATATATGATTCGAGTCGAGGAACCTACCCATCAAAGCTCAGAGTGATCAGATATCGATTTTTGAAGTTTGTTACTGCAAGACCATCTGTTTTACCTCGTGCTTCTGGCCCAGAAACAATTGAAATAAAAAACTTCAAAAATCGATATCTGATCACTCTGAGCTTTGACGGGTCGCTTCCTCGACTCGAATCAAATATTTTTTACCCCCGAAGCCAAAGAAATAGTAATTTAGGAGCGTCTGATCGGATTGAGTACCTTTAATTGGTGAAATGTTTCAAATGAAAACAAGCAGTCACAGACGACGGTATCCCCGCCTAAATGTCCAGTTGGGGAAGTGCATTCTCAATAATGTTTGCGTTCACACAGTCAAATATCTGAGTGATCAGAGTGATCAGATATTTGACTGTGTGAAACTACTAACGAAAACAAATGAGACAGTTTTGCCATCACACGAAAATTCTAAAGTTCTTGCTGACAAATTTGTTGATTACTTTCATGAAAAAATTGAAGTTATTAGAGGAATGTTTCCAACGACTACTTGCATGTTACCAACAAAAGTATCGACGAGCGATGTTTTTGAGTTCACTAAATTCGAGGATGTTTCTGAATCAAAATTGGAAGAGGTTCTCAACATAATGAAATGTAAATCATGCTTATTGGACCCAATTCCTACGAGATTTGTGAAAAATGACCAAGTCAAGCAGCACTTTGTCTCCGTGTTCACTCGCATTGTTGTAAATTCTCTTTCGAACGGTGTTGTGCCTGATGAGATGAAGATCGCGGTAGTGACACCTTTACTGAAAAACATCCTCACTTGATCCAGATGTGCTAAAAAACTACAGACCAGTGTCTAATTTGTCATTTCTTTCGAAAGTTCTGGAAAAAGTAGTCAGTATCCAACTTCTTGAGCATGTGAACAAGCACAACTTGTTTGATAAATTCCAGTCTGCTTACAGAAGTAACCACTCAAGAGAGACGGCACTCATAAAAGTAAAAAATGACATTGACCTTTCGATTGACTACAGGAAGTGCGTATTATTACTGATGCTAGATTTAAGCGCGGCATTTGACACTTGTGACCATAACATTACATCGTTTGCGAGACTATATTGGCGTTCGCAACATCGCACTCAGTTGGTTCAAGTTTTATCTTTCTAATAGGAAGCAAAAAGTATTGATAGGAGACATTTGCTCAGATGAAGTGAGTCTTGATGTTGGAGTTCCTCAAGGGTAAATACTGGGACCACTATTATTTCTTATCTACACCCTCCCACTTGGACGTATTTTGGATAATCACGCGGTCAGTTATCATCTTTATGCAGATGACACCCAATTTCTAATCCAAGAGCACATCAGGACATTCAGATTTAGGATTCAGTTTAAATGTGCTGTAATTGTGTTCAAATCTCTCCACATGGAATCACCTGATTATATCACGGACATGTTTCAAGTGAGATCGGGAGGAAAAACTCGGTCCAACACCACCGGATTCCACCTGAATACTATTGGCGGCAAACCGAACAATAAGCATGGAAAGTTATGCTTCCAGGAAGTGTCCATCGCGCTATGGAACAAACTGCCAATGAACATCAGGCGCTATCACTCTGTTCAAAGTTTTAAAAAGTTGCTAAAATCATATCTGTTTCGTCAATGTATTCAGTTGCCAAATTGACATTATTCGCACTTATTTTCGATTCACTAATTTTTCATGTATTCCATATTTGTGATTTGTTACTTCTTTTTTTTTAGCTGTGTACGTATCTGTATTTAGGTAGTATTTTAATTCTCTTTTAAACTCACATATCTTTTAGTATCCATATTGTGTTATCTCTTTGTTTTAAACTGTACATGTATTTCTATTGTAAAGCGCATTGAAACTAATTTACTGTCTAATGCGTTTTTAAATGTAAATATAATAATAATAATAATAATGCGATAAACAAGAGGTGGGATTTTGTCAAAAAGCCTGGCTTGCGAACTCATTTTAGGTACTAGCCATGTGACGTCCATTTGCACCAAAAATAATAAACAAGGTCCAATAACTCTGATGAAAATATCCGGCCGGACCTGGTTTGCGAACTCGTTCAAGATACTGGTCATGTGAACTTATATACCAAAATCTTTGAAATCCGTTGACATTTGTCGAAATGAGCCCTGTGACGTCGTCCATTTGCACACAAAAAAATAAACAAAGTCCAATATGTCCGCTTAAAATATCCGACTGGATCTGGTTTGCTAACTCGTTCTAGAGACTCATCAAGTGAACTCATGAGTGAAAAAAATAAACAAAGTCCAATAACTCCGGTAAAAATATCCGACCGGTCCTGGCTTACGAACTCATTCCAGGTAATGGTCAGGTGAACTCATATACCAAATATCTTTGAAATCCGTTGAGATTTGTGGAAATGAGCCCTGTGACGTCGTCTATTTGCTATTTGGTAAATTCAACAAAAATAATAAACAAAGTCCAATAACTCCGGTTAAAATATCCGGCCGGACCTGGCTTGTGAAATCATTCTAGGTAATGGTGAGGTGAACTCATATACCACAAATCTTTGAAATCCATTTACATTTGTTCAAGTTATGACTCTTACAAATTCGGGACGGACGGATGGCTGGACAGACGGGCGGACAGACGGACGGAACCCATTCCTATAATTTCATCTACACAATACAAGACCTTACAGTAACTTTTTGGCTTTCCTTCTTCTTTATCATTCTATTCAATGCTAAGCAAAAATAAACGCCTTCCCAAGTTGAACTACAGTGTCATAGACACTTTCTCTTGTGTAGAGTTCAACAGTGAGATCGTCAACACAACACCCGGGCACTATATACTTGTAGTCTTGTCCATATTTGGCATATCGCAGCAATTGTTTTTCTTGCTAATGTATTGAAAAGTACGATATTATTTGCATTATTCTGTCAGAATTTGGTGTTTTGTTATTCCGTTTGGTGTGCGGAGCGAATAATCTTGTGAATTGATCACTCCAGCCGATTAATAATGAATGTGTCAATGACATTTTAGCTCAACTTGAAGAGGGGATAATTTCATGTGTTACAATCAATGGAGCAATTCAGAATGTGGAAAGTTAAATGTCTAAATAATACTAGATGTCAACATGAAGAGATATATTTATAAATTAAAATTCAAGATGGCTGCAAGCGGCCATGTTCCCAACAAAATTTGATGGCTCGAATCTAGTGATCACCTAGAAGTTCCATATGAAGTCTGGTGATGATCAGATGAGGGATGTTGTCTGTAGGGTGTGACAAGGATTTATTCATGCAAAGACTAAAATCCAAGATGGCTGCCAGTGGTCATGTTTCCCACAAAAAATTTCAAAAGGGTTCTCCAATAAACGCGGTCTGCAGGGTGTGCCAATGGATTCAAATTTGAAATCCAAGATGGCTGCTGTTTGCCATGTTTTTAAACACATTTCGGAAAAAATTGATGACTACTGGTCACCCTGAAGTGCCATATGAAGTCTGGTAATGATCAGATAAGAGAGGTGGTCTGTAGGGTGTGCCAAGGATTTATTCATACAAAGAGTAAAATCCAAGATCGCCGCTAGCAGCCATTTTTCTCAACAAAATTCAGAAAATTTTATGGCTCCCATCTGGAGGTCAGCCCGAAGTTAGTCAATAAATACAAGATGGCTGCCAGTGGTCATGTTTTTCATCGAAGATTTTTCAAATTTGATAGCTCCCATCCAGAGGCGGACTGGGCCAAAAAACCGGCCCGGGAAATTAATATAATACCGGCCCATCTGTTTGGGGGGGGCGTCCACAGTCCACCTTGGGAAATTCCTACTGCACCCCCCCCCCCCCCCCCCTTGAATCAGATGCAGACCAAATACATGTTTTTTGCATAATTCCATTTGCACCTCTGGTATAATATCCTATACATTCATAAACCATGGTTCTATATATTCCCGGTATGAGACCATTCAGATATTTTTACCTGAAAAATTGCATAAATTCTAACATCTAGCGGTCTAACTCCAGACAAATGCACACGGCTACGGACAAGAGACCAGGACACACCGCGGGGTGAAAAAAATTTGAAAACTATACAAGAAAATCGCGAATCCTAGCATCTGGACTGGCATCAACTGAAGCGTTCCTATTTTCTTGTAAATTTCAATTGGGGGGAGGGTCCGGGAGGGGTGCGTGAGAATATTTTGGGGATTTACAGCTGGGAGTTACCGTTAAAATCTCGAGATTAATGGGGTCTTTACGTGGTGTTATATGATGCCGACAAGTTCATTTAATGTCAAAATTACGATTAGCCAATTCGGTTGGTTAAACAACACATGTGGCGGCCCACGTCCGGAATTTTCCAGGTCTCCCGATCGGCCATGCAGTCCGCCTCTGCCCTCATGAATTTATGTGAGAAGAGTACCATCTTATTGGATACACGGCTGGTTAAACAATACATGTGGCGGCCCACGTCGGTTTCATTTGCGGCCCAACCACATATACCCCCCCCCCCCCCCCCCCCCAACCGTAAAAAAAACCCTCGGATTCTCACTTGATAGAAAATCACGTGGAATCATAATTTTTCCGGCCTCCGGCCCATCGGGAAATTTCCCGGTCTCCCGATCGGGAGGTCATTTGTGGGTACCCGTGTCAAGGTCATGTTGGGTGGACAGAAGTGGCAGTTGAAGGGTGAAGGAGTGGTCGCTCGGGCTTGTGAATGGTCCGATGACACTTCCCGTGGCTTTTTACCCTTAGATAGGAAGTTTGGGCTCAATCGGTGGAGCCGTTTTCTAGTCTATAAAGGATATACACACATATATACGGAAGTCTCAAAATATATGGTAGATGTAACTAGAGGTAACCCTGAAGATGCATAATTAGTTTTGGGATTAATCTGATGTAAAAGTTTGGCTGTAGGGAGTGCCAAAGGATGCAGGCTCCCATCTGCAGATCACCCTGAAGATCCATATGAAGCTTGGTGATCGGATGAGGAAGTTGGCTTGGTTGCGCAGAAGAAATATGTCATACAAAAGAGTAAAATCCAACGGCCATGTTTCTCAATGAAATACCAAAATGTTTATGGCTCCCATCTGGTGGTAACCCAAAAGATCCATATGAAGTTTGGTCTTTAGGGTGTGCCGAAAGGATTTTGTCATACAAAGAGTAAAATCCAATATGGCTGCTGGCGGCCAATGTTTTTCAATGAAACTCGGGAAAATTTGATGGCTCCCATCTATGTCAGTCGAAGATCCATATGCAGCTTTAGTCATGCAAAGAGTAAAATCCAAGATGGCTGCTGGTGGCCATGTTTTTTAACGAAATTGTTCAAATTTGATAGCTCCCATCTAGAGGTGATCCTAAAAATGGTTGCACATTTTCATAATAATTCTCCAACAAGAGGTACGCTGTCGCGTGGCATTTGCCCCCGACCGTAGCAATTCGGATTAACCTCTTCGCTGCTAAATGACGTTATGACGTCGTGTGCTGGGGTGTTGATGTTATTGCCATTTTCCAATGGGAATCTATAACGGGAATAGCACAAGAACCATAAAACTGACTCGGTTGAAAGGCTATTATCGTTCACAATCGTGGAACATCATACACTGTTAGAAACTTGGAGATACAGTTATTCTGATGCACCAATCTCTGAGTTCCAGTTATGTATAATGGCCTACTGCTAGTGTGCTGAAGTAGGTCCGTAGTACCTACGGACCATATAGCACACGGCATGCACTTTTACGTCCGTAATAGTAACGGACGTCATAGCAGCGAAGAGGTTAAGCATGGACGAAACTGCGGATATCCGAGGAGGTCTATATGACCATTCCAAAAGAAGTTCGTACAGACTAAAAACCCCAAAACAAGCGATCCGGAAACCCAAAAAAAAAGTTGAACGAGAGGCCGATCACGATCGGCAGATGTTTAACCCATACCTTGGCGATAGCGATCTTTTTATGAGTGCAAGAATTTCAACAATTCACAGCGTACTATTATTTATTAGTTTCATAGTGGAATCAGACATATTGAGCAACTTGCTCATTTAAACACAATAGGAAGATGGATATGACATTCGATTTCAACCTATTCGGTCACTCCAACAGAGATACATGTATGTGTGATAGATTGATAAAGATAATTATACCCAAACACAGTCAGACAGATGCACCATAGCTGTTAAAGATATAATTGTTACAATATTAACATCATAATAACTCTATTTATTTAATTCTTACAATGGAACCTGAGTCATAACAGATTATGTTGTTGTGTTAGCTGCATAGTAAAAGTTATGGGATGATTGAGATTAGAGACCAACAAACACCTGAACATCTATATAAGTGAGGGGTGTATAGACCTTGATATTAAATATGATTGATAATGGTTGGATATAAAATATTTTAATACAGAATTATCAGATAACTAAAGGAGAGATATGAGAAGGGTCAAATTGAAAATATTAGAGTCATAACATTGGATCGCGTACAGTATACATGTACCTATGGTTAATTTTATTCTAAGCTGATCATTGGAAAGATACAATGTCTGTAACAGCAGAAATATTATTAAATATTGGGTTAATATTCTCAAAACCATTCAATCAATACCAAAATCTATACGCATGAAGAATGTATCACAATCAACCTGAATGAGATTATAAAAGTGATTGGGTGAAAAATATTTGACCAAAAAGTCAGCTTCAAGAATACCAGAACCATTATTATTATCCTGAAGCCCAAATGCAATAGAGGGAATTTCAAAATAAGATATATCCTCAAATGATGAATATTCAATTGGTGGCTTATAATTAATAGAAATTCTTAGTGAACCTGGCCTAAGGCGAAAGAGATAATTTAAAATCTGCGTATCAGATATTATGTGTCTATGGAATAGGTTAATTTTAATCCTGAAATACATGCAAGTGAAAAGTGGATCACGATCAACCTGGACATAGAATAGGAGAATGAACATATGATGTGTGGAGAGTGTTAATCATTTTCAATGACATCATATGATGGAACTAATGTGTGGATAAATTGTTTTCTCAAGATAAGACAACAGTGTCTCTGTAAACAACAATTCTCTAAACAGCCATGCTCCAGAACATCCTTCACATGGACAATGGACTATTTGTATTAATGCCATGAACATGTTTCAACAGGTTGGGTTAAATTACTATTGCACACAAACTGGAGTAAAGTATCATCAATCACTTAAATTTGACAGCTCTGGGAGCAGCAGTGGTTTAGCAAAGAGTATCCAGTGTCATTTTCTGATCCCAATAAAGCAGATTACTGTGTAAAGTTGTTTGTCTTAAATTCTCACAGGGCATATACAATAGGTAGTAAATTACTTGAATTATAAAGGGCCATAACTCTGTTAAAATATATCGGATCAAACCCAAATTTGAACTTGATCTGTATTTCGGGGTGAGGACCACATGTACCAAATTTGGTGTAGATCAGATGAAAAATGTTTTGAGTTCTAAGTAAAAATAAGTTTGAAAAGGGTTAATTAAACGATACCAAAAACCATACAGATAAAGAACGTGCTAAGAAAAACCTTGGTAAGAAATATGAGGCATATCAGAAGAAAACAGTTTGACTTAGATGGATCAGATAGCATTTGTGTGCAGGGTTAATTATTTTCTAAACCGATCAACCGATCGATACCAAAAACTATACAGGTGAGGGGTGTGTCATTATAAACCTACATATCAAATATTAAAACAATCGGACAAAAAATAATTTGGTTACAGCATCAGATAGCTCATGCCTATGTGCGGATGCAAAGTGTTAATAATTTCTAAACCGATCAACCGATCGATACCAAAAACTATACAGGTGAGGAGTGTGTCATCATAAACATGGGAGTAAAAAATAACTCTAATTCCCATAATACAGATTTACTGCTCTCAGAGCTAAACTGATACCACTGGTAATTAATTGTAGACTGCTATGGTTATCTGTTCAATTCTTAGTTGAAAAAGGGCCATAACTCTGGTATAAAATGTTGGATATAACCCATATTCAAACTCGATCTGTATTTTGAGTTGAGAAACTCGCATACCAAATTTGGTTCCGATCAGATAAAAAAAAAATTGAGTTATGGCAGCATGCATGAATTCTAAGTCGAAAAAGGGCCATAACTCCATTGAAAAATATCGGATCAAACCCATATTCGAACTCGATCTGTATTTTGGTCCGAGAAACTTGCATACCAAATTTGATTCTGATCAGATAAAAAAATTTTGAGTTATGGTAGCATGCATGAATTCTAAGTCGAAAAAGGGCCATAAATCCGTGAAAAAAACTCGGATCGAACCCATATTCGAACTCGATCTGTATTTGGTGCTGACAAATTCATATACAAAATTTGGTTCCGATCAGATATAAAATGTTCGAGTTATCGCACCATGCGTAAAGTGTCTACAGACAGACAGACAGACAGACAGACAGACAGACAGACAGACAGACAGACGGACGGACGGACGGACTAACGACGAGTGGTCAATCCGGGCAACGACACTATGTTTACCATACTATGGTATGGGTAAACATAAAAAAGGGCCATAACTCTGGCAAAAATCATCAGATCATACCCAAATTCGCACTTGACATGTATTTTCATATAACTGATCGACAAAAATACGGGATTTGCAATCGTACCACAAAAACTCACGTTATCATCTGGAAACCAAAAAAAAACAAGAGAAAAATTGAAGTTTCTAAGTAAAAAAGGGCCATAACTCTGGTGAAAATGGGTGGACGAAACCCGCGCTATGCATGTAGCTGTTCCCCCATGCTGCTCTATCACCATACCAAAAAAAGGGCCATTACTCTGGCAAAAATCATCGGATCATACCCAAATTCGCACTTGACATGTATTTTCATATGACTGATCCACAAAAATACGGGATTTGCAATCATACCATACCAAATATCAGCTAAATCTGCCCAGCGGTTGCTGAACAATAATGCAAAATGTTTGTACGGACGGACAAAATTGAATTTTCTAAGTAAAACAAGACAGTCAATGACTGTGGGGTCGCCCACCAGACTGCAAAGACTGACAAGACTGGGACTCTGGAGACCACAATAGTTGGAACTTTTCATAATCACTTTAAAAGAAGTAGAATTTCCAATCTCACAAGCACCTTTTTATAAATTAGACCTGATGGTCCTTGTGAAGGAAGCATATTAAGAAGGAAACTGTCCTTCGCTTGGCCCCTATTTTTCCAGGTTACCCCATTAAAAATATATGTATTGCAGTCAAACAAGAACATTCCATGCTAAATAAGCCAACTAGTTCTTGGCTCTTCCATACATATTTTAAGAATTAATATGTTGTGAAATAGTTATGTCTCTGGCAATGCCCTTATTCGACTTTGTAATACCATTTTCACAAATCTGTCACCCAAGGTAATAGATTGATGTTGTAATTGGGAATTAATGACCTCTAGCAGATCTCCACGAAATGTTTATAAAATGTCAGACTTCACTTGCAATGTTTAATATTTTTTGGAGTTATGTCCCTGCCCACATTTGACCCAGTGACCTCATTTGAACAAATCTGAATGTGAGTCACCAAGGCAATATCCACACCAAATATGAACCCATACGGTCTTATGGTTCCAGAGGAGAAGTTTAAAGAATTGTTGACGGACGGACGAGGAGTGATGACTATAGCTCCACTGGAGACTTCGTCTCAGGTGAGCCAAAAACTACTGAAATTATAGAATGACTTCCCCCCCCCTTTGGATCCCAGAATGCAACAGAATTCAAACTTTTCAATGGAAGGGGAAGAACTCCATGTTTAATATATAGAGTTATTCCCCCTGCATTGAAAATAATTTTGCTTTTTACTGCAATCTAGATGACAAAACTCTTTGGCAACTCAATAAAAACAACATGTCCACAGTTTATTATACTGGAAAAGTTGATAATACAATGTTTTGGAGCTTCCTCTTTCAAATGGTATATAATATGGCATATATTTTATATAATGTAATCTGGGGGGTTAAAAAATTAAGTAGTTTACTATTTTATATTCATTTTAGTCTAAATAATTAATTTTGAGAAAACAAATTACATCTCATTTAACAAATCTGCTAATTCCACCCCCTCAACCCATGGGGACATCCCTGCAAGAATAGGACATCTGTGATTTATTTGGATGCTTGTCTACATTTGCCTAACAATATTTCCTTAAAGGTGGATTATCTCTTTGTAAACATGTATTATATAGTTACCAGAGTATAAAATATTAGATTTGAATCGAAGACTCCTGTCCGGAAATGCTTCTATCGATTAATATTAATTTTATTTCGAATATTTTCTGGTCTAAAAAGGTGTGTTTGTTCAGCTAACAAACAATAGTGGTTACTGTTAACAGAGACCAGAAATTACATTGTGCAATTTTGTCACAAATAAACGTTAATTATACTCATTATCGCTTATATATGTGGAACAAAACAATACAAACAACCAATCTGTGACATTTGACATTCGTTACGTAGCCGTAGGAACAGCCCAGTACTCTATATCGCAATACGGTCTCATCCGAATGGTCGGTTCTAAAAATAGTAACATAAACGGGCCCGATTTAATATTCGAAATAAAATCAATATTAATTGATAGAAGCTTTTCCGGACATAGGTCTTCAGTTCATATCTATTATTTTATACCCACGCAACTATTTAAAATTTGTTATTTAAAGAGATAATCCATCTTTAACCTTGAGAGCCAGTGCATTCTCTTAGGTGAGGCTACCTATGGGACACTCACATATATATAAGACAATGCACTGACATGATACTAGTACCTTGTTATAAAATAATAAATATTGGACAAATATTAAAACTAGGAGCTCATTTCTCTTGATCAATGGTCTATTATTTTATATTCATTTTATTTTAGTATACGTAATTGGTTTTGGAAAAAAAATTACATCTCAATGAACAAATCTGAGAAATTTGCCCCCTCCCCAAACATATGTGGGGACATCCCTGCGAGAATAGGACATGTCTGATTTATTTGGATGTCTGACAAAATTGGCCTAACAATATTTCCTTGATCCCCAGTGTATTCTCTTATATATAGGAGAATACACTGGTGCAGGGTCTTTTTGCTGTACCAGCATAGCTCTGGTAATGAAATGGTTAATACTAATACTATTATAAAATGTGTAAACTGTCAAACAGAGTTGTATTTGAGATTGCTGTAAACACATAGGATTAAATTTCATTCACACACCTCATTCTCTCCCAGCCTGATAAATGTGGATATTGAGATAAAAGTTAATTACTTTATAATGACTGGACACACAGCTGTGAGCACTGTGCGAATCTGCCCCTATCTAAGAATTACTATGGAGGAATAGAGTTATGGCCCTGGTTTCTCAACTAATCAACCTGGTGACCTCATTTTAACAAATCTGAATTTGAGTCAACTAGGGAACATCCACACCAAATATGAATCCATACGGCCTTATAGTTCAGTAAAAGAAGTCGTTCTAAGAATTACTATGGAGGAATAGAGTTATGGCCCTGGCTTCGCAACTACTTGACCCAGTGACCTCATTTGAACAAATCTGAATGAGAGTCACATAGGGAACATTCACACCAAATATGAACCAATTCGGTATGATGGTTTCAGAGGAGATATTTTTTTAAAAGTTGACTGACAGACGCACGGACGGACGAGGAGTGATGACTATAGCTCCACCGGAGACTTCGTCTCAGGTGAGCTAAAAAGGGCCATAACTCTGGTGAAAATGGGTGGACGAAACCCGCACTATGCATGTAGCTGTTCTCCCGTGCTGCTCTATCACCATACCAAATATCAGCTAAATCTGCCCAGCGGTTGCTGAACAATAATGCAAAATGTTTGTACAGCCGACTTCAAGTCGGGGGCATAATAAATGCGGGCTGCAGGGCATGCCAATGGATTCAAATTTTACATCCAAGATGGCTATTGCGGCCATATTTTTCAACAAATTTCGGAAAAAATTGATGGCTCCCATCCAGAGGTCACTTCAAACATCCATATGAAGTTTGGTGATGATCGGATGAGAGATGTGACCTGTAGGGTGTGCTAACAGAAATTGTTGATGGACACAGGGGTTAGAAGTTTGTCCGCCCTTGACATGCAGAGTTATCTCGCTTTATGTGCAAACAAGAGCTACGCTGGGCGTGCAATATACGCCCTCTCTTGGGTCGGCGGAAACTGGTAAAAAAGGGGCATAACTCTCGTAAAAAATGGCGGACGGAACTCAAATTTGAACTTGACCTGTGTTTTGGTGGGAGAAAGTAATATACCAAATTATCATTGAATCCGATAAGCTCTAGTAAAGTTATCATCCGGACAACAAATTTCAGGGATTTTCCAAGTCAAATTACGTCAAATAAGGGGCATAACTCCGGTGAAAATTGGTGGACGGAACCCAAATTCGAACTTGAGCTGTCTTTTCTCCTAATAAACCCACATACCAAATTTGATTGAAATCGGTTCACTCTAACTAAAGTTATCATCCGGACAACAAATTTCAGGGATTTTCTAAGTCAAATTACGTAAAAAAATGGGCCATAACTCTCGCAAAAATTATCGGATTAAAACGAAATTCAGACTTTAGCTGTATTTCGATATATGTAATCCACAAAAAAACGGGTTTTGCGTATAAACATTCCAAAATCGAGTTATCATCCGGAAACCAAAAAACATAAGAAAAACTGAATTTTCTGAGTCGAAAAAGGGGCATAACTCTGCCAAAAATGGTCGAACAGAACCCAAGTTCGAACTTGACCTGTGTTTTGGTGGGAGAAAGTAATATACCAAATTTGGATTCATTCCGATAAACTATACTAAAGTTATCATCCGGACAACAAATTTCAAGGATTTTCTAAGTCAAAAAACGTCAAATAAGGGGCATAACTCCGGTGAAAATTGGCGGGCGGAACCCAAATTCGAACTTGAACTTACTTTTCGGTTAATAAACCCACATACCAAATTTTATTAAATTTGGTTCACTCTAACTAAAGTTATCATCCGGACAACAGGTTAACGGACGGACGCCCGCCCGGACGCCCGGACGGACAGACCAATACTATAATACGGCCTTTTTTTCAAAAGGGCGTATAAAAATGAAATGGGGCTTTTATATCTTGTAAAGTATGAGGAGCAGAGATTCGAAATTTGGTCCATAGATACACCTCAGTATGCCCTATTGCGTCCATACATACAAAATGATGTCCGCGCTTTCTCTGCAGAGTTATCTCCCTATTGTACTATATGGATGAAATGTTGTCCTATTAGTATGGTCGTTGAAGCAGAATTTGGGGATCAACCCGGAATAAATTGGATACAAGCTGATTTTGGTGTCATTCGACGCGGAAAAGCCTCAGGAACAACATATCAAAAATCCGCTGTGGGGAAACTTTGTTATCCAAGATGGTGTCCAACATGGTTGTCTATACTACATCAGTTCTCGAAACAAGTCATTATACGATATATTGTTGCATCGGAATTACGCCGTTATACCCGTTTGTGTTAAATTATAGCACGGGAGCGAATAGAGTGACACGCACAGAAAATCATACAATCGTGGCCATGAAATGGCTGTCAAAATGACCACAACTGAAAGCAATACAACAAAGAAAGCAACATATTGGATAACCACATATGAGTGAAAATATGTATTGATAATATACAAGTCGGTTGTTGAATATCTTTAAAGGTACACACATCATTAAACAGATCCATCTGAAGGATTATTGGCCACTGCACCGCAAGTCAAACCCCAATGATTTGCGTCTTTAAAGTTTGGGTGTTCTGCTTATCCAACATCCAATTGTCGGGCCAAAAAAAATAATATCGGACATGCAACACACGAACTAATGTTTCGCCTCACAGTTCATGGTAGTTTCATTCGGCATGATGATTAATTTTTTAATGTAAACGCCGGAATTTAAGTGCACACTCTAGTGGTCTAAATTTCAGTTATATTTCCGGAATTGTCAACACTCTCGGTGATATTAAACAATACATATTTGTAGCAATGCTTATTATACTGTAAAGAAACACTCATATCTTCAATAGATTAGCACCGCGTCTCACCAGATCAAAGAGATGGCACAACACACATTGTATGTAAGACTAATTTTCATGCTGCTAACAAACCGTGTTCTTAGTAGACAATTTTGTTCAAATTACTTCAATCACAACTTTACAACTGGAATATGCAGCTACGCAATGCACACTATTAGTTTTCAGTATATTTTTGTTTGAAAATATCTTACCATTACCACCCACATAATCATTCTAAATATCGAGTGATCACCGTTTAAGATGATATTTCAACGTTGAACATTCACGCAATAGTATTAATTGTGGTTCTGTGTGCGGCAGCTATGTGTAACATTAGGGAGAAGGAGTAAACGTGGTGATGCGGTTGAAGAAAACGTAGTAAGTATCGCGTAGATGTGGCCTTGGTGAATTCAACCAAATATAATTTCCAGGTATAAACACAGTCTTTGTCACAGAGCATGTAGGCAATTTTGGTCAAGTTTAGAATTTATTGACGATAGTCTATGGTACTCCTTCGTGTTTTAATAAATTTAGTTCATGCTATACCACCATGCATTCTTGTGATAAAAGCGAAATATTCGTATTTTATCACTTGATCTGAGGCAACTATGACCACTATTTTGAGACACAGACAATGGAATATATGCATTTTAACAGTACTATATGAATATCTTTCATACCGTTTTATATCAGATCATTTTTAAAGGTTTCATGCTGTAGATATCGAAATAAATGATGATCGGTCACATTCGTGAGACTGCTCGGAGTACACATTTTTCTGCTTCTAGAAAAAGGTCTCATAGTCGATACATCTCTACTAAATCCCATTTAGCTGTTTAATTACACATATATCACACGATTCAAGATAAGCAGTACAGAAAAAACTGCGTTATGTTTCCGTTTCTGGGCGTACAAAAGTCAAGATTTAACCGTTTCATAAGACCCTGGTTTCGCTTGCTCTCTCGTGAGATACATCAGAGATATTTCGTACATCTCTAATCAAAAGTTTCTCTTATACTCTGCAATCATTATTCCTCGCATAATTCGAGAGTTTGTTCACTCGTATAGGACTAGCTCTTCAATTTTTCACAACATGTAAATTTCATTCGATTTTGGCGGCCATTTTGGAAAATACAATCTACAGATATGGTTTACGACAAAGCATTGTTTGTATATATTTCAATTTATTACGAATTTGGCATTAATTGGAGCACCTACCACAGAAATTCAGTATTTGGGGGGGGGGGGGGGGGGGTAAAACTCGGAATATATTGTCTCCATGAGTCGCTGATTACAAATGAGTTAGGGGCCCTCAATTGGGCTAGAGTAACTTGTCACCCTATCTCCTTTGAAACTAATGTATCTAGGCCAATAGTTGATATGCAAATTTATTGGAAATGATGGTATGAACATTTGGGACCAGTTTGGTCATTGTCTAATAAGGGATGAAGTCATGGAAGGGGGCCAAAACTGGGCCAATTTTTTTTTTTGGTCCGATCGCCACCAAACTCGGAATATATATAGTCTGTGTGAGTCGCTGATTACAAATATGCAAATGGTTCTCTGATCCAACCAAAGCGGGCAGAGTTTGGGGTAGAGTGTCTTGTTGTCCTATCTCATCCGAAACTAATGAATCTAGGTCAATAGCTGATATTTATTTTATTGGTAATGATGGTATGAACTTTTGAGACAAGTTTGTTAATCGTTGATTCAGGGACGGGATCATGGGAGGGCCAATCACCTAGGGAACGTCCACAACAAAATATATAAACCATTCGGTCTTTAATATGGATCTAAAGAAGAAAACAATTGTTGGTAGGCAGACGGTAAGAACCGTCTGACAGACAGACAAATTCAATCCAATATATCCCCCCCCCCCCCATTTTCTTTGCAAAGGGTATAATGAGTTCATCTGGATAAGTGGTGGTTAAGAAAATAATATTCCAACATGCCAGCACATTTTGTTTTAATTTGATTTTAATGAATTTAATGGCAACACACACACATCAGTGGTACCGGTATGCAGTTGTTTACTCAAGTCTGCCAGATAAGATCTAATCTCAATTTATGGCATATGTACAATTAACTCTCTCTGTCTGGAGAAAATACCATTGACTGACGCTTCTGGTGGGAGAGGTGAGTTGGGGAATGGGGTGGGGGTGGGGAAGCTTGGGTTAATGTGGGGGTGATGGAAAGAGGATGTTTCCATGATTTCATCAAAGATTGAAGTTTCATAACTCTGTGGATGTTATAATGGAGTTTTTCAAAATGTGTTTTATATAAAAAAAAACAATTAATTTTGTTAAATCGAACAAGGAGTTTCATTCTAAATGTATTGTTTTTTTTTTAGTTATGTCACTGGCTCCTCGCATATTTGACCCAGTGTCAGTGACCCCATTTGAACACATCTGAACCCCACCCAGTCACCCAAGGAGCCTCCATACCAAATATGACCTAAATAGGCCCAATGGTTCCTGAGAAATCATTTTAAGAATTACTATTGAGGAAAGAGTTATGGCCCTGGTTTCGCAACTATTTCACCCAGTGACTTCATTTTAACAAATCAGAATGTGAGTCACCCAGGGAAAATCCACACCAAATATGAACTCATTCAGCCTTATGGTTCTGGAGAAGTAGTTTTTAGAATTACTATGGAGGGAAAGATTTATGGCCCTGGCTTCGCAACCATTTGATGTGGTGACCTCATTTTAACAAATCAGAATGTGAGTCACCCAGGGAAAATCCACACCAAATATGAACTCATTCGGTCTTATGGTTCTGGAGAAGTAGTTTTAAGAATTACTATGGAGGGAAAGATTTATGGCCCTGGCTTCACAACCATTTGACGTGGTGACCTTATTTTAACAAATCTGAATGTGGGTTACCCAGGAAACATCCACACCAAACATGAACCCTTTTGGTCATATGGTTCTGGAGAAGAAGACAATTGTTGACAGATGGACAATGAGTGATGAATATAGCTCGATCGAAGACTTCATCTCAGGTGAGCTAAAAACCACTATTTCCAGATGGACAAAGGATAACTGTAGAATGGTAAACACGAACATCATATGCCCCTGTGAAGCAGTCACCAAATTTCATGCAGATCCATAGCTGAGATATATGCCCAGATGGGGATGGGAAAAATGGAGGTATAGTAAGTTCACGTAGCTAATTGGTGATAAACAAAACAATATTGGAACAGCACATCTCATGTGTATACTTTAGTTAATTATCATAATGACTTTGATGACAACACACACCAAATATGATTGCACTGTCCATTACTGTGGTATTCCAGTGTGTCAGATAAGATCAAACATCACATGGCATGTGTAGGCAAATAACTGTAGCTTAGCTGCTTGAAGCTTATTATTGACTGCTTGTGTGAGAGGTGGTGGGGGTGGGTAGGGGACAGGGGTTGGTGTTTGGGTTATATGTGGGAGGGGGGTGATTGGAAGGGAAAGTTTTAATGAGTCTCAGTGATTTTATTAGAGATATATTTGTTAAGTCCCCAAACTCAGCCCCTTTTTTGAAATGTCAACTCCATTTTAACAAATCTGGATCTCAGTCACCCAAGGACCCTCCACACCAATTATAAGCTAAATAGGCCTGAAGGTTCTTGATAAGTATACGTTTTAAGATTTACTATAAAAGGTCCCTGACTCCACTCATATTTGACCTGTTGATCCCATTTGAACAAATCTGAACCTAGGGAACATCAGTACCAATATGAACCCATTAGGTTTTATAGTTCTGGAGAATAAGATGTTAAAAGAATTGATGGATGGACAGATGGGCGGAGGACGTACAAGGAGTGATGACTATCGCTCCACCGGAGACTTTGTCTCAGGTGAGCTAAAAAGATGATCGATACAATATAATGACTACAAGATATATATATTAAGCAGAGCATGAAGATAGTATCAAATGCATGAGTGTAATAGTTGCATATGACTGATTTTAGCATCACATGGAAAAACATGAATGTAACTCAGCCCTCGTAATTGGCTACGGCAATCAGCAATGCCAAAGCCATTTTCTGAAGCAAACTGGGCCATGGCAAAGGGTTGCCGTAGCGGATTGCCAAAACCAAACAGTCTGAATTAAGAGGGCTGGTGACTTCCAACTTAGAAAGGAGACACATTTTCCATCATGTGAACACATATTATCATCATTTAATCAACCTATGATTCACATATCATGGATGAATGAACATCACTCATTCATACATATTCTCATAGAGCATTTGACCGACTTTCCGGTATTCCTCTCTCTCATTTGTGTTCATATTGGCGACCATGTCAGGTGTGATGTCATTATATGGAACTTTGTTGCCACCTACAGTCACAAGGAATTCACTATCATCACCATCCTCATCCTCGCTCTCCATTTCTTCAATTTCTGTAATTAAAATAAAGATGGCTACACTTTATCATAATGCTATTAAGATGAGTTAACAATCATAACATAACATAAAGTTCTCAGAAGTAAGTCACATTGACTTTTATCCGAAAATAGCTATGTATATAAATACTCTTTGTGCGTCGCATGCAGGTTGCGTCAAATCCAATTTCTAATCATATTTAATAATCGCGCAAATTCCAAAATTGTGCATACAGTAGTTCCTTGAATATTGATAAACTCTCAGCATCGACAACAAATTGGGATCCATTGCAATAAAACTCGCTGTGAGAAGAAATTTAATCCCACATCCTTGGAGCATTTATCAATTTGGAGTTTATAGGAATGACCCCTTGTCGTTTGTTTCTCAACACAATTCCTTAATTTCTACTTTGTATTTTTCATGCACCCTGTATTTTCCATGCAGCCTGTATGTCTCTATCAAATCGCCTTGGAACCTCCGATATTTAATGGACATAAGTTGCAGTTTTAGTAGCCTATCTCTATAAGGTAAGTCCCGTATTTTCAGGTATAAGCTTGGTCGCTCTTCTCTGGATGCTTTCTATTGCCTTTGAGTTTTTAATTAAGTTCATGTACATCAAAAATAGGTCTGATTAGTGCCCTTATCAGTGGAACTACGCTTTCTCTGGATATACGAATGAACTCTTCATTGTATATAACACTCAATTTGATTTTCATTTGATTTGATTGACAGTTTCATTTACATCTGAATCAAAACTGAGCTTATTGTCAATTAATATTCCTGGGTATTTTTCTTGTTCTGCATGTAAAATTGATGGGTGGTTGGGATGGTCTGCCATTTGATATACATTTGATGGATTGTTGTAGCCGAAATGCAGTGAATGGATTTTCATTGAATTAAAACAGAGTTGCCATTTTAACGACGACACACATACAGAATCAGGAATAGAATGGGACCTAAAACACACCCTCTTGGAACTCCACTGATGACATTTGACCACTCCAAATTTGAATCTCTGACAACCAATCTGTGTTTCTATCTTGAAGGAAAATATCTATACATCTGATTACATTCCCCCTGATTCCATATGATTCTATTTTCCTGAGTAGACGCTCATGTGGCACTGAATCAAAGGCTTTCTGGAAGTTTAAATATATAGCATCGATTGGTTTTAAATATATAGCATCGATCGGTTCTCTAGACTTGAAGTCACAATCTCCCGATATTCCCAGAGCTGCATTTTACAAGATCTACCTTAAGAAATCGGATCTGGAGCCTTCCCAATAATTAATGTAGTTGGGATGCCTCTTTGATTTTGCGAATTTCAAGGTGTATTTGTCAGACACAAAAATTCAAACCATTTGTGATTTCTCAAGAACCTTGGACTATTCCAAGACTATTGGACCATTCCAAGTCCAATGAACTCCAGGCTTCAGGGCAAAACTAGACGTGTGACTGTCCCAATGGGACTAAGGTTACCCCCCCCCCCCCCCTCGGTATTTACTAAGATGTTTCACATGTCAGTAAACATTAAGTTAAAATAATAAAATAACAGATTCCCATTGCAGGTGACCAAAAAATGTAGGAATAAAAGCTCGGACAAAATTATGCATGTTGCGAAAAAAAAAATCAGACAGACATCATAATCGCAGGTGCACAGGTTCCCATGGTGGTTGATGTCTGTGCCAAGTTTCACAGAAATTGATCAAAAAACGTCTGAGAAAAACCCCGGACAAATTTGTGTCCACAGACGGATGGACAAGCTGATTCCAGTATACCCCCCTAAATTCGTTGCGGGGGATATAATTATACTATTAGTATATTCTTGAGGAAATTATTAAACTTGTATAAAAGTTATTTCTAAATTATAACATACAACAGACCCTTTAAATTGAGCAATAAGTTCAAATCTAAAACAAAATATTTAATAAGAGTTACGTCCCTGGCTCTGCCCATATATGACCCAGTGACACCATTTGAACATAACTGAACCCCAGTCACACATGGACGCTCCATACGAAATATAAGCTAAATAGGTCCAATGGCTCTTGATAAGAAATCGTTTTAAGAATTACTATAGAGGGATAGACTTATGGCCCTGGTTTTGCAACTATTTGACCTGGTGACCTCATTTGAACACATCTGAATGTGAGTCACCTGTGGAACATCCACACCAAATAAGAACCCATTCGGTCTCATGGTTCTGGAGAAGATGTTAAAAGAATAGTTGAGGGCTGGATGGATGGACGGACAGATGGACGGCTCGACGGACGATGGACGAGGAGTGATGACTACAGCTCCACCGAAGACTTCGTCTCAGGTGAGCTAAAAATCAATATGTAAGTCAGTCAGGTTTTACTGTAGCTCAATATTGACTTGTCAAGTTAAGCTAAAAATAGATGGCTCCCATCTAGAGGTCATCCTGAAGATCAACATTAAGTTCGGTGATGATCTGATGAGAGATGTGGCCTGTATGTTGGGCTGATGGAAATTGTTGACAGACACATGACGGACGCCACCCTTGGCCATAGTTCAAACTTGATTTTACCAAGTTGAGCAAAAAATTATCAAAATTGATTCCAAAACACTTTATACGCTATAAACATGTCATTCAAAATCCAAAGGAACTAGGTGATTTTAATCTACTGAGGGTATAAACTCAA
Organism: Siphonodentalium dalli; assembly: GCA_032622095.1. Classification (NCBI taxonomy): domain Eukaryota; kingdom Metazoa; phylum Mollusca; class Scaphopoda; order Gadilida; family Siphonodentaliidae; genus Siphonodentalium; species Siphonodentalium dalli. The sequence goes on along the minus strand of CP136061.1, from coordinate 161,676,562 downwards.
CCCCCACCCCCTCCTTCTAAATTCTGAATACTTTTTCTGAAATAATGTTCATATCTTGAAAGTACATCAAATGACCTATTGGAACATATTAAGGAAACTACTCACCATGCATTGAGTTTTATGTGTAGAAAAGGTTAAATATGAGTGTGCTAGTGAGAACATATTCCAAAAAAGTCTTATTTAGACTATTATTTGCCACCTAATAAGGGATCATCTCAAAAGTCTTTGCGGAATCTGAGTTTTCTGTAACATTATTGTCTGAATTTTTCCGCAAATTTTCTGAAAAACACCATGAGTTTTCCGCAATATTACCGAAACGTTACATAAAGATTTCCGCAAACATTCCGAAAGATTATGCTATTTTCCGCAAAGTCAGAAACATCAACTTTCCGGAAAGCAATTTTCCGAAAACATTGAAAATTATGAAATGAGATTTCCGCAAACGTTCTGCAAATGGTGACGTGTTCCGAAAAAATTCCGGAAAACCTCTTGATGTTAATCGATAACGTTGCAATTAAATTTTGAGACAAGATGCATTAAACGCGCACCTGACACACAAGGCATTAAAAGGATTGTTAATCAGCACTGTAAATATAATTGCTCGAATCAACAAACAAACATGCTATCTTTTAATATGATCATTTAATACACTGTATCCACAGTTTTATAAACTCTTCTATCATTACGATAGTTTTATCAGAATAGTTTTACTATTATCGTTTTATATACCCAATATACTGGGGTGCTCCTCACCTTAAATGAGGGATTTCCACAACAAGCTACCCCGCTGGACAAAGCAAGTGTCCACTTATACGCGGTGCGGTTTGCGTTGCCACCGCGGCTGAACTGCAACAACATCGCGGCCACACTGGCTAACTGCAGTTGGTCCGCGGTGTACTTGCCGTTTGGCCGCGATATAGGCTATAAAACTAATCACCCCAACTTCTTACTATATGGCTACACATATTACACCCGCATCATCATCCAGCGATTTATGGCTAACAGACACAGAAGTCGAACAATCCGACACTGGTGAACCAAACTCGAACACGGATAATAGGAACCAAACGAAGGCGTGTCCTATCAAATCCCGCCAAAAAACACAATAAAACTCCACACGTGAAATAAATATCCCCCTAGACAAAATTCCTTTATACAAGGCCACGAGAAATGTCCGAATTAAAATCGTCAAAGCAGAACAAGACATAGACTTTCTTAACCGCTGCTTGACCGAACGACTCATACCTCTTAGTCAACGAGTTAGTATCCAACCAACTAATATCTGCACACAGGAGCCACACGCACAAAGACAAAAAGAGACACTCCTTAAGCTTCAATCAACATTATACAAATCAACAAAGACCTCACACAATTCCGACTTGACCAAAACAAATCGGATTTCATTGCCAAAAACACTGAACTTAATGCCTCATTCTCACTAACTGAAAGAAACGAGGCAGAAGAAGCAATAGGCACACTCCTAACAAGACTCAAATTGGAGCTAAGACAGAGGAATATGGTCAGACTAGAATCCCTAAAAAAGGAAAAGGTCAACGACCCCTACTTCATTTCAGTCACTGAACTCAGACTGAACAAAGATACCCTACCACGCAAACGCCCTCTAAAGGCCAAAAGACGTACAATACATCAAAGTATTGATGCACCAAGCACAAGCACAAACAATCTAACAAATATACTCAACATTGCCAAAGCCCTGGCCAGTATACAACTCCCTAATACTGGCCAATAACTTAGTGGTACACCCCTCAGAAACCCGACAGGACATAAACATCAAACACTTGACATTAATTAGCACTCAACAAACAGTTTATAAAAAAATAAACCCACACCAACTATATTTTTAAACTCTTGCACCAAGAATCCATCAACACATTAGGGATACATGTACATCAAATGCTCACAAACAGCTAGTCAGTAAACACAACTACCTCTCACATCGTGTCACTAACCTCACACACTGACTCAGACATCGAGAACAATCAATACTCGATGTCGGCGAAACAATACAAAACTGGATTATCCAACTAAGGACTAAATATCCAGAGGGCATGAACAGGTCAGACACCTTATGGTGAATAATATTAATCCCTATAAATGTGGTTTGATTGAGCCCATTGTTTAGCCAGACGATCTATTCAGTATGTTTGAGATCTAATACGTGCACAAATGACCGCTTCATATTTGAGAATTGACTCATCAGCCTGCCATTAATTTTTAAGAGCCTGTCATTTAAGACTGATTATGAAATAAGGATTATGGCTTGTTGTCGCATCCGTCCTCCTTTGAACTGTTTGTTCATGTTTAAACATTTGTTATTGTGATGTTCTGTTTTCTCTTGTTTAAATAAAAAACAATTTTACACTAATTTAAACTATTATTTGGTTTGAAATTACATTGACTACATCCGCCCATGTGGGCATCCTTTTGGAATTTACTGCCGGCCAAAAATCGGGGCCAGAATCTTCTTCAGAACGAAAAATAAAGAGCGTGGTAAGGTATTTTTCGCCCGCGAAGATTTTATGAACCTAAGGGGCTTGTTACATGAGCCGGGACAACTCGGCTACCGGGTCAACTCGGTCTGCTGGGACAACTCGGTCACACTGTTACATGAGTCGAGACAACTTGGTCACCCGGGACTACTCGGTTGACGTGCACAAAACTAGCTGTCAATCACAAGAGTCACGGCATAATGTGGGTGGTCATTAGACGTCACTCACATGACGCGAACATTCTATTGGCTCACGTCATGAAAGTCACAACGAATGGTGTAACGTTCCATGCTAGCCGGGATGACTCGCTGTTACATGGACCAAGTTGTCCCAGCTAACCGAGTTGTCCCGGCTATTCAATTCAATTCAATTAAATTTATTCTGGTCGTCAATATAGACAAAATTACAGAAGAGTTGTATACATAAATACAATATATATATATATAAGTGTTTGGTCTCTGATAGAAGTAGGGTTTCAGATATTGTATTCATCGACGATTTCGAGATTACAGAGAGTGCAGATTCTGTCGGAATAATCCATATTCGTCCAAGCACCGAGTTCTTTTGGGAGTTTGTGGTTTCTAGTGCGGAAAGCTAAAATATTGTGAACTGCTCCATTATCATCAAGGTAATTCTCTCGTTCAAATTTGACTTTATAATCCGGTAAAATGCGAATTTGCTTAGCTTAGCGGTAGTTGTGCGATTGAAGCTTTTCAAGCTTGGTATGTGTTGGTTGGTCCAGACACTACTCATACCTAGGCAGTTAAGGGTGTCCCGTATACCAATAATCAGTGAATTATTAAAAACATTATCACAATATAAATAATACATAGCATAATACAAAATAAGAGGCAATCTATTGGTTGGCATGCAGATAAGCTTAGCCCAATACGAGAGGGAACGGGTTTTGATTCTCAACGTTATGGGGCATATTCCTAGTTCCCCATAAATGAAAGCATTGGGTGTTGATTTTTTCATTTTAAGGGATAATTTCAAAAACCATAATTCAAGTTTTTCAAAGCATGTTAGGTTTTCAAAACCCCACACCTCGGCTCCGTATGTCATAATTGGTATGATCGATTTTTCATAGATCTCCAAGATGCTTTGTACAGTGAGTTTATGACAACGGGTTTTGTTGAGTAATGCATACATCGCCGTTTTTGCGGATTGGCATTTCAGATTCCTTTCCATAGCAAAAGACACTCGTTTGTGAAAAGCACAACGGACCGATCAGGCACCCCGGCAAACCGAGTTGTCCCGACTCATGTAACAAGCCTCTTAGTATTTATGTTCAAATCTTTTCAATAGTTACTATAAAGACAAAGCCGGGGCATCGTGCCAGTGGACTTTTGATGAAACCTGAAAGGGAATATCGCGGAGAAAGTGACATATAATCATGTTCACTCAAACAACGGTTCTGATGTTGCAAACAATGTCGATTGCTACACAGTTCTCGTGCCCAATTTCTGAATAATGCTGATGTAATTCGCGTGCACCTGGCATTTGAGAGATACAGATGCGCGCAAAAATAACGGCGATTAACAATCAGGGGTTTTATTCACTTTTTTGTGGCAATGTTCGTAAGAGTACTACTGTAAATGGACATATAATAGGTTTACCTCCTCTTAATTATATAAATATATGATATAGGTCATCAACTGACCCCATGGGTAATCTTTAAATTATTGGCTTGTCAAAGTTACCCAAGTGTGTTAGTGTATGACCTGCTTATACTGAGATTTGTACTCAATTTATACCCATGCCGTTTCTGACAGAATTATTAATTGAAGGTCATATTAATTTTGGCAGTTGAATTCACACAACATGTCCAGAAAAATTGGTCGCATTAATTTGAATTTGCAAATCGCCGGAGTAAACGTTACAGCTGCAAATATAGTTGGGTGTGACTTAATAATGCAGTATTGAAAATAATACGTATTTATCTGGCTGAAGTTCCATAATAGAATGTTGGTCTATTTTTCAAATTTATAAAAATCAAGTGTAGCCTAATTAAAGAATTTTTTTTTATTTACAGTACTTATACTAGTAGCCCATATATGCACTTATACACTTGTCAGTTAAATATGACTGCTTCGCGTATAACCTTTGCACTGGAGATTTGTATCGAAATTTCATTCATATTTTCGCAGGTCTGCGCTCTTTAGTTTTTACCATATCAGGATTCATGAAAAAAATACGGAACGCTCTTTATTAAATTGTTCGGACTATAAATGCTGAAGTAAAGCTGGGACCTAATGTATCTAAAATCTAATATGCAAATAAGTGTTTCGGAAGATAAAAACTATGTCATTCTATTGCGATAACTAGATTAGAAAATTGACAGTATAATACTATTAATACGACTGTATTAGGTTCCCCTATTTGTGAAAAATGTGGGGGGGGGGGGGGGGGGTCCACGTGTGCATATTATAAAAGAGCTAAATGCAATAGGCAACATATATCATATACTTTAAGTGAAATGTAAAGGATGCAGTCACAGCTCATCGTATTTTCTGGTCGTTATCCAATGAAATCGGAATCCACAAAAGACATGCACTTTGGGAAGAGCTCGATTTAACCAATCACAGTGGTAACTCCATTCAGACAGGGATAGAGAACGGGATCTACACCTGTTGATACTATAATGATTGACGTCGGTGTTTTTTTTGTGTGTGTCCTTTGCCCTCTGAAAATTGATTTCTGTACGCGGCACAACGGAACCCTTTGATAGTTGTCGTCTTTTGTCAGTTGGATTTTTCTTGCTGTGTTTTAGTTGCATATTATGAACAGTGGCCAAGTTGTATCAAATTTAAGGTCATCGTTATAACTCCACAGGTTAAAGTTGCGCACACATCTATAACGTATCGCTGACTCAGCTCTCAGACTAAATAAATAGCACACCAGCGAATATCACATCGAGTTTTAAAACTTGGATAACAGGATTGAGACATTTATTATGAAATTCGTTTTCCTCACACTTTGAAGTATAAATGTTGGGCTCACACAGATAGCCAATTATATTAAATGAGTTTTTATTTTCAGATGATGCTTATTATTACTACATACCATCAAGCCTTGAAATAGGGTGTCTGTCATTTGCAGAATGAGGTCCCCAGAGGTGAATTTAGTGATGCTACCCCACATAGCTGGCTAGCATCACCAAATTCACCCTCTGGAGACCTCATTCTGCTTACACCTCAGCAGAATGAGGTTCCGAGATGGTGAATTTGGTGATGCTAGCCTGCTATGCGGGGTAGCATCACTAAATTCACCCTCTGGGGACCTCATTCTGCAAATGACATACACCCTATTTCAAGGCTTGCATACCATTAATGAAATTCAGCTGGATATTCTGGGATGTTACCAATAAATTGGGATCATTTGAGCATGGCCTGTAGGATAAGCCTAAGGTTAAAATCTAACAAACATCTATAGAAACTAACAAATATTAATATATTTCTTATTTAACGGACACATATCCGTTTCAGCATTTATTGTTATATAACGGTACTGTACTTCCTTGAAGCAGACATAATTTGGGTAACATAAATATCCGAATTATTATCTACTCGGAATATATTTGATACAACGTTAAAGGCAAGTGTATAGATGTACATAAATACAAACTTATTAAAAATATACACCGGACCTAATGTAAGTCAGGAAGGAAATTGATGTCGTTAATAATTGTAAATAGGCTAACCAATCACAATGCGACTATTAATGGCGACTTTTTTGAAGTAAGTACACACGTTGCATGGACTTCAACAGGGAGGAGAGTGTTGACATTGCAAACAGTGTCAAACTGACATCATTGCTGTAACTAGGTCAGCCGTGCACTTTTTCAGTGTCATGGAACTTGTTATAGTGCTATTTGCGCACAGTAAGCCGCACTCCCTTGTCAAATATATCTGAGTACATCAGGAGGTTTATATAGGGTACCGGTACTCACTCCCTGCATGCCATATACATGACTCATGCTTGTGAATTAAAACATATATACTTGTGGCAATGACTGCTAAATGAAGCCATACCAAGATTTGTCAAGGAAAAGTGTTTTAATTGCCGTATTTTTTTAAATTAAGTTAATAAACACTGTAAACGAACCCAATAGTCATAGACCTATACTCTAGTATATGTGGTGATGCTTAGGATTTTACCGGCCTGACACCCATGAATATATTCCGCAAATTTTCCGGACGCATGCATGCATTCAAATTCCGATAACGTTATGGTGAATTCCGCAATTATTTCCGCAAATTCCGAAAGCGTCGTCTTCTTTCCGCAAAACTTAGCGCTACTTTCTGAAAGAAGGAACGTAATTTTCAAAAAAATTCCCGAAACAGCTTTCCGCAAATTGTTCATAACGTCATTTTTTTTCGGAAAATGCTTTCGGAATTCCGCAAAGACTTTTGAGACGCTCCCTAACAACTCTATGATCCTGAATTCCACAATTTGGCCTCTGAAGCCTGCGTACAAAAAAGAAAGTGGTAACACCTCCATATCCATGTCATTGTGAATTGATTTTCTACATGCTTACGCCCAACAGGATCTGGTCGCTGATCTTCTTCGGACTCACTGCTACTCGAATCAGGCTTTAAAGCTGTGGTGCCCATGCTGGCTTTCTTCTCGTGAATCAACAGCGCTTGTATAATGTCATTGTTCTTTGATGGACTCACTTCTTTAGACGCTCCAGTATCATTAGTGTTATCATCAACCTGAAATATTGGATGGAACGAGATGCAACTAATCATTGACAATGGAGTCTGTGACCCATCTACGGTTTTGTTGAAAGTATTAAATATTCATATACTGGGTGATATTTTACGGCATTCTTCATTGCCTATAGTCTATTAAGCATTCCCAACATCACTCAAAGAAACATATGAAGGTGATACTTGGGAAATATTTTCGTTATTAAGCCAAATAAATTGTGCATTACATCATATCAACCATCAATAAAAGGATCACAAAATATGTTCATGTTAATTCGTAATTTGAATGTATCGACAAACACTAATGTCTGAGGATAACAGTTCAGATGTTGTCTATTTGTTACAGTGAACACATGGAAATGTGAAACATCAAAATCATCAAAAGTATAAACATTGATTGACTGAAATTTATTGAGACACTGGCTAGCCAATGAATCATTTCAACACTGCGACCATGCTAGGTCACACGGATATGGTGACTTGCCACAAGTAGGCCAGCCAAAGGCTCTCATCCAAAATATCTCCAAGAGTTCTGACCACGGACGGAAGTATCCTTGGATATTTAAGCAAACTATAGCTGAAAGTTCAGGCTACTGCTCTTGCATATCTGTGTAGTCATGGAACAGGGAAGCCCATTCAGCAAAATACATTGAGTGATTGCAAAGAAACGGACACAATTGTCGCCGAAATAACGACAGAGTACCGGTATGAATTGATGGAGATCGCCATTCGACAATGGGAACAGTTCAACTTCAAATGAAAATCCTTGGTGCCCAATCTTGTGTCAGATAATCCTAGTCCCCAATCAAACCAGTTGCACGATTCGTAGCAACCGGACAGTCAGTAATACTGGACAGGCATGTAAAGAACGAGACCATTCAAGAGACACAGCATTATTTGAACACAGGCCATATAATACTATATGTTATAACAAACATAATCTCATTGTTTCTAACAATTGTTCCGATGATACAATGAGGGTAAGAAAATGGAATCGCAAGAACAGGGTCAAAATTTCAAATAAATATCGTGAAGTCGATGTAACGTTCGCGACGTTCCAAGTATCCAAATACGAGCCCTCATGTTAATAGTAATACATTCGGGCTAGCTAAGATTTGCAAATATTAATCGGTAAGCACAATTAATTATAACGACATGTTGTATATGTACAATGATGTTCTGTGATAATCATTATCCAAATGTCGGTTAAGTTCCAGTCGCTCAACTTCAACTTACAATTAGTTGAGGCAAAAGAAATTTCATTGGATTACAAGTTCTATCTTGTTTATGAATACATGTAAATTATCGTCAAAGTAGACATTTCTGTCCTGGCCAACTAACAGAGCTGTTGCATATACGATGAGGTAGTGTACATGAAATGAACGTAGCGAGAAGTCGGCTTCATGAAATAGAGTTAGCACAAAATTAGGAGACTTCGCATACCGTACGTACCACGTGGACTCCGAAATCGGACGATTCATGCCACCGTATATGTTGCACAATAATGCAATATAGGTTTGCTACAAGTAAACGATGTGCGTCTGTAGTCATTGTCAAAATGGCCATCAATGGCGAAGTTCTCAACGTGATTTTGTCGATTCCAATCCCAATTTTTATAAATTGCGTTGCGCATACTATGAAACGAAGAGTTTCTGCGCGTACTTAAAAAATATTAAACAACCGGGTAAGCAACGGATAAATTGCAAGTTTGTTATCAACAATAAATATTGAGTTGATAAACTCGCAATAGAGAAATACTTCCTTTAGTTAAAACCACGTCTGATAGGTCCAAGGAGAGAAATAAAACTGGCTAGATGAATTGTTAGAGCGCGGGATTTGCACGGGACGCATTCATGCGTTGCGTGGGCTAATAATCCGAGCGCTGATTGACCGGAGTAGGCAATAAACGGACAATAAATTTTAACCCTCCTGATAACACAAGGCCGGGGATAATAATCCATATAGTTCAGTTGAAGGGCTTCTCCTTGGCGGAAAACAATGGAACTCACGTATATGTCTTTGCCGGTACCAAGGTCGTGTATACAAAGCAGAACGTTTGAGACGTTTTTATCTTGAGTAGTCATCATATATTATAAGTAACAGTTACAAAATGTTCGACTGATAAACGACCGAAGTGTATATATTTTATCATGTAGATTTTTCTTAATTTTGGAATTCAGTGCATTCCTAATAGCGTAGGATGCTTATTGATCATGTTTATATATGCATATAATGTATCAATTGTATATGTTTGGTGTTATACATGTATGTAGGCAAGAGCATTCAAAGCTTTCAGAGTTGTTTTCTCCACGCAGTGGTTTTATCTCTGTTTTAATGCCTGATTGCCTTCTGTAAACGGCTGTCAGTTCAATCAAGTTGTTTGAAAATCTTGATTGGAGAAGATATTTACCAACTGTATGAGTATAATGCATTAGCATAGGAGTGAGGTTAATAGCCATACTATTGGCACGAACATGAAAAGGTTTCTGCCTCGAAATGTTTCTGACGGCAGTTGTTGGAATGTCTGTTTTCACCTTGTCACCAATAAAGCCAGCGGCTATCTGCTATCTGTGTTGTATTTGTATTTAGTCTAGAGCAGACTGGTTATTATGGGGTGTCAGGCTGGAAATGACCAAAAGTTGTGAAGTTTGAGATACCGGTTGGAAAATTTCAACCAAAGGGGTGCAGATACAAATTCCCTGAAATGAAAACTTGGGTCTGGTTTAAGGAGTGTTTGGGAACTCTTAATGTGCCCCTTCCCCCCCCCCCCCCAAGACAAAGGTCACGTCCCTGGAGTATTAATTCCAACGACGATGACACTGACGACGATGATGATTATGTCAGCACCGACGATGATAATATTGACAACGTGGACAAATAATCGTTCCCTGATTTTTGGTAAAGCACACCGATTCCCAAGGTTGCATGCGAAGGAATAGTTAAGCGATTATCCCATTGTTAGGCACCCGCAACTCATAACAAACAAATCGCACGGGCGCTTCAAAGTGGGAACAGTCCGTGTTGTTTCGGACATATCTATTTGCATTCAGTTCATGCTAATCACGTTTTTGGGCGTGGCTAACCGGCTATTATGTCCAATCGCGGCCAGCGCACGGCATATTTCCAGTTTATTGCATTATGTGTGATCAATTGTGCTCTAAGTCGGTCAGAGCACGCGAATTGTTCTTTACCAGAATAAATCTCGTCTACGACTCGATTGATTCTGGTAAAGAACAATTCGCGTGCTCTAACCATTACTTATTATAATTGGGCCGTCCGACAATCGGTCACTCTCGTGCATTTTCGTGCAACGAGATCTCGCGATCGGCTGACCACATGACACCGTCTCCTGTCCGTCTGTAGACGCAGTATACATCGCGTTTCTGCGGCAAGGTACCCACTCAACGCACCACGTGATATCAATTTAAATTAACTTGGTAGTTTATATTTTTTTTTATGTATTGAAAACCCAATAAAATGGGGGCAGTCGGCGACTTTTTCGGCCGTCGGTCGGGTTAGCAGAAACAGTGTACTTTTTTTCTTTTTTTTAATTTGCAATAAAATGGTCTCAGTCGGCGACTTTTTAAACGGTCGGTCGGGTTAGTGGAAACACAGGTATTCTTTTTTTAGGCCTTATTAATGAACAAAGAAATATTTTCCCTGCTTTGTGTGTTGAATGCTATGAATAATAGTTCCCCGTCAGAACATAACAAAGTTCCCATATTTTAAACGGGTGGAATATAATCTCTACATGCGTAGCCAGAGTAGATATTAACGACATGGTCTAATAGTTGTCGACCATTCCTATTAGTCCAACAAATTATACTTTCGGATTAATAGGAAGTTTAATATTTGGACGTTTATGAACCTTTTAATCCTTTTAATAGAAGGGTTAAGATAATCGTAAATGTCCAAATATGAAAATATATCTTAACCCAAATAGTCTAATTTGTTGGACTAATTCCTATATGCTATAAGAGAGAGAAATATATTCAGCACATGCATGATTTGGAAACAGACAATCGTACATTTTACTACCATATGTAGGCATATTCATTATTATATTATTATTATTATGTTCCTGTCTAAACCCACCCCCCTTGTACTATAGATTCAATTTTAAAATAACCACCAAATTATAGTCAACATACAGGGACTATTGTTCTCACAAGGACCAATATGATCTAACAGAAACGCAGGGATTGCGAATCGAAAATAGATAACGACACTGGAAAAGCATGAGGGACAAATACGTCATATCAAAATGGCGGCGCTTCCGATCGAGATTGGCAGGTCGCTTATATCAACAAAGTTCAACTAATAGAAGTGCTGACATCTCTGTAGGCTTATAATGAATTAGCAGATCCAAGATTTTGTTGACGACTATTGAGAATGTCAACGGGATTGTATTACATAAACCTACATAAAACCCAGGTGAAAGTCGCTCTCTTCTCATAACATAACTCCCTAGACTTTGAATGATTATCGGGTCAATAGAGTTACCTGTACGCGATATTTTCAAAGGTAACATTTTTCGTGGGGTTTTTAATTTCGTGGTTATCAACAACCACGAAAACCACGAAAATTAGACCACCACGAATAAATGTACTTTTACAGTAGTTTGAACGTCATATCATTTAAAATAATCTTATTTCTTTGGTCATGATATTACTCTGTATTCGGCTGTAATTGTCTCAACTTGGAGAATTGCTTGGTGGACATATTGTGTGAATACAGTCCTCGATATTGGCCATGGAAATAATTTTTCGTAATTTCGAGGGCTGGTGATTATGTACACATAAGATTTATTAGTCATGTGAGTTTTTCAAATGTGGTCATAAGATGGTCTGGTATATCATGTGCTAATTATTTGCCAACACATATTACCAAGATTGAAACAAAATACAAATAGCTACTGAATACAATATTTACATTAGCAATTTGTTACAATGTCAGCCTGGATATATCTGAAATGGTGGCATGCAGATACAAATTCAAGATGGCCACCAAGCTAACAAGACCTCTACGGGGTTGTCAAAGTGCACCTGAACATAAGACCAGGAAATGTATGACATACAACAAATAAAATACATCTCTGCATAAATCCACATAAGTATGATCATATATATACCAGTAGGCCTGCACCTGTGGTGATGGACATGGTCATGTGGCCCCATTCAGAGGTGGTTATAACTTATATGGAGGTCGGATGTGTGTTACCACCTACAAATATATCAACTGATAATAACACAATAATATTCAACGTAACAGACTATTGCTTGCAATATTTTATTGCAGATATCTTCCTGTATATACCTGAATATAAACTTAAGTACAGTCATACAAGTATAAATTCAAGATGGCACACAAGGTCACGTGACCTCTATCGGGTGGCTACATGTGGCCCAACCATATGTTGACTCACCTGTTGGTTTGAACCAACAGGTACCCAAGGATACCTGATATACACCAAATTAACTATTTCACCCACAATCCAATCTATACATGTACATAATGATTGACACTGGGGGGGGGGGGGGGGCATGGTCTGTATGTTGGTGCTGTGTAGCATCAAAAGAGTTAATAGGTAAAATTTGTACATATAAGTGCATGGACCGGACTTCTTTGGACCAGTCCAGGCTGTATCCATACTGAACTGCAAGGGGCTGAACAAGACCAAATTGGACCATCTTGCCAGTAAACCGGTCCACCCTAGCAGTCCAGTCTGCATCTCTATCAAAGATAATCATAAAAAATTCAGTACCGCTGAAGCATACTAACAATTGAAATGCAATTTATCTATCACTAGCAAGTGTGTTATTTATATGAATATCTGCAAAAATTTACTCACATAGCTGTCTGAAGTGATCCCTTCAACCGTACTGTGTGTCATCCATATTGGTCGCTCCTTGACACCAACATTCTCAGTTGTTTTCTCATTGTCATCCATACTTATAGTCACCTGGTTGTCAACATCAACATAATTGAATGCCCGTCGTTTGTTTGCTTCACCACTCCAGGCCTCACCTGGGACCTTTGATTGATTCGGTCCATGTGACTTACTGAAAAATTAAAAACAATTATGTACCAGAACAATTTCACAAACTGACTTGTATGACTGAGTGACAAAAGATGTCAAGACTGCTCATAATAACTACATTACTTTAGTTAATATTTCTGTGTTATATTTTGGTAAAAAAGTGTATCAAACAGAAATCATTATATCTATGAAATACAAAACAGTTATCTTCAAAAATTGTATTATTTTCGCCATGCAGAGTAAAAGACAAAATGTACAGACATGGGAATATTCATATAATGAATAACTCTAAGAACAATTATATTAGTGATGCGGACTGGACCGCTTTGGACCGGTCCGGTCCGTGGTCCAGGGGTGGACCGCAGTCCAGTCCGGACCGGGTGTCACTGGACCGGATCGCTTTTTGCCCCTGGTCCGGTCCACTATTTTACTTAAGTTATAATAAACTATCGCGAATATTATTTCGTATTTGCCGTCATATCAATTAGCAACGATGTATTGACGCATTCAAGTGGTTAATATCTATTAAACGTTTGATGCCACGAAAACAAGGTAAAGATGTACTTTGTACATGTCACTTTCCTTATAATGAAAGTGCCAGTGTGGGCGGCCACCTGCTTTGATGTCGCCGATTTGAAAACATTTTCAAATTTGTTAATGTAAACCAAATGTTAAAATGTTAAGCATTCTGAAAACATTTTCAAAATATAAAAATTGCTTGTTTCGTTCTAAATTGTTTTTAATAACTACTATCCTACACTGGCCAACACTATGTAGCACCCCATCAATGCGACAAACATGCAACTGAATGAGTATGGAACTCCAATATTAATGTAGTAATCATATTTACACATATAGTACACATTTGTATAATTGTCATCAGTATAGTTATTTCGTTTAAATTTCAATTTAATGAAAATAAGTACATGTATGATACGAATTATGCATATGATCAGTTGAGTGCCATGTTAGATTGGTTATAACACATTCTGGCCCTAGCTATATATCTGTCCAATACATTTAATTAGTGCATGTTCGCATTACTAGAAACACTATTATCGTGCATCGTTCCCAGTATATCCCACCAGAGACAGACAATGATGCATACAATCGGCAAACAATGTAAGTTTTAACATATATGGACTCACTGCAATGCACTGAACTCAGTATCCTTATAGTTTGTACTATACAGAGTAAAAACTTTGAGAAAACAGAGAATTCATTAACATTAACATATAGCCTATTATAGGTGGACCGGACCGTTTTGGACAGGTCCAGGCATGTGTACCGGACTGGAATGGCCTGGACCGGACCGGACTGGACTGGACCGCCTTGGCAGTGGAACGGACCACCCAAGGTGGGGTGGTCCGGTCCGGATCACTAAATTATATGTTTGTCATAAATTTGTGACTTACTTGATTTGTCGAATATCTGTTGGTGGGGGTTCAAGAATTTCTGAGGAAAGTTTGAAGTCTTCACAATCTCTCAGCATATTAAAAATAGGCTGCATCTGTTCATTAAACAGGGCTAAAGAGTTTTTAGCTTGATTCTCTGGAAGAGCACTATGGTTCTCCATAACAGCTCCCTTACAAAAAGAACATTGTAATTCTCCAGTCATTGGATCAAAGATTTCATTTATTTCATATTCCGTAAATGTTTTTTCACACTGCTCACATTGAAATGATGCACGACTGGTAACTTCGCGTTCTCCAGCTTCTAGTTTTTTTCGCATTATATCTAGTTTATATTTGGTGACATTCACAAAAACTTGATAGTTTATAAAATAATAGCTGTGCTTTGTGGAATGGCCCTCAGCATTTGTCTCAACTGTCAATCTTGCTTTGATGAACTTGTCATTTTTTAATGTATTTATCACCGATCTCAGTTGTTTCCTTTCCAACTTCAACAATTCCACCATGTCGTCTTCTTTTACACATGGGTACCTGACAAGTATATCAATCACCACACTGTGTTGTATGGAGTAAAATCCCCGAGCTATTTGGCGAACCAATTGCTTCAGGACACCTGGAACTTCTGTCACAACCTCTGCTTCCATTTCAATTCATGGAGTTCATAAGGCTCAACAATGCTGAAATTAGAGAATATAAATATTCCATTACCTCTAGAAAACTATAGATAGAGTACCGTAGGTACCATATTGCATAGATAATACCCACTGCACATGGCTGAAATATCTCAAATGTAATATACATGTATTGTATGGTTGTTTGGCTATTAACAATACATGTGCCTTTTATAATTTAATAATAACGTGATAACCCATACCTCAGCGATAGCGATTAGCTATTACTGATAATTTATCAAAGTTAAATTGAATCAAAAGTTGAAACAAAAGTTCAAATAATTTTTCTTAAATAGGGGTTAAAGTATTTGGGGTGGGGGGAGTTTTAAATCTTATAACTCTGTCCCTATTCACCCAAGGACCTATCACTATGAGATCCAATGGTTTAGTGATTTTGGTAGATATGTTTAGGAGCTGAAGTTAATTCATTGGAAGCAAAAGTGTTAAATCCCTATTTCTGCCACTTTCCACATTGCCAGATATTCAAATCTCATTAACTTCTAAAGAGATATTATAATTTGTAGATGAGTCAGACTGTTTAGAACAAGACAGTCAATGACTGTGGGGTCGCTCACCAGACTGCAAAGACTGATAAGACTGGGACTCTGGAGACCACAACAGTCAGAACTTTTCAGAATCACATTTAAGAAGTAGATATAAACAGGATATGTGCCCCCCCCCCCCAACAAGTCCCATCCCGACTGGGCTCCAGACTCCCAAGTCTTAGGTTGGAATTACACAATTGACATCTCAAACTTTCCCAATTGTTGGAAATTTCCAATCTCACAAGACCTGATGGTCCTTGTGAAGGAAGCATATTAAGAGGGAAACTGTCCTTCGCTTGGCCCCTATTTTTCCAGGTTACCCCATTAAAAATATCTGTATTGCAGTCAAACAAGAACATTCCATGCTAAATAAGCCAACTAGTTCTTGGCTCTTCCAAACATATTTTAAGAATTACTATGTTGTGAAATAATTATGTCTCTGGCAATGCCCTTATTCGACTTTGTGATGCCATTTTCACAAATCTGTCACCCAAGGTAATTTCATACCAAATATAAGCAAAATAGGCCATTTCATTCTTTGCATAGAAGATGTATCATGAATTACTATGGAGAGAAAGAGTAATGTAGCTGGCCTTGCACCTACTTGACCTGGTGACCCTGATTAAACAAATCTGAATCACACATCACCAAAGGAGCCTCAATATTAAATGTGAACTAAATAGAGCTGGTGGTACTTTCAAAGAACACTTTTCAAGTTTGCCAAATATGTTCTGGTGAAGTGGTGGGTGTGGGAGAGTTAAATGTCCTGTTGAAAGATTGAACAATACATATGATAGATTTATGTTGTAATTGGGAATTAATGACCTCTAGCAGATCTCCAGGAAATGTTTATAAAAATGTCAGATTTCACTTGCAATTTTTAATATTTTTTGGAGTTATGTCATGTCCCTGGCCCTGCCCACATTTGACCCAGTGACCTCATTTGAACAAATCTGAATGTGAGTCACCTAGGCAATATCCACACCAAATATGAACCCATACGATCTTATGGTTCCAGAGGAGAAGTTTAAAGAATTGTTGACGGACGATTGGACGACGAATGATGACTATAGCTCCACCGGAGACTTCGACTCAGGTGAGCCAAAAACTACTGAAATTATAGAATGACTCCCCACCCCGCTTTGGATCCCAGAATGCAACAGAATTCAAACTTTTTTAATGGAAGGGGAAGAACTCCATTGTTAATATATAGAGTTATTCCCCCCTGCATTGAAAATAATATTGCTCTTTACTGCAATCTAGATGACAAAACTCTTTGGCAACTCAATAAAAACAACATGTCCACAGTTTATTATACTGGATAAGTTAATAATACAATTTTTTGGAGCTTCCTCTTTCAAATGGTATATAATATGGCATATATTTTATATAATGTAATCTGGGGGTTAAAAAATTAAGTAGTTTACTATTTTATATTCATTTTAGTCTAAATAATTAATTTTGAGAAAACAAATTACATCTCATTGAACAAATATGCTAATTCCACCCCTCAACCCATGGGGACATCCCTGCAAGAATAGGACATCTGTGATTTATTTGGATGCTTGTCTACATTTGCCTAACAATATTTCCTTAACCTTGAAAGCCAGTGCATTCTCTTAGGCGAGGCTACCTATGGGACACTCACATATATAAGACAATGCACTGGCATGATACTAGTACCTTGTTATAAAATAATAAATATTGGACAAATATTAAAACTAGGAGCTCATTTCTCTTGATCAATGGTCTATTATTTTGTATTCATTTTATTTTAGTATACTCCCTATGTAATTGGTTTTGGAAAAAAAATTACATCTCAATGAACAAATCTGAGAAATTTGCCCCCTCCCCAAACATATGTGGGGACATCCCTGAGAGAATAGGACATGCGTGATTTATTTGGATGTTTGACTATATTGGCCTAACAATATTTCCTTGATCTTGAACCCCAGTGTATTCTCTTATATATAGGTGAGGGGTCCCTTATCAGACACCATGTAATGGAATTTCAAGAAAATACAAGAAACAAGATTCTCATGCCATTTATCAAATTTGACATATGATAAACAATTAGCCAGGCATCAGTGTTGCTTATCTCTGTCTCCATCTAACCAATGGGCACAGCAGAGAGCTCTGTAGTCCATATGTCCTTATATTACTCATTTAATAACATTTTTCAAGTGGAATGAAGACATGTATAGGATACTCTCATATACTCTGGATATTGGTAGAGATTTGAGGGTATTGAGGTTATCATTAAAAGCCGATATCCAACATTTTTCTCCCATATATCGGCCTATACCGATATACCCAGTTCTAGTCCAGTCTATGGAGTACAAACAAAACTTGATGCTCCATAACATATAATTGATTCAAAACAACCAGAAATATTTTCGTGAATATAAATGTAAAGAGGCTGATCCTGTAATCCTGTACGAGTACAAACATCACGCACTCCCACTTGAAGCTTCTTAGAAAGTTGAATCAAGTAGAAGGGTCAGTAAGTCGAGTATAAAGCTGACAAGGATTCATGTTTTCATGAACATCCCATTAATCTGATATTAAGTTCTTGGATCACTCAAATGTCAATCTGAAGAGTGACAATTACTAATCTACAGACAGACATCTCTCACACACGCTTGCATTGACTGGGCTTTTAATAGACTGCCAGGAACCTTCAAAAAACTCATTCAGTATTAAACTAGGAACCAACAGAAGACAGGCAGCTGCAGGAAACATTAGACCAAAAGCAATACCAAGAATAACATTTTCAGAAAATCTCCCAGAACATTCTTTTTCGAATATTTGGATCTCAGTTAATAAAAAACAAAAAAACTATTAGGAGTTGAGAAAACTATAAACAACTGATGAGTGTAGAATTGATCAACCAGTTTTCCAAAAAAAGTTATTGCAAAAACAAATTCTGCCCTGATTGTACACACAAATGATAAACATATTTCGAATATATATAGTCTAGGGCCCTGCGATTCGGGCATTATTAATTCGATTCAATTT
This sequence comes from Siphonodentalium dalli, assembly GCA_032622095.1. Classification (NCBI taxonomy): domain Eukaryota; kingdom Metazoa; phylum Mollusca; class Scaphopoda; order Gadilida; family Siphonodentaliidae; genus Siphonodentalium; species Siphonodentalium dalli. Next base: position 161,657,651 of record CP136061.1, on the reverse strand, counting down.
TCTATTTGATTTGGATACATAATCGCGATTAGATTCAAGCTTTTAAATGTACATGCATGTATGTGTGTGTATAGAAAGAAGATAGAATGAAGCATACACATGTTTATTTTCCATCATGTCGCATATTTACTAGTACTATGCAAATGAAAAACGGATCCATTTATAATTAATTCTCAGCCTATATGCCCATTTTAGCAGATTCCGTGTTGCGTTATCGCTGTTCTATGATGATGTGCCAGATACCGAATGTTGCCAGTATGATGGTCCATGCATTTTGATAGGGCAACATCGGAGTTTATTCAATTGTATCACAGGTTTTTTTGAGAATTTGAAGTGCTAAATGCTTTGGATTATCAGTAAAACGATTGATCTATGACTGTTACTAGAGACGCACAGTGTACTTAAGATACTCTGAGATAATCAGATCGAAACTGGTACTCAAAATCGAAAAAGATTTGATTCGATTCAGAAGGATGAATCAAAAATCGAATTTTGATTCTATACATCGCAAGACATCGTGCAATGCCTGGCTGTATATACTAAGGGAATTCGACTGTGACAGTTATAAACACATTTATAAATAGAATTATTCATAAGTTAGTGCGCTGGGGTTTGTTCACACACTCGCATTTTTTGAAGATCAGATGATTGTTCTAAATGACTGTTGAACAGTGCGTGAGCAAGTCCTATTAAATTCCCTTATAAATAAATACAATTTAAATACTAATATAATCTGAAAATCATGGTGAACTATTTAAATTATTTATGTAGCCATTATTGGTTGTATTCTGTCAGTCAGGGGTGCCTTGTAGATGGCCGTCATAGGCCACAGCACTCCACACAATACTTATACGAATATAAATTCACTTATATTATACTGTATTAACATACTGTATTGTGAAATAAAATATTATCCTATCTTAACCCTTTGAACCCTGGCGCCCCACAGTGATCGACACCCTGACCCGGGGCTCCCAGTGGTATGTCCGCTTAAATTAGACAGTGTCTAGTAGCATGGTGTTGATTATGTTCAAATTGCGACACCGGTCTGAAACTTTACAGGTTTGTCCCCCATGGATCAGCGATCATTATAAGATCGCGAGACTTTGCCTCGCGGCAACTCCTTGGTAACGGTTGCTAGGCAACTACATGGAATTGACTGGAAAATGTAAATATAGCTTATAGCGTCGTAATTCAACCTCAGTGATTGCGTTTTTTGATGCAGGTACTACCCTAACGTGAAATTTGAGATATACCCGACCAGAATAGTGAACCAAATATCCCATGTAAGGGTAGCAACGGTTGCTAAGCAAATACCACAACTGATCGAATGACATAATTGCACTAATCATTCAGTGGTATGTTTTGCCTTAAATTTAGACAGTGTCTAGTCGCACGGTGTTGGTTATGTTGAAAGGGGACACCTACATGAAACTGTGCAGGCATGATATATGCATGCACGGACCACTGATCATTGTAAGATCGGGAGACTTTGCCACCCGATCTCGCCTTAGAAACGGTTACTATGCAACTACCCGAAATTTGCAGGATAAACGAATTCTAGCTTATAACGTTGTAATTATACATCAGCGAATTGCGTTTCGATGCAACCAATATCCTAATGTGAAATTAAGATATACCTGACCATGCGCGAGTAAGTCAACTTGATATGCGATAGACTTTTTGCTACATGTGGCACAACAGAGACTGATATTACAGAGACCAGAAACAACGTAATTTCCCGTAACATATTGTGGCCCCATTGTTCAAGTAAGCTGTCAAGATTGTGTCTACTGTACTAACATGTGAAACATGCAACAAAATGTCATATATAGCGCCACATTTCACTTAAACGCATTTTTAAAAATGATTATAGCCTGCGCCCATATTTTCCTAGCCGTTTATAGCGGGCAGCCAATCCATATAGACACCTTTGCCAGCGCTGACTTCAATAGGCCAATTTAAATATATATATTAGTGGGTATGTCGTGTATAATTACGTTATAAACCGTTTATTTGTCATTTCGCTAGTCTGCGCATGCGCGAATAAATCAACTTCATATGCGATAGACCCTTCCCCATATGTAGCAGAACACTGGTTAATATACGCGAGGGTAATTTAAACTGAAATTGTGTGTCTAAATTATGTCTGTTCTGTGCACACACGGGGAACACGAAATTATATGCTGTAAATATAGCGGCACAGTTCGCTTAAAATATCGTATTTTTTGTAGATTATATGCTATGCGCATGCGCATATATTTCTACCCGATACTAGCGGTCAACCATTCCATACGCACCATGGGCGCCGCTGACATATGTGGGGGCAATTTAAATATAAATCAGTGGGTCTGACGCTCGTTATACTATATCTAAATTTGCTACCGAATCATGTCGTCGCTGCACCGAAATATCGGTGTTACGGGATATAGTCACGGTTCGTTTGCACCTAAATATCGGTGTTACGGGTTCAAAGGGTTAAAACCCACTTGCGAGTCTACCTATTGTTGTTGCTTGAGTATTATCCCAACGAATGTCTCCCACCGAAGACGCCAAGGTGTAAGCTCGCCGAGGCGGTAATTATTTTGCAAGTCATTATTAGCTCAACTGTGCATTATCTAAATAATGACCGGTAAAATAATGACCACCTCGGGGAGAGGAATAAACACTCATGGTTAAGTGGTCCTGCTTTTATGCTGGTGGGTCCTGGTGAATTACTATGATGTTGGCAGAGCAAAGTGATGCTGTTCTGAAAATCTATTATTTTTTTCTTAGTTGTCATTTTCACGACATGTGGCTAATATGAACGTATGGAGAAAAGCCATTATGTTTATGAAACATTGAATAACATACACATGTATATTGTAAGATATTTCAAGGAATGGGTGGTTTGAAGATCCAAATTATGCTCGAATTTTATTACATCGCGGTCCGGTTCCAGGGATCAACATTGGTCGATAAATACGCTAAAATTCTCATGCGGCCTGTTAAACCACAGGAAGAATAATTCAAGTGATCGAATGCAGAAAGTTCTGGATGGCACGAAACAACGAAGAATGTTCCTTGTTAGTCTATTCCTGAAGTGGTAGAAGTAACGATCTTTTGTTTCACTTCGGTGCGAAAATTGAAAAGAGTTTGAAAATAGCTGTGACATTGACAAGTATTTTTCAGAGCATATGGAGCCGGTATATCAATATATCGTGTATCTATCAACCTATATTACACATGCTTCCAAAATTACAGGGACAAAATGTTGAAGTCCGAATGAGCCATGCCCCTTTAAATAATGACTCTTTTTGGTTATTACAAACTGGTCATAATCAAGATGGCTATCGCTGTCGCTTTTGCAAACATACGGGCAGCCATGATTAAACTATTTAAAAATATACATGTTTTTGAATGTTTCATGCACACTAGTTTTTCTCAAATCAGATTATCTAAACACAGCTAAATAACAACTTTAGAAAAATAGCAATATATTGCATTTAACAGCATCAGTTGTCCCCTATACCAGCATCATAGCAAACTAGCAGGACAATTTAACCAGGGGCGGAAACAGCGTGTGGGTATCTTTCAGTCGATGAATAACATTCGACATGTTAATCTCCCAGCGACATCAACAGTGAAGAATTACATCAAACTGAATTCCAAATTTGCGAAAAATGTGAGACAAGGATGTGGCGAGTGGATTGAGCTGGTTTCGCGTGAAACTTTTATCAAAATGTTCAATAGTTGGAAATATCAATGTGTTAATGACACATCAATTGTAAAAGTGACAATAAGTTGACATTTATCTGATGTTAAATTTAAAATCGTTCTTACATTTCGGTGAAAATTTGTAATAAAAGTGTCATAATTTTGGAAAAATCACCACCATAGACCATCAACAATTCGAAAGATTGAAGTATACCAGTTGTATGCTTGCAGCCCAAATAGAAGTTTCCAGATTTGGTTACAAATGCAGTTGGAAATTCCTATTTCTCCATACCTAAAAAGAAACTACATTTTCGCGTCAATATTTAATTATAACATGTTGATTGCCAAGCAAAACAAAAAAGTGTGTATACATAGAAATCTTAGATGATACAAATCGTCACCCCCACCCACGGTCATATTATATAAATTCTAAATTAAATCAAGGTAAACTAAAATAAAGAATAATAGAATGTAAAGAACGATAATTATTTATGGGTTTCAAGACAAGTAATCGCGTCTACTCTAAAATAACAATTAAAACGCACCCAACAATATAAACATAAAATGGACGGGCAAATAAGAAATCCAGCTGCATGCTAACCCAAAAAGGGACGCAGGACAGTTTGCAGAATGGAGGGGTGCAGTTTAAACTTCGAAGCTTGACGCCCCACCCAAACGAAAACCGTGTTACCACATCCCTTCTTTGGCCAAATGAGGGTAATTGAAATTCAAGCTAGTAATCGTTCAACAAATAACAATTGAATATGAAATCATACGAAAAAAAGGATGAAATAGATAAAAATGAAAACAAAAATTATCTCACACGAATACACAGTAGAGTGGCAAACCACAATAGCACGACTCTTAACTTGCGGGTCTGTGTTATGAATGGGAAGCCAGACCATAAGTATGAGGTGACATACAATATGGTACTTTTTCCTGATTAATGATAACTTGCATTCAGTCCGTGCTAAAATGTGACGACTGTGGATTGTGTTAAGATGTCACTCACGCCAACCGCTCGCTATCATGTCAGCGATGTATAGGCCAAACCTATACAATTATTGGATAGTAGGTTTTAATGGCCGTACAGCAAAGCTTATACGATAATTAATACATAATCGAAAGAACACTGTGTTCACAATACAATATCCGAATACCTATATGCCACTCATATATGATGTGCGCATAGGTGCGTGGGTTTTAAGTCAGATAATGACCTCGTGAAGTGTCTGAGACCAAATAATCACCTGCGGCCGCTACGCGGCCTTGGGTGATTATTTGGCCTCAGACACTTCACGAGGTCATTATCCTTTACTTATTCACTGACCATTTAGGTTAATATAGAAGTGGAAGCAAAACCTAATCATTGGAACATTGGATTTGTAGCCACCTGGTATGGGAGGTCACATTGCCGAGAGAAAAATATTTCCGATCACAAAGAATTTGATGGTATGTCTGTTACAAAAAATTGTGCTTTTATAATAACCATTTATATGACAATGGAATAAAATGCTTGTTAATAAAGCATGTTTCTGGAACTGACTACACAATTTAATTCTCAGATTATTATTATTTTCCTGAGATATATAGTCCATGGGCTGGTAGGACACCTTGTATGCCCCTCGCCCCCCCCCCCCCCCCCCCCCCAAATTATATTTTGACAGGAAAATAATGAAATCACTTATATATATAATAGCATAGTGAATTTTCAGATGTGTTTTATCTCAATGAATTAGAAGTTACACCTCAAAAGAGTTGAGATAAAACAATTTGCAAATTAAGTCAAATTTATGTCAGTTCTGAGACAAAAGCAACCTATATTTTGGTAATTCCGAAGAGTAATTCCTGTTACGCATTGAGTAGTTTCGGTAATACATGAATACGCAGTTACAGTACATGTGATGAGGTTGAAGATTTATGGTACATTGGGGTAATTTGTCAGCAATAAACAAGATATAAGTCCTGATTTAATATTATTCCATGTTCAGAAATCGGAATTGTGAAATTCTTTTAATCTTCTTCTTCATGTTACAGTGCAAGTCCTGGCAAAGGTGTATTTCTGTTGGGACAATATCGCACTATTGTGTGCCGGCGGATGAGGAAGTTGTTAAAAATAGATTGATGATTTATAAAAGCAATGTTGTATTTACAGGTCAAAACTTCTTGCAGTAAAATGTAGATGCATTGTTGTCCTCAGGCACAGCTATGCAGCTCCCTATTCAGGTCTTCTAGAGAGTTGCAGTTGACTACTTCTTTTGGCATGGAGTTCCATAGTCTTATCGCTGATGGAAAGAAGGAGTACTTGTAGACATCAACCCTTGTATGATGTTGTCGGTATTTCTGGTTATGTCCACGTGATGACGATTTGTACTTCTCGAGAAGTGTCTTGTAGTCAATCGATACTAGATTGTTGATACATTTGTAGAAGGTGGTGCATTTTGTTATATCCCTTCTTTTCTTCAGTGGTGTCCATTCCAGAGATTGTACCATGGCTGGTGCGCCACTGCGTCTGTGGTAGTTGTTATTAACCAAGCGTTCTGCCCTTTCCAGTACCCTCTCTATCTTTTTGGTGTTTCCATCGGTGTGTGGACTCCAGACGTTCGATGCGTACTCGGCTATGGGTCGAACCATCGCCTTGTAGCAACGCTCTCTGATAGCCGGTGTGCATCCTGATAAGTTTCTTCTTATGAAGGCCGTGGTTGATTTTGCCTTTCACACATTTGGTTGATATGGGTGTTCCAACTCATGTCATTTTGGAAGGTGATCCCCAAGTATTTTGCAGTTGTAACAGAGTTGAGCTGTTTGTCATGAATGTAGTAGCGACTTTTAATAATGTTCTTCTTCTTGTTGGTGATAGTTATGGCCTCGCATTTGTCTTCATTGAACTTCATTTGCCATTCTCTTGAATCGTGGTTGTCTGAACGTTCACTTAGTCAAAAATCAAGTGACAGTTTTCATATGGTTGAAAGTGACTGGAACATATGGTAACCTAATTTTGATGCGCAAATTAGAATGTCTTATTTATTATCGAAAAGAAGAAATTACTAGAATATATAGGTGAATGGCTTCAGACATGGGCCTCAAATCAACACAATATACAGTCGACCACTACATTTTACACCGAAAGAATCGTGTTCAAAGTTGTATTTTTATGACATCAACGCATCTTTCTGGAACATATAATGCTCATAGAAAGTATAGTGTAAGTATTTATCAACCTATAAGTTCGATCCCGGGAAAACTTCAAAGGCGAATATTATTACAGGTGTATTTTTTAGCGGAATCCGCCAAGTGCATGGCTTTATTTCGAGGATAATCGATGACAAAAGGTCGACAAATATACGAACTATATGACCTATATTGCATGCCGGCTGCATGTATGTAGTATGCATCCCGATTCTAAGCCAAGAGATGTGGAAAACAACACGGATTGAGTAGAACACTTTATACACACAAAGAGCGTTTCTCGCTAGCCGTAATATTTTGGTAAAAAGCTACTAGTAACCATTTTTTATCACATCTGTGCTGACTATTATGACCGATACCAGCTGGTGGGTATTGGGTTTATTTTGAGGCTACAAAATTGATTTACACAATGTTTCATTTCTTCCCAAATAAATGAGACATGCCATCAGTATACGTATACGTATATGTAGAGAATTGAAGGGAGGAATATGCTTTAATGGCAACAAACATTAAAATGGGAATGTGTTCAGGAAGCAAGCGCATATATAAATATATGGTTTGCGCTCCAAAATACACTAAATAAAATATTAAATTTCTTAGTGTTTGCTCTCTCTATATATATAGATGTATAATGTATATATGCCGGCATATGCATTTCATTTTCCGCCGCATAATTCTAAAAATCGTTGACTACAGTTATATTTGAACTATAATATTTCCTTCTATAATCATCGGAGCATTTATACCAAAACACATTTGGACAATTCTCTAAATGAATAAATATATACCGGTGCAAAGTGATAACCATGAATATTTGTACGCATTAAAATTACAAATGAAGATCTCGATAATTTTTGTGTGAATGATCGATAGAGGATGTTTCTTCGATAAGGTATATAAAGGATTCCAATAATTTAAGTTCTCAATTAAATAAATAAAAACAATAGATCGATGGATTTCAATTTGAAATTATCCTCAAACTATAAGAATAATTTTAATATTAATCGTCGTTATATGAATGTAAAAATCATTAAAAAAATTTACTGACGCAAGTATAGATAAAATCCTAGATGTTTTCATGATGGGTGGTGTTAACACATTTGGGTGTGGTTTGTAGCTGTCACAGTCTGCGCATGTACAAAAGCATCCAATTGCTGACGCGGAGTCATCAAAATTCCTGTAAATATGACAATTAGATGCTGAAGCAAACACACGAGTTGTTGATACCATACGAAGTGATACTCTAATTTAATATTGATGCCGGGCATAAAAAGTTGTATTAGTTAGAAAGGATAGTTAGAATTAAGCTATTTATGACTAAATATAAGAAATCAGCGCTCGGGATTCTAATTGGTGATACTCTGTTAGTAATTGATGGTGGGCATAAAAATTGTAATGAACAAATTAACGAATTGTCAGTGTTATTTCGTTCACAATATTTACTTCATAATTGTATACATGTGTGCACTGCATACTGTTTTTCATTCTGGACACCTACTAGTATGATCACCTGGACTGCAGATCGCGTTTTCTGCAACAGCCGGGAAAAACTGTGAGTAACATGTTTTTGTTTGCAAAGTGATACTCTATTTGGTCAAATGATACCCAAAATGGCCGAGTCATTGGTGCAGGTCTTTTTGAGGTCAAATGTATCTAAATCAACATTTTTGATAAAAAGTACCATTTGACTCAAAAAGGTATCAGATGACTCGGCCATCTTGGGTATCAGTTGACCAATTAGGGTATCACTTTGTATGGTATCACTTGACTCGGGTATCACTCAGGTCGGGCACAGGTGCCAATTGAGCTAAATAGCTCATTTGAGCTCACGTAGCTAAATTGATCTAAATTTTTAATGTGATTTCAGTCTGTTCCTTCAGTTAAACACGGTGACCTAACGCAAAATATCGCGCTGCGAATGTAATTTTATATACTGGATCAACATAAAACATTGATCTTCACAAAAATAACTTGCTCTCATCTACTCACAACAGTTTTGATATATTTTAAGTGACATTTTGCTTAAGGATTTACCCATATGTTTTCATTTAAATTCGGAAGAGAAAATAGTTTTTAGTTGACTTTTCATTGAGTAAATCTTGCCTTGTCAGCTTCGCCACGACATCTTTGATCTTATCCCAAGATTAAATGAAACAAACATTTTGATTGGCACCTCAAAACGGTCTCTCGCTATGTGTTTATTAGTAGGATATCAATTTAATTTCACCGGTTAGAATGTATGGAAAGCCACGTACTTAACCATATCGACAAAATAGAAAACACAGTAAGCGATGTGTAAAATTATATAGTAGAATACGAATGTATTGACCACTCGTGCTTCCGTATTTCTTCCTCTCCTAATGGGAGTCCAGTCGCTTTGTGAAAAATATTTCTTGTAAATGGATTCCAGCGGTTTATCCAATCGGACAAGACGTTGTAACCATGTGTCCTTAACTTTCAGAAATACATTCCAGGTAAATTCATATGCAAAAGCGGCAGTTTTATGTACACAATTCGTAAGTTCGATAAAAAGTTTAATCTATCTCATAAAAGTGTTAATCAAATTGCCTTTGATTGCACGCACGGCTGTTTTAAATAGTTGTACTGAAGGTGTTTCCTTGAAGTTTCACATGCGGTCTAACTAATGAAATTAAAATCGCATCCCGATATTTCGTGTTAGGTGTTGAACTGAAGGAACAGACTGGAATCACATTAAAAATTTAGCTCGATTTAGCTCATTTGGCACCTGTGCAAGACCTGTCACCAGGTCAGGAAAAACCCAAACTCGATGTACTAAACCTCGATTTGTGTAAAAAACCTCGAGATCATGTGACCACTGGCCACAATACTCACCTATGACATAACTTAGTTGTCATAAGGGGAAACACTCTAAACCAATGAAAGTGTCAATGACACTGTAGCTCAACTTAGGTAGGGGAATAATTTAATGGTTGACAGTAAATGGAAGGATGTGGTCTGTAGGGTGTGCAAAAGGATTTAGTGATGCAAAGAGTAAATTCTAAAATGGCCGAATGACCCCAAAATAACTCTTTCCCATCTACATGTCAATGTCAACATCTATGACAAATTTCACGAAGATCAAACAAACAGATCAATCTATAACCCATGCTAATGGATTTTGTATAAATATTTAGTCATACAAAGAGTAAAATCCAAAATGGCCATTCAATGGTGGCCATATTTTTTTGCCGAATGACCCCAAAATGACTTGTTGCCATATAGAGGTCACCCGATGATCCATATGAAGTTTGGTGATGATCGGATCAGAGATGTCTGTAGGAATGTCAAAGGATTTAGTGATGCAAAGAGTAAAATCCAAGATGGCCACCAGCGGCCATGTTTTTTGGCCGATTGATCCTAAAATGACTTGTTCCCATCTACATGTAAATGTCAACATTCATGACAAATTTTATGATGATCAGACAAACAGTACGGCCTGTAGCCCGCGTCAATGGACTTAATTTTAAAATACAAGATGGCCACCAGCGGCCATGTTTTTTGGCCGAATGATCCCAAAATGACTAGTTCCCATCTACATGTCAATGTCAACATTCATGACAAATTTCATAAAGATCAGACCAATGATACGACAAAGTAAGTTGAGCTAAAAATGATACTGATGGAAGTAATATAATGTGGAGTATTTCATCTTACACTATGCAGGTGAGTCCATGTAACTGATCACATGATCTCGAAGAACCTCGATCGGGGTTTTGTACTTTATAATTTGAGGTTTAATACCTCGATTTCAGGATTTCCTTGACCTGGTCACTATCACTAATCACTTGACTGTAAGTATTAACAGTGTTAGTCAGACTCCGACCTGGTAATATGGCTAATGCCATATCAGGTCGGACAGCCGTCGTGCTTCAGCATGGGCGAGTAGCTAATTTTTGTTAATACACTTAATTTTAAAAATCAACTAACATTAATGTTAACAATATTGCAATCTATATTAACTCTGACACCTACCAGAAAGTATGTATAATTCCATAATTATTTAATAAAAAAAACCAGTCGGAAAACATGTTGACAAAACGTTAAATGGCCGAAGTAGGAGGAGCTAACATATCACATAACTACGTGCGTCCCGTGCAAATTACTGTGCATGGCACATGTCACCGAACATGATTCTGCAACCTGCATGACTGTATCAGGAAGTTAACAGTACGCATGTGTAACAAATTGGAATTGGTTAGTTGTAAAAACTACACACATGCACAGATTGTAGTTACCCTCAACTTGAATTATATCAGGCTACATGAATTGTACACTCAGTGTGAACGCATGTGATTACCTTGACATGTGCATGGGGAACTCACAGTGGGATTCATGAAATGATGGGTCACATGCAATGGTCGACAAACACATGACATGTCAGTGTTTATGTTCTGTTATTTGTCGGATTTTAAGGATAAATGACATGTAGGTGAGTGGATGGTTTCACACTTGTATTAGTATTTAGTTGATAAATACATGTGCGTTGGTCATAAATGTTACTTTTATTGAAAATCTACTCGCTCATAGCGTTTAGAGCTCATGATGGAACTTAGATGGCGTAAGCCATGCTACTAAGTTCCAATGGATCTATAACCAGGTCTGGCAATTCCCAAATATAGCGACAATAGCCATATGTAGCTATTGACCCTATTGTAGCTACATATGGCTATTGATGATGGATGAATCTGGTTGAAGAGAGATAACCCAATCCAACAAATAATCATTTAAATATACAAGAACATGATTTGATAATAATCTTAGTAAATTATTGTGTGCTATGTTCGTGTATAATATAACAAAATATTCCAATATTGTTACTTTTTCCTGACAAATGTACCTAAATAGAATAAGATTAGATTATATGTGGACGGATCTGAGTCCCATATCACATAGCATAACCAATATCTAAACAGATGCATGTTCTTAGCTATGCTTCTCTGATATTCCGCAAGCTGGTGCAACCGAAATGTCATCAGTAGTGATTTCATAAGTTGTAACAACATAATACCTGTCATCCTTTGTTGCAACAGCTCGCGGTAATGTATGCATGTAATGCAAATTGGTAAAATAATGTTTTACAATAGTCAAATGTAGCTACAATAGCTACATATAGCTATTGTAGCTATAATTGGGAATTGCCAGACCTGATATTGTATTAACAGTGCAACAGTGTAACTGTATTCTGTAACTTGTAAGCCGCTGAATCTACCGGAGATACTATTTACCGAGAACAACGGAGGACAACCGAGGACAACCGAAAACAATCGAGAACTAGAATGCACTCAGAGAGATGCCAACGTGCGCAAAAATGTAATAAAAAATAATTTAAAAAATAATTTCACTGTATTTTACTTAATTTATTTAATTTAATTTAATGTTAGCAAAAAAAGACAATTACCATTTCTCATTTCATCACAGATAAAAGGCAAATTACTATATTAATCAGTTATGTAATTAAAACTAATTCCATGTTGCCGAAAGGATGAGCCACCGTAAACAGAAAAAAACAGTAAAACGCATACGGTTTCGTTCATATTTACCATGACCATCGCGTAAACAGCATGTTATCATAAATACCTACTATATTTTACCAAAGCAAGAGCCTGATTGTGTTACAGAAGACAGCACATTGCTACTGGCTAACCACACACAAATGGCATAAACGCTCTTTATTAGTTCCATATCAGGAATTCACCCACAAAGAACGCTCTTTATGTTTACCATCATAATATAAACAAACACCAGAAAAGTTACTTTTTATGCTTTTGTTTACATAACAATGGTCAACCATATGACAATAACATACTGTTTATGCGATATTTCTTATTTCTATACGGACAAAGTCTGTCTACATTTTGATGTTCTTTCTGTTTGTGGCGGTTTTTGACGGTTGGAAATATTTTCACAGGATACCCACCGCTAAGGCCAACCATACCTTTAATATCGATTACATTTTTTTTATCGGCATATTTTCATTTTCATTTTCCGATAGTCAAAGTTGACCAAAGGAGCAATTATAATAAATAATTAATACCATTTGTGTAAATATTGACAGCAGCCAATATGCAACAATAAATATCAATAATTAATCAATAATTAATCAATAACGATCATTTTATGTAATAATAAACTCTTCAAACGGTGTTTGTGTCAACAAATGCGTTTTGTTTTGTATTACGTCATTCGTCATATTTGACCCGGAACTCGGCTGAAGGTTAGGCTATTCAGCCTTTTGCGTCGAATTACGAAATCGCGTTTTGAATGTCTCTCTTTTCCCGCACGATAAAAAGAGGTCTTTGCACGAACCAAAAATGATCAAACTTCCCAATTATAAGTAAAAATACACAAATGAAGGAGTCTATGTAGGTCCCGAAGGAGTCTATAGACTCTTTGATGTAGAGTTCTGATGGAGAAAATGTAGGTCGATCTATTTTTGTCATAACTCTGACGTATTTTGACCTGGGAGAAAAAATCGAAATCGAGGCTCACTACGAGCATGCCAGTTTTAATTATAGAAACAGGAAATCCCGACAAATGGCGATATCGGCGACAAACAAATAATCGAAAACAACACATAAAATAAGCATAGCAAAAACGCGGCACAGTAAAAATGTCAGAACGCCACGAGGTTTTACGTCGTTTTTGGTGACGTCATGGAGTGAAACGGAGCAGAGTGACACCAACCTACGAATCCGTCTGATCGCCATACTGTTGCGCGAGCGCACGTAACAAGTCTAAAATTAATAGTTAAGTCATAATAATGTTCAAATATAGTGTATATATCAATCTGAAGTGAATATTATACCATGTTTGACCTTTTAGATGACATATATGTAGTTATTATGGGTAGGCCTACCGATATACCAAGAACCTGAAACATCGCAGCCACCTTGTTCTCTGTTGGCGGTAACACAAAGGCATGAGTCGTGCCTAGGTGTTAATTAACTAAGAACTAGCTGCATGATGGGTCTGATTGGTGATAAAAATTCATTAAGTTGTGTATACAAAGAGGTGTTTCTTCTTAAATCAGCAAGTGAAATTGGATCGAACATTTGATGAGACAGCTCATAGAAGCTGACATAGGCCTAATTACGCAAAACAGACGGCATTTAACCAATTAATTCATGCCAAGATTACAGACTCAAATATTTCACGCTCGAAAGGCTTTCAAAATAAAAACATACCAAAATGTTGGACAAATAGCAATTGTGAGTCCATGAACAACATCATTAAATTTTCGAAGGACTAGAAAATTTTAAAACAGCCGGATTTAACAGATAGACGTTTTGATATTGTATACACGATCAGATAAGAGATATCAGAAGTGCACCGCACTCCATATATGTGCGGTACAATTTACCGAGAACAAGTTTTAAATTAAAATGCCAAATAAGCGTTAAATAACATGTTATATACTTAAAATATCTGTAAACATTATAGACATATAAAGTAGACATCCATATTTTCATTAAAATGTTTACTTTTATGAATTTAACCGACATATATATTCTTAACCAATTGTAATCGTTAAACCTCGCAGAAATCTGGTTTTAACGTGCAGCGCATCGGCTGAGGGTAGTGATTAATTAACTAAGCTTGTTCTCCGTTTGTAGTGTCTTCTCGGTTTGACAAGAGTGTGAACACGTTATTAAATAAGCTTGCTAATTTGTCATAATAGATTTTATGAAAAAAATACTCGCATCAGCTTTTGTCTGGGCTTTGGCCCGGCAGACGTGGTCTGGCAGCTTTAAAGTTTTTTTGCCTATAGTCACAGGGTCTAGACATTGCCCACATAGTACTTAGAACGGCTTTGATCCTCTAGTTTTCGAGAATGCATGCACAAAGGCACCCGAGGATACGAATACAAAATACAGACACATTGCGTTAAGAAAGATGTTCAATATTAGATCTGGCCGTTCTAAAATTTTTCAGTCCGTCGGCCCAGTCTGTCGATAATTTAATTAATGATGTTGATGTTGTTCATGGACCGATATGTTTTTATTTTTCTTTCAAACGTCAAATATGGTTCTATATATCTGATCATATCATGAACAAATAAATGTTCAATCCACATTCACTTGCCGATTTAAAAAAGTAACTCTTTACACAACTCAATGAATTTTGATAACCAAACAGACCAATCATGCAGCTAGTAGGCTAGTAGTTAATTAACACATACATGCAGGTCACGGCCCACAGTTTGTGTCACCGCCAACAGAGAAGATGCACGGCGGCTGCGAGTGCGATGTTTCAAGTTCTCTGTATACCCATAATAAGTATACATATATGTCAGTTAAAAAGTCAATATGGTATAATATTCACTTAAGATTGATATATATACACTATAATTGAACATTATTATGACTTTTAAACTTGTTGAAGTTGTTCTCTGTTTTTTCTCGGTAAATAGTCAGATAGTCAGGTCGGGCACACATCCAAAACGGTCTACGTAGCTCGTTTTGTCTACTGTAGCCCGATTGAGCTACGTTTTTAATGTGATTTACACGCCTCCTGCGATTATCGCCATACCCCGAAAAAAGCGCATTTCAAATTTTGGTTCATTAGTTGTGTACAACTATCACGTCTACAAAGACGCAAAAAAACTCACCGACTCACCACGGCTTTAATACCTTTTGAGCGATTCAAAATCAATTTGTTTTGGTCAATTTACCATGAAAAACAATAAGAAATGATCATCAAAATCTCTTGATCGAAATGTAAATCTTCATCAAATCTGAGGTAGTTCCGGTCGCAATTGTGTTCGCAAATATCCGTGTGCAGGCGATAATCTGATTGGTTGCATTTAGCCGGGGATTAATGGTACGTTCTTAATGGGATTTCAGTGTAACATCTATCTGTTGGAATGTACGGAACGACAAATGGACAGCCATATTTGTATAACTGTAATGTTACACGAGGTGCTTCCAAATTTTGGCGGACGCCAAACATTTAACAAATAGTCGTCTCTGAGTGAAGCTGTTCGCTTTATCCAATCAGGTAAGCCACAAAACCGGACGTTCTTGACCTTCAAAAATATATATCCTGCAAAAACAAATGGATTGTTCCCTACTTTTTATGGCAAAATCTGACAGGTCTTAATTAAAACATCGTTAATTGCGCCTAAGGCTAAGCCGTGGTGAGTTTTTTGCTTCTTTGTAGACGCAATAGTCGTACACAACTAATAAACGAAAATTCGAAATGCGCTTTTCTCGTGTATGACGATAATCGATGGAGGTGTGTAAATCACATTCAAATCGTAGCTCAATCGGGCTACAGTAGACAAAACGAGCTACGTAGCCCATTTTGGATGTGTGCCCGACCTGATCAGGTCTGGCAAATGTGAGAATTCAGCTACAATAGCTGTATTCAGCTAACCTAGCTGTATTCAGCTATATAGATCTATTATACTCTCAAACCGGCTGTTTTTCGATAATAAACTAGAAGCGCTAATTTGCGAATGAATATTAGGCTACCCTATTCTCCGGCCACCCTCAACCAAATCAAAATCGTCGCTTGTGTTCTGACAAAGTGTTGCCTTTTGACAAGTTTTGTCGGCACGGCGATGGTGATTATGTGTGAAAACTTACTACGGCGGTCGATGTCGGTCATAACGGTTAATAATAACTCTCTTATGCAATGCGGAATACCTTGAAAAATACATTAAATACAATATTTATCACCGAAGATGGAACATCTTAATCATTCCCGGAAGTATCAATATGATGCTGCTAAAACGCAGTTTGGTTGGTGCGTTAAAACATGTAAAAAGGGGAACATCTCTAGCCAGAGTTTAACCGAGCGAGTTCCACTCACTGCTTGAGCTGATTCTCTCAAAAAATACGGAAACTCATTTCGGCCAATTTGGCCGGTTACTTCATGTGACTTTTTCATCTGACGTGTGTGTCGGATAATTGATCTGGAGGATTTATGTAAATGTTAGCCCAAACTACATTTCCAAGTAACGATGGTTTTGTTGTTTATTTTGAGGAATAATACCGCGTCAGATGAATTCAGCCCAAATATGTTAACAGTTGTCGTGTCAAACATTCGGCAGTAGGTTAGCGTTATTTAGTATTTGTGGATGTCCTTTAACATGGGGAAAATAGACTACTGCGCTTGAACGAGCATGTGAATTTGTCGTTTTTAATGTACAGCAACTTGATAATCAATAACAGAGGCATTCTCTGTCAAATAAGGTCGCTCTATTTACGGTATTAATTGCGGAACTTTCTAAAGTAAACTACGCGTAAACGGATACATACGGTAAATTATAGAATGTGCCGGAATCGGCCTAATCGCCCCATGGCCAACTCGCCCAGTCGACGTGTGTCAATTCGGTACCTACTATAACATGTACCCGAGTCCGATTCGGAATAAAAGATGTATACGGGTGTTATATAGCGTTTGGTCCGTTGTTTCTCAATGAATATTATTGAAATTTGGTGTATATGTCCGGGCTGGGACATGGAATACAACAACGTTTGAATTGTTTTTAAATTTACAAATTTGTTGATTTTATTCATTGTTTTTTCGTTCTGAAAACACACTATAAAGTGTATATAATATAATAACGAACACGAGACATACATAATTTATAAACTGTTAACAAAAGATATCAAATTCAATACATGACAAAGATGACTCAGTGGAGTTTATAAAGTGAACATAAAAACATTGAGGTAAGAATCTTTGTAAGGAATGCAACTTTATTTAATGATAATAAACACATAAATTAAAATAACAAACATGAGACATACATGATTTATAAACTGTTAACAAAAGATATCAAACTCAATACATGACAAAGATGACTCAGTGAAGTTTATAAAGTGAACATAAAAATATTAAGGTAAGAATCTTTTTAAGCATTACTAAACCGTTTAGCACAGACCACAGTCCACTTCACTCATCCGATCATCACCAAACATCATATTTATCTTGATATTGATCTATCAGATGAGAGCTATCAAATATTTTTTTAATTTCATAGGAAAAAATGGTCGCCAGCGGCCATATTGCATTTACGTTATATTTTATCGCGTCATGTCGATATCTAGTATTACTTAGAAATTTCACCTTTCCAGATTCATAATTGCTCCATTGACTGTAACAGATGAAATTATTCCCCTCTTCGGATAGATTGTCACTGAAACTTTATTTTGTCAGACTGTCTGTATAATCACTGATTATATATGGCAATAATCTGTAATAAGATGTAGCACTATTTTATTTTATATTTACATGCAGTGCTGTTTTTATACATCAATTCTAATCCCCCTAGATCATCATGTGATCGATCATACATCGCGCGAGGACCTGGTTGAATTAAGGGGGGTTTTATGGATCACTTCTGTCCTCAAGCTAGATTATACTTATGACATTTAATGGCATGTTTCTAACGTGGAGGGTTAGATATGCTTGAGAAACCACCACTCTTTAATTCACACCAAGTTCTCAGCTGTCATGTTCGGATATTAGAACCCATAGCCATGATATATGGTTTATTTTGTGTATACTAGTAATATAGTTATTTTCAGTACCTTTATATACCAGTACTGTGTATAACAATGCATATAAATTAATCCATGTATACATGTATATTGATTCAACGGATTCAGTGGTTTTGTCCATCAGTCTATCAAATTTGCGGGGAAAACATGGCCACAAGCAGTACACCCTGCTAAATTTCGAATTTGAATCAATTGGCGCACCCTGCAGCCAGCTTTTATTGGAGAACTTTTTCTTATGTGGATATTTTGGGTCACCGCTAGATGTGAGCCATATTTTGTTCTCAAACTGTCCTTGTGAAGACATCACTGCCAGCGGTGATCTTCAATTTTACTATTTTTATGGCTAAATAATTTGGTTGATCCTACAGACGACACCCCTTGTCCGATCGTCATCAGATTCCACAATTATCTTCTGGATAACCAGGGTGAGAGTAATCTAATTTTCCCGAATTTCGTTAAAACACATTACCACAGGCAGCAATTTGGTATCTTACTCTTTGATCCTCTTTTGCATGACTGAATTGTTTAGCAACTGTACAGACATATCCCTCATCTGGTTTTTATATACATGTATATCTCTTCATGCGGATAGCCAGTATTACGTAGGTACTTCAACTTTCTGCATTCCTGTCATCATTTGAAATATAACAATTTACCTGATACATGCACCCTTCAAAATTTGTTTCGTCGTATCTATTTTAATGACCCGTATGGTAATATTGATACAGATATATTTGTCAAACATTTCTTTGTACAATATACAGGTATTTAGTTTGTAACTAAATCTAGAAATATATAATAGTAGCTCGTGGACCCCACTTCGTCCGGGGTGTTCCCCCTCTGATTTTCGGAGAAATGCGCGATTTAACCTTGAATTGACTATTTTAAAGGTGAAGGTCATGTCGGGGTCACGATTTGACCCGTCCAAAACACTCCCCGGACAAAAGTCACGACAAAAGTACCCGTCGAAATCCGCCCGGCTTTATACCCGATTTGACCTTGAATTGACAATTTTGAATGTCAAGATCAGGTCAGGGTCATGATTTGACCCACCCGAAACACTCCTGGGACAAAAGTAACAGTAGGTATAAAATTTCGTTGAAATACTTCCGTTTTACCAGATTTGACCTTGAATTGATCTTTTTGAATGTCAAAGTCAGGTCGGGATCAAGATTTGACCCGTCCAAAATACTCCCTGGAAATAATTTCCCCTAGGTATCAAATTTCGTCAAATCTGTCCGGCAGTTTTCCCGGCCATAGCTAACAGACAAACAGACAGACAAATGTCCAAAATATATATTAAACTAGCTGATGTACTCGACTTCGTCCGGGCTAGTTAGGGATTTTTTTTGTGATCGCCTCCATCTGGACAGTACCCAGTATATACAGCGTCTGGCCAAACTATTGTTCAATTGGTCCAGAAACATGCCTATATCAGCACGTTCGAGAACATGGTCCCACGTGAAATTGGACCCGTCCATATTGCTCCCGGGATCGAAGTAGTCCTACACACAAATTTTTAGTCGGATCGGTCAAGGTCCAGAAACATGCCTATGAGCGAGGTCAAGTTGACACGTTAAATACCAAATTCGAGCAGTGTTAGAGTCTATAACACATACACACATGCATTCACGCATACACACATACATACATACATACAGACAGGTGTTTCAAAATGTATAATCGATAGCTACAACAATTCTATGGTAGATAGTTCACGGCCGACCTGATGCATGCATCTTAGTTTTCTTGTACTTGTATGTCGAATCACGAAAATACCAATGTTATGTTTAGTAAGTTTTCACACATTATATATTTTCCCGCCAAAACAGATTGAATAGTTCTGACTCGCTAACGACCAGGACTTCATGTTTGAAATACTTCAGAAATTATATAAGTCGCATTTTCATTTCAGTTGTCCCTATGTTGTGCCATACATTTGCAATATGCCGCACAATATCTGTATATACAGTTATGAATAGTTACCAGTATCGCTCACAAACCGCTAGTGGTATGTAATTCTAAATGCTTGATATAGGTACACCATTCTAACGCCCCCTACCGGTTTAGCATCGGGAAGAAGTAAACGAGTGTTTGGGATGAATTTGATCTTTATTTTATAAGTTAGTTAATGAATGCATTTGCAGAAAATAGTCCCCAGAATATTTACTGACATCGACCACCGTAGTAAGTTTTCACACAAAATCAGAATTGCCGTGTCGACAAAAGGCAACACTTTGTCAGAACACAAGCGACGATTTTGATTTGGTTGAGGGTGACCGGAGAATATGGTAGCCTAATTTTGATGCGCAAATTAGCGCTTCTAGTTTATTATCGAAAAACAGCCGGTTTGAGAGTATAATATATAGCTGAATACAGCTAGGTTAGCTGAATACAGCTATTGTAGCTTTATTCTCACATTTGCCAGACCTGCTGATAGTTTTCCCGCCAAAACAGATTGAATAGTTCTGACTCGCTAACGACCAGGACTTCATGTTTGAAATACTTCAGAAATTATATAAGTCGCATTTTCATTTCAGTTGTCCCTATGTTGTGCCATACATTTGCAATATGCCGCACAATATCTGTATATACAGTTATGAATAGTTACCAGTATCGCTCACAAACCGCTAGTGGTATGTAATTCTAAATGCTTGATATAGGTACACCATTCTAACGCCCCCTACCGGTTTAGCATCGGGAAGAAGTAAACGAGTGTTTGGGATGAATTTGATCTTTATTTTATAAGTTAGTTAATGAATGCATTTGCAGAAAATAGTCCCCAGAATATTTACTGACATCGACCACCGTAGTAAGTTTTCACACAAAATCAGAATTGCCGTGTCGACAAAAGGCAACACTTTGTCAGAACACAAGCGACGATTTTGATTTGGTTGAGGGTGACCGGAGAATATGGTAGCCTAATTTTGATGCGCAAATTAGCGCTTCTAGTTTATTATCGAAAAACAGCCGGTTTGAGAGTATAATATATAGCTGAATACAGCTAGGTTAGCTGAATACAGCTAGTGTAGCTTTATTCTCACATTTGCCAGACCTGCTGATAGTATCACCCGAATCTACTGATTCAGCTATTCTAGTAATTTCTACTATTTAACTTATTATCTCACCATATATTTTCATTCGATTCTATCCGGGACAAGCTGACGTCAAAAGTTCCTATGATCGTGCATCATTAGGATTATAGGAACGCTCGAATTAAAATTTGTCGAAAATACACCACTTCAATCACTTTAAGTCGGCCATCTTTACCTTGTATTTACTTTTTTCACAAGGCCACGTGCTTGGAAGAACTACTTGATAATTTATTTCGCATTCCGGGTGTATAATAATGTGGACTCGTTCCTAGCGCCCAGTCTACGGAAGCCTATTAGGGCCATTTAATTTGTGTTATATATTCATTAAAATATTTCCTTTTTATTTAATTTTTTATATATATTCATTAAAATATTTCCTTTTTACTTTCCACCTGGGAGATAACTTATTTCCCTGGAAATAACTTATCTCCCTGGGAGAAAACTTTTCTCCAGGGAATTAACTTATCTCCCAGGGAGAAAACTTATCTCCCAGGGAGAAAACTTTTCTCCCGGGAATTAACTTATCTCCCAGGGAGAAAACTTATCTCACAGGGAGAAAACTTTTCTCCCGGGAATTAACTTTTCTCCCAGGGAGATAACTTATCTCCCAGGGAGATAACTTTTCTCCCGGGAATTAACTTTTCTCCCAGGGAGATAACTTATCTCCCGGGAATTAACTTTTCTCCCGTGGTGGAAAATCACGTGATGTAATAGGTTTCACGTAACCGATAACATTCAAACATATCCTCCTACGGTTAAAATACACCTGTCACGTGTCATTGTCTGATGTCCTGGCGCGAAAAAAAAATTTGACAGTCAATATATAACGCGCCAATGTTTAGCGCCTGGTGTCACAGGTCCCCTGGTGCGACAACAATACCATAAGTATATACCTTAATACAAGGTGTATATCTATCAGACCTATATTGAGCATAGACTCACTTGCAATCTAAATTCATCAATATCCTCTGTACATAAGATAATGTCACATCCCCAGTTCTTTAGACCATATTCACACCTTTAAATTTATGTATCTCTTGCATCGATACGTGTACGATCACCAAAGATATATCTGAATGTGTGCACACTTTCAAATCCAGACAAACCCTTGAACAGATTCCAATCAAATATAGCATAGTACTACTGCATAATTCCACTTGTCACAATGATTCACCACTGATGGTCCTGTTTGTGTGACCTCAGCAAAGTAAATTCTGCAGTGCTACTGTGCTATATTTGATGGGAATCTGTTCAGGGGTTTGTCTGATTTTGAAAGTGTTCACATATGCATATATATCTTTGGCGATCTTGCACGTATCGATGTGGGAGATACACCAAATTAAAGGTGCGAATATGGTCTAAAGAACTTGGTATGCGGCATTATAATTTCACAGGGGATATTGGTGAATTTTTATCGCAAGCGAATCTATGCTCAATATAGGTCGGATAGATATAAACCCTGTATTAAGGTATATACTCATGGTAGTGTTGTCACACCAGGGGACCTGTGCCTGGTGTAGCATTCTGTAGTCGACGCAGACACCAGACCTGTGCCTGGTCGTAGAAGACATTCAGGAACTGAGGATATGGCTTGAATTGGGAAGAGTCGGAGTGTTTGACTGTTTATAGTATTGGACCATGTTATGTTGTTATGAAATCATGATATTTCGCCATTAACTATAAAGTTACCTTCGTATCAAATGCTGCCTATTCCGATTGATTATTTTATATTTTTTGTGAATATGTGCCATGGCTGTCGCGGACCTTGGACTCTAGTCTAAAATATACTGACCATCGCTAGTATAGTGGTGGGTCCATTTTGGACTACCGGTGGTCGTGAAATGCACCAAATCGCTCTAAATTGGACCTATAGCACGTGTTTGTGGCGATAGAATGGGTACATAACATTAAACGCTCTTTATAATGACATGGCGAAACGATTCTATTGAATGCATAAAGTATCCACGGCATCCTTAAACACTCTTTATGACGTGACGCAACATTAACTTGAAATAAATAGGCGGACCCCCAGATAACATCGAGGTGGTAAAATAATAAACTAGCGTGCATTGCCCTATACCCGAGATCACTGCCTGTGTTATTTAACTCAGATTATATAGCCGATAGCACATCCATAATGTCATCCTTGAATTTTCTCCGTGTCAGGCCCATCGATTTCAGAATTCTCTTCAAATGTCGCAAACTCATTGTTATGCCATGGTACAAATGAAGAAAACATAATATTTCGATGTATTCAAATCCAAGGCTAAAATATCTTTCTATGACCCATTCTCTTATATGGTTCACTGTGTCCAAAGGTATGTATTGTGGTGGGTGTGCTTCACATATCACTATAAATAACATCAGGAGAACTTTAAAGGTACGATTGGCCTTGGCGGTGGGTATCCTGTGAAAATATTTCCATCCGTCAAAAACCGCCACAAACAGAAAGAACATCAAAATGTAGACAGACTTTGTCCGTATACAAATAAGAAATATCGCATAAACAGTATGTTATTGTCATATATTTGACCATTGTTATGTAAACAAAAGCATAAAAAGTTACTTTTCTGGTGTTTGTTTATATTATAACGGTAAACATGTAGAGCGTTATTTGTTGGTGAATTCCTGATATGGAACTAATAAAGAGCGTTTATGTCATTTGTGTGTGATTAGCCAGTAGCATTGTGCTGTCTTCTGTAACACAATCAGGCTCTAGCTTAGGTAAACTATATTAGGTCTTTATGATAACATGCTGTTTACGCGATGGTCATGGTATATATGAACGAAACTATGCGTTTTAATGTTTTTCAGTTTACGGTGTTTGGAACAAATATGAATATTTTCGACAATTAAGACCTCTCGTGCCTTTAACACTGGTCATATTTTAGAGTACCGACACACACATCCATGATACGAAAGACTTGCGATGATAATAACAATGAAAACAGCTGGAATGTCGAGTGTAATCCACACTACACCTGTCACGTGCTGCATGTAAAATCACGTGACTTTCCACCGGTGGAGAAAAGTTTTCTCCCTGGGAGATAAGTTAATTCCCGGGAGAAAAGTTATCTCCCTGGGAGAAAAGTTAATTCCCGGGAGAAAAGTTTTCTCCCAGGGAGATAAGTTTTCTCCCAGGGAGATAAGTTAATTCCCGGGAGAAAAGTTTTCTCCCTGGGAGATAAGTTTTCTCCCTGGGAGATAAGTTAATTCCCGGGAGAAAAGTTTTCTCCATGGGAGATAAGTTATCTCCCTGGGAGAGAAGTTAATTCCCGGGAGAAAAGTTAATTCCCGGGAGAAAAGTTATCTCCCTGGGAGAAAATTTAATTCCCGGGAGAAAAGTTTTCTCCCTGTGAGATAAGTTATCTCCCTGGGAGAAAAGTTAATTCCCGGGAGAAAAGTTATCTCCCAGGTGGAAAGTAAAAAAAGAAAGTAAAAAGGAAATATTTTAATGAATATATATAAAAAAATTAATAAAAAAGGAAATATTTTAATGAATATATAACAAAAATTAAATGGCCCTAATAGGCTTCCGTAATAGCGCCCAGTCTCCTCTACCAGTCTACGTTGAGGCGCAATGTTCCGGTAAGTGCGAACGGTCAGCGAACCCCGAACCCGAGGCCGAATCCGGTATTTAAAAAGATGTACCGGTACTAGTTGGGAATTTCAATTTCTTTTATTGTAGTTTTCATTATTATTTCTTACCGCGGGCGTCTCTCGAGAAATGCTTGATTGACCCATGGCTAGTTATTTGCATGCAAAGCAACGCGATGCGATTAATTCTAACGGGAATATTTCGGGGACACACTAATAGTTGTAGTCCGAGCCCGAGGCCGAGTCCAGTAAAATGTGTAGTTGGGTTTTTCAATTTCGTTTATTGTCGTTAATATAATTCCAATAGTGATGAATTTTGGTTTGTGGTAAGTTATGCAAATTATACAAATAAAAAAAACTAAAAAGATAATTTGTAAGTCTTATATTTCAACTTTTATCGACATTTTTCGTTCTCCAGCACACTAAAAGTTGTAGTTGGAAGCAGCCGAGCCGGCCGCCGAGTCGCTAATTAGCTGTTAATTGCAATTGTTAGGAATATGTTGGCGGCTCAAATCAATGGATTTATGAGTTAAGACAAGAGTGTTTGCAACTTATCGTGAAATATAATCAAAGTACCGTTTATACAGTTACTTGTTGTTACAAGTGAGATCATATCACGCACAGGAATGTGTTTTTTAAAAGATGAATACTTATAACTGAATACTTACCACAGAGTTGTTTTATTATTTAAATGTTGATATATATTCAACTGATGCCTAACCCACCTTGAGGCCAGTCACCCATTAGTGACGCACGCCAATAGTGATGAATTTTGGTTTGTGGTAAGTTATGCCAATTTATGTAAGTTATGCTGTTGTTGCATTGTTATTTGAACATCTTTCGTTTATTTTCACGTGACATACAATGATACATCGGAATGCTATCTACTATTATACTGCACGGGGATTTGACGATTGTATAAGAAATTTAATTCGAACATGAATCGTACTAGATGTTTGTTTATATGGGTGTTTAACATGTTATTTAATATCGTTTAGTGAACATTTTCATTTAGTTATACGCGACAAATATCGGATTGTTATATTTTAAATGAATTGGGAAGGTAGGGGCTATAATTATTAACCAATTCCCACATTATTCCTTCGTTTTGTTTATAAATATTGACTTTTCATTTCTTTGTATGCGGAATATATATCTGAGATATATGAACAGAGATGTTATTAAGAAAAGTTCCAACACCAACCCTTCACATTGGTTGTTTACCCCACTTCCTGTGGCAATGTTTTAATTGATCCTTATGGGGGAGGGGCATATTATAATTAGTCCTCATTGGACCATATTTTAATTGGCCATCGTGAGACTATATTGTATTTCACCCCAGTCGGACCGTAGTTTAATCAACACTGATGACTCCATATTTTAATTTTAATTAACCCTCATAATGGAACCATGCATATATTTACTCTTTAATTAAGTCACGTTACCATATTTTAATTAGTTATACGCGACAAATATCGGATTGTTATATTTTAAATGAATTGGGAAGGTAGGGGCTATAATTATTAACCAATTCCCACATTATTCCTTCGTTTTGTTTATAAATATTGACTTTTCATTTCTTTGTATGCGGAATATATATCTGAGATATATGAACAGAGATGTTATTAAGAAAAGTTCCAACACCAACCCTTCACATTGGTTGTTTACCCCAGTTCCTGTGGCAATGTTTTAATTGATCCTTATGGGGGAGGGGCATATTATAATTAGTCCTCATTGGACCATATTTTAATTGGCCCTCGTGAGACTATATTGTATTTCACCCCAGTCGGACCGTAGTTTAATCAACACTGATGACTCCATATTTTAATTTTAATTAACCCTCATAATGGAACCATGCATATATTTACTCTTTAATTAAGTCACGTTACCATATTTTAATTGACTTTAATAGGACCATATTTCAATTACACCCCCATGGGTCCATAATTTTTATTAACATTCATGGGACGATATTTTAATTAACAATCAAGGTACAATTTTAATTAACCATCATGGAACCATATTTTTTATTAACCCTCATTGGACGATATATTAATTAACCCTCATGTGACCATATTTTATTTAACCATGATGTGACCATATTTTAATTTACCCTCATCGGACCATATTTCAATTAACCCTCTCTGAATGTGACCATATTTTAATTTACCCTCATGGAGGCTATTCTTAGATCAGCATTACGCCCTCCTATAGGGTCTATATTGGCAAGTATATCTGACCCTGTCGCAGGAGGTGGTGGACTAAATGTGATTAAAACATACTCGGTATTTGCGTAATTGGATACTAAATGTGATTAGAAACGTGCCCATACTTGAACAAAGTTACGAAGATCGCAAATGTTTGCTCGATTATTATTCTGCATGCTACTCCATGCGTTATTCAGACCACTATTTAAAATGAAATTAGAAAAAAATTATCACATTCCTTCATGAAATCCATCGTGACGGAATTACAAAAAAATCGAGTCAAACAAGTTTGAGCTTTCATTTGCTTGCATTTTGTCAGCGATTAGTCAAGGTAGTTTTTACACTGGAAACATTGGCATCTCTTTTTTAAAGACTATGTACAGTGGGTCATATCGCATTAATTGCCAGTGTTCTACTCAGAGTGGTTTGAAAATCCGTGACGGAATTACACAGAAGTGACCTCGGTATGGCACTACCCGCAAATGATCGTATTATTTGCAAACTCTGATGATGACTATATAGAGAGTAAACTGTCAACCTGGTGATTTATATGGATAGACTACCTATATAATTCTGTCACGAACACTATAAATGGCATCTTTGAAGAAGGTTTCCGTACATGTAATTCTAAACCTGATGTCCCGAAATCAAATCGTTTGTTCGTTGGATATATTCCTTAATGGTAATTCAGATATTGTTGGAAGATTCTGTCATATATTATAGGCTATTGATCAAAAGAGAAATCACACCTCAGCAAGTGTAGGCCTATATATAGAAACCAATGGCCATGGAAAGCAGTTGAAAACTCACACAGAGAAACAAATAAGGTTCACTTCCCTGTGTGTGGTTCATATGCAAATCATTTCTTAACTGGTCCCGTACCTGCTTAAATTCGCCATCTCTGTATATATGGTTTATTATTACCACTTTCTATAAGGCGTTCTCTAGGCCATTGATAATGTTTTTCGAGGCGTTCCAAATAGTGTATTGTTACCAAAACACCGGGCCGCGGGCCGATAACGAAAAGCTCTGCTCATTATCGGCCCGCGGCCCGGCAACTGACCGGAAGTTAGATCTCGTTTATTATCACGCGAGTTACGTCGCTTCAACATCAGACTTACCGTGTTTATTTCAAGAAAATAATGGGAAAATATACCATTTTCCAAACATTGTAGTGGTTTTATGATTGGAAAGCACGCTATTTGGTTCAATTATTGTCTCAATCGTAAATATTAATAAATAACTTTAGCTGTCAAACTCTCATCGTTTGTCACTCGATCGTCTTAAATGCTGGTTTTCATTTATATGTTCTTGGAAATAGCTCTGTCTTAATCTATACTCCACTGGGTAAAATGTCCAAATATGTGGTAATAATAGTAATAACATGATCGTATCGGGCATTATGGTTTATTAACGGCCTCTGGAATGATTAACAGCCCTCGGGAGTAGTATTGTCTACCCTTTCGGGTAGATGGTTTGATTGATGATTTGAGCTCCTGTTCCTGCGCTATCAGGGCATTATAGGTCACGACGCGTGGGTGTATATCGGTGAAGGTTATCGCCATAATAATCGTGGCGGAACCACTAGGTCAATGACGAACAAAATAATTCCGCAACAAGCGGGCCAAGGTTATCACGAGAACAGCGCGTTATCGGGGGGCCAGTACGTGTAGGTTATATATATCTATTCGGCGATGGTTATCACCATAATAGCGCATAAACGACGCGCGTACGTCTAGGTCCCGGGCAAACAATTCGGCGAAGGTTATCACGAGAATAGCGCGTCACGTGTATGTAAAAAAATATTTCCACAACAAATCGGCGGGGCACGGAGCCAAGGTTTTAATGGGGTAGGGTATAACTGAACGATAAACGCGGTAGGGTTTGTACTACAGCACCTGGTAAATAATTGTTAATTAGTAGTCACAGAGATAGACTATAAAACGCGAGGTATCTGTTAATTAGCTGACGTTTCTATTTTGAGTAAAAACAATTTCGTTTAGTGTGTGTGTATCGCTTTGTGCGAGTTAATGGGGTAGTATAGGACTATAAAGATGTTCGGCTCACGAGAACAAATACTATAACCGGCTGAAGCTATATCACTGACGCCCGTTTCGTTTGGTCTGACGCCAATAAAGAGGGCGGGTATATATGAAAGGCTTAGTATATAAACGTCGGATGGTTACTGTTACACAATAACGGGAATATATTTCCAACTATATATATTCTAATATATAGTTATTTAGTTTTATTTGATAAAAGTTGGATCACAATTGTTTTAAATCAGGAAGTATTCTATTAAGGATAAACACAAAACCAGGTATGTATATTTATATTTATTCAATTGTCTTTATTTCCAGAAGTCTTGTTCAATCATAGTTTTGAGAATATATACTTCAAACCACTGTTACAATCTTATTGGGGGGGGTACAAACTTATAAATACACACGAGTATGGATAACTGACCTCTTTCACCCACAAAGATAACTCTAGTAATAAGTTTCGAACAGCTTGTGTGGTCACACCAAATTTTAATCCCCAAGAATCCAGCTCATTTGCAGATTTAGGGTTTGAATATTCCTCAGAGTCAGAGCCGAGTTGAATAAGTTTTACAATTAGAAGTAGAAGAAGACTTGTCGTATCGCCTTTTGCGGGTCCTGCTTGTTTGACCTTTTTTTCTCGGTAGTACTAGGTAGGGCGTTATAAGTGGAAGGCAAGGGATCAATAGTAGAATTAAAACTGCTGGATGTTAATGGCAAGCTTTTATTAGTAGTAGATATCTGTCAGAAGTTCCTGGTAAGCTCTCACTAGAAGTAGAAGGTGCAGTAAATCCATATGTATATGGCAAGCTGTCCGAAGTAATAGGGCACTAAATCCTCTACTAGAAATACAAGGTACTACAGATGTGTTGCAATGTGGCAGCAAGATCAGAGGAATCCTCATCGCGTATTACTATACATACAAATACCTCTATAGTGCGGGTGGCAGAAGGTTATGAATTGTGATTATATATAGTGAACAGAGAAAATGTTGGCACACACCTATAAGTCTAACACCTATATAATTGCGATGGAAATATTACCAGGCAACATCTTATGTATGCTCCAGTCTATTTTAGTCTTAATTATCATTGTGTACGTATCCCAGCTAATATATTGTAGAGAGAGGCGCAATGCCAAAAAATGTTGGCACTGACGACCAATAAGTCGAGCACCTAGATAATTACCCGTATATACTGCCAGGTAACCGGCGTATGTATGCTCTGATCTATTTTAGTCTTAATTATCCTTATGCATGTATGTCGGGAGCCAATATATATATATATTGTAGCGGGTTTAGTCTACTTTCCTATGCAGGTAAACTAACACTACAGAGTTTGCAAAATCAGACGACAGAAATACGAGCTTTATTGTCAACAGGCGGAATTTCTAAACGGAAATAACACAATGGTATGTATAATTAAAAAAAAAAAAAAAAAAAAATTTGTTGTAAAAAAAAAAAATTCAACTTTCTTTTTTTTTCTTCAAAATTTTGTTTTGTTTTTTGTTTTCCTCAACAATATAGTCATGTGATATATCAAATTACTCGTCTCGAAGTATCGACTACAACGCAGCAACTTTTATTAAAATTGTATGTACCGATTTGGAATTAATTAAAGAAATGTTATAACACTATTTCCAAATGCTATACGTTGGGGTTATATTACTGCCCTATATCAAAAAGGTTTTTTATTCGTTTTTTTTTTTTTACCTTCTTCTTACTCCTTGTATTACCTTTTAGGAAATCGACCGCGACAATGAACTATCACCACCACCACCACTATCAACTTCTATTGTATCAAACACAAAGATATATCAAGAAAAATGTCCAAAGTGCGAATATATTTGCCAATCAAATGTCGATAAGCTTAATCATGAAGATTTACATAGGACATTGGATAATATCTGCCAAACGTATTCCGTGAGTATTATCTTTGTATGTATAGTTTTATTTATTATAAATAAATATATTTCGAATTGTAGGGGAAACAAAATCTGTGGAAGTCAATTATTTATTTACTTCTATTTAAAGGTTACTCCCAGTGAATTCGCCTGCAGTCGGTGTGATAAGGTGTATACTCAGAAGAAAACCCTCTCTCGCCACCTGCGGGCACAACACGACGGTATTCAATACCCGTGTTCAAAATGCGTTAAACTGTTCAAATACAGAAGCGATTGCATGAAACACGAGAAGATATGCGCAAGTGTGTTGTATTATGACAAGGTACGTATGATATGTGTTTAAGGGTAAACAATAAAAGAAATAAAAAACCTTCTTTTTTTTTTGCTGTATCTTGGATAGCTATTATATAATTATATACCAAATATCTACCTACATGTATATATATATATATAAATACGACGCAGTATGAGTATTATTTTAATTTTTTTATTATTATTTTCAGGAGACTGTATTCGCTTGTGATCAGTGTGCCAAGGTGTTTACCCAAAAGAAAAACCTAGCTCATCACGAGCGGACGCAACATGACCATAATCAATACCCATGCTCAAAATGTGGTAAAGTATACAAATACAGAACCAATAGGGTAAAACACGAGAAGGTATGCTCGGGTACCCGTACCTCGTATTCATGTTCAATATGTTCCAAATCGTTCGAATATAAAAGCAACAAGAAGAAACACGAACTGGTATGCGTCGGTACCGACCACGTGTGTGACGTTTGTCAAATGAGGTGTTCTACGGCGGGGGGACTCAGACAACATAACAACACTCATCAAAGACAACAGAAAAGAAAACGTAGCGATATAACTTATTCCGTAGCGGCCAAACGTCCTAAAAGGAAAGTACCAATAAATTATTATTGCTGTCGGCAATGCACCGAAAAATTCCCTGATCGACACGAGTTATATCTGCACAGAAAAAATATACACTTTCAAACCGGGGGTGGTATACAGAAAAAACCGTGGGGAAACGAGCCACCGCCTTGGCGAGATAACACCGGAGCGAATGACTCTGATTTAGAAGAAGTGTATTTAGCTAATAGGGACACCATATTACAACAACACAAATGAAAGTGTCAATGACACTGTAGCTCAACTTAGGTAGGGGAATAATTTAATGGTTGACAGTAAATGGAGGAATAGGAAAGGTGCTAATTGAAATGTCTAACATGCGCCAAAGGATTTAGTGATGCAAAGAGTAAAATACAAGATGGCTGCTGGTGGCCATTTTTTTTGGCCAATTGACCCCAAAAGAACTCGTTCCCATCTGCGTATAATTGTTAACATCCATGACAAATTTTATGAAGATCTGACCAAAGCTACGACATACAAATTTCATGATGATCAGACGAACAGTACGACCTGTAGACCGCGCCAATGGATTGAATTTTAAAATCCAAGATGGCCGCTGGCAGCCATGTTTTTTGGCCGAATGACCCCACAATGATTCGTTCCCATCTACATGTCAATGTCAACATTCATGACAAATTTAATAAATATCAGACCAAAGGTATGACCTGTAGCCCACGCCAAAGGATTTAGTCATGCAAAAAGTAAAATGCTGGTGGCAATGTTTTTTGACCGAATGACCCCAAAACGACTCGTTCCCATCTACATGTCATTGTTATAATTAATGACAAATTTCATGACCATTTGACCAAAGCTACGACCTGTAGCCCGCACCAAAGGATTTAGTCATGCAAAGAGTAAAATCCAAGATGGCTGCTGGCGGCCATGTTTTTTGACCAAATGACCCCATAACGACTCGATCCCATCTACATGTCATTGTTATCATTCATGACAAATTTCATGATGATCAGACGAACAGTACGACCTGTAGCCCGCGCCAATGGATTGAATTTTGAAATCCAAGATGGCCGCCAGCAGCCATGTTTTTTGGCCGAATGACCCGACAATGATTCGTTCCCATCTACATGTCAATGTCAACGTTCATGACAAATTTTATAAAGATTAGACCAAAGGCAACCTATAGCCCGCGCCAAAGGATTTAGTCATGCAAAGAGTAAAATCCAAGATGGCGGCCATGTTTTTTGGCCGAACGACTCCAAAATCACTCGTTCCCATCTACATGTCAGTGTTAACATCCATGACAAATTTCATAAACTTCCGACCAACACAACGACCTGTAGCCCGCGCCAAAGGATTTAGTCATGCAAAGAGTAAAATCCAAGATGGCTGCTGGCAGCCATGTTTTTTGGCCGAACGACCCCAAAATCACTCGTTCCCATCTACATGTCATTATTAACATCAATGACAAATTTCATGATGATCAGACGAACAGTACGACCTGTAGCCCGCGCCAATGGATTGAATCTTGAAATCCAAGATGGCTGCCAGCGGCCATGTTTTTTGGCCGAATAACCCCAAAATGACTCGTTCCCATCTACATGTCAATGTCAACATTCATGACAAATTTCATAAAGATCAGACCAAAGGTACGACCTGTAGCCCGCGCCAAAGGATTTAGTCATGCAAAGAGTAAAATACAAGATGGCTGCTGGCGGCCATGTTTTTTGGCCGAGCGACACCAAAATCACTCGTTCCCATCTACATGTCATTATTAACATCAATGACAAATTTCATGATGATCAGGCGAACAGTACGATCTGTAGCCCGCGCCAATGGATTGAATCTTGAAATCCAAGATGGCTGCCAGCGGCAATGTTTTTAGGCCGAATGACCCCAAAATGACTCGTTCCCATCTACATGTCAATGTCAACATTCATGACAAATTTCATAAAGATCAGACCAAAGGTACGACCTGTAGCCCGGGCCAAAGGATTTAGTCATGCAAAGAGTAAAATCCAAGATGGCTGCTGGCAGCCATGTTTTTCGGCCGAACAACTCCAAAATCACTCGTTCCCATCTACATGTCATTGTTAACATCCATGACAAATTTCATGATGTTCCGATCGAAGCTACGACCTGTAGCCCGCGCCAAAGGATTTAGTCATGCAAAGAGTAAAATCCAAGATGGCTGCTGGTGGCCATGTTTATTGGCCGAACAACCCCAAAATGACTCGTTCCCATCTACATGTCAATATTAACATCCATGACAAATTTCATGATGATCAGACGAACAGTACGACCTGTAGCCCGCGCCAATGGATTGAATCTTGAAATCCAAGATGGCTGCCAGCGGCCATGTTTTTTGGCAGAATGACCCCAAAATGACTCGTTCCCATCTACATGTCAATGTCAACATTCATGACAAATTTCATAAAGATCAGACCAAAGGTACGACCTGTAGCCCGGGCCAAAGGATTTAGTCATGCAAAGAGTAAAATCCAAGATGGCTGCTGGCGGCCATGTTTTTCGGCCGAACAACTCCAAAATCACTCGTTCCCATCTACATGTCATTGTTAACATCCATGACAAATTTCATGATGTTCCGATCAAAGCTACGACCTGTAGCCCGCGCCAAAGGATTTAGTCATGCAAAGAGTAAAATCCAAGATGGCTGCTGGCGGCCATGTTTATTGGCCGAACGACCCCAAAATGACTCGTTCCCATCTACATGTCAATATTAACATCCATGACAAATTTCATGATGATCAGACGAACAGTACGACCTGTAGCCCGCGCCAATGGATTGAATTTTGAAATCTAAGATGGCCGCCAGCGGCCATGTTTTTTGGCCGAATGACCCCACAATGATTCGTTCCGATCTACATGTCAATGTCAACATTCATGACAAATTTCATAAAGATTAGACCAAAGGTACAACATGTAGCCCGCGCCAAAGGATTTAGTCATGCAAAGAGTAAAATCCAAGATGGCTGCTGGCGGCCATGTTTTTTGGCCGAACGACACCAAAATCACTCGTTGCCATCTACATGTCATTATTAACATCAATGACAAATTTCATGATGATCAGGCGAACAGTACGATCTGTAGCCCGCGCCAATGGATTGAATCTTGAAATCCAAGATGGCTGCCAGCGGCCATGTTTTTAGGCCGAATGACCCCAAAATGACTCGTTCCCATCTACATGTCAATGTCAACATTCATGACAAATTTCATAAAGATCAGACCAAAGGTACGACCTGTAGCCCGGGCCAAAGGATTTAGTCATGCAAAGAGTAAAATCCAAGATGGCTGCTGGCGGCCATGTTTTTCGGCCGAACGACCCCAAAATCACTCGTTCCCATCTACATGTCATTGTTAACATCCATGACAAATTTCATGATGTTCCGATCGAAGCTACGACCTGTAGCCCGCGCCAAAGGATTTAGTCATGCAAAGAGTAAAATCCAAGATGGCTGCTGGTGGCCATGTTTATTGGCCGAACAACCCCAAAATGACTCGTTCCCATCTACATGTCAATATTAACATCCATGACAAATTTCATGATGATCAGACGAACAGTACGACCTGTAGCCCGCGCCAATGGATTGAATCTTGAAATCCAAGATGGCTGCCAGCGGCCATGTTTTTTGGCAGAATGACCCCAAAATGACTCGTTCCCATCTACATGTCAATGTCAACATTCATGACAAATTTCATAAAGATCAGACCAAAGGTACGACCTGTAGCCCGGGCCAAAGGATTTAGTCATGCAAAGAGTAAAATCCAAGATGGCTGCTGGCGGCCATGTTTTTCGGCCGAACGACCCCAAAATCACTCGTTCCCATCTACATGTCATTGTTAACATCCATGACCAATTTCATGATGTTCCGATCGAAGCTACGACCTGTAGCCCGCGCCAAAGGATTTAGTCATGCAAAGAGTAAAATCCAAGATGGCTGCTGGTGGCCATGTTTATTGGCCGAACAACCCCAAAATGACTCGTTCCCATCTACATGTCAATATTAACATCCATGACAAATTTCATGATGATCAGATGAACAGTACGACCTGTAGCCCGCGCCAATGGATTGAATTTTGAAATCTAAGATGGCCACCAGCGGCCATGTTTTTTGGCAGAATGACCCCACATTGATTCGTTCCCATCTACATGTCAATGTCAACATTCATGACAAATTTCATAAAGATTAGACCAAAGGTACAACCTGTAGCCCGCGCCAAAGGATTTAGTCATGCAAAGAGTAAAATCCAAGATGGCTGCTGGCAGCCATGTTTTTTGGCCGAACGACCCCAAAATCACTCATTCCCATCTACATGACAGTGTTAACATCCATGACAAATTTCATAAACTTCCGACCAAAACAACGACCTGTAGCCCGCGCCAAAGGATTTAGTCATGCAAAGAGTAAAATCCAAGATGGCTACTGGCAGCCATGTTTTTTGGCCGAACGACCCCAAAATCACTCGTTCCCATCTACATGTCATTATTAACATCAATGACAAATTTCATGATGATCAGATGAACAGTACGACCTGTAGGCCGCGCCAATGGATTGAATCTTGAAATCCAAGATGGCTGCCAGCGGCCATGTTTTTTGGCCGAATGACCCAAAAATGACTCGTTCCCATCTACATGTCAATGTCAACATTCATGACAAATTTCATGAAGATCAGACCAAAGGTACAACCTGTAGCCCGCGCCAAAGGAAATTGTTGACGGACACACGGACACACGGACACACGGACACACGGACACACGCACACACGGACACACGGACACACGGACGACGGACGCCAAACCATGGCAATAGCTCAAACTTACAAGTAAGTTGAGCTAAAAAGGAGCGATATATAACTTATACAATTTCCCACTAAGCAACGAGGTCACTATAAAAACACTGATCACTTGTATAAGAAAAATGAAAAGCGCTATGCGTCTAAACCTAATGTTCGGAGTAATATTGAAGAACAAAGAAAATGGCAGATACCGCTACTACGCCCCGTATAAGAACAGCGCCGAATTTGATACCCTGGTGTACATTTCCAGGAGGGCGGATATCAGAAAGTTGAAATCCAGATTGAGTGAAATGGATATGACCGCGGTTCTGCTGAAATCGAGACCCGACACCGCCTGGGTTCCGGTGTTAATAACCAACGTAAATTTCGAGGTTTTCGGCTTGAACTATCCAGTAGGAAGAGGGGACGTCCCAGATTATCTCACGCGAAAGATGAGTATTCACACTCTAATCAACAATGTACAAGGCGGACGACGATACAACGACAACCTATGCGCTTTTCGCTGTATCGCGCTCCACAAAGGATATAAACTTTATAATCTGGAAAATGCGACCAAGCAATATTTCAGCGAGTGGAAAAAGTATAAATCAATCGGCAAGCGATTCGACGGAGTATGCTTCGAAGAGTTTCCGGACATCGAAAAGTTGTTCAATCTAAACCTGGAGGCCTACAGTTTGAACGAAGAGGGTTTCGCCGTATTAGTGTACACGTCCAGGGGAAAGCACGATACAACCCTATACGTCAATATTCACGAAAATCATATGATGTATATAAAGAATTTCCCTCAATATGCGAGCAAGTACCAATGCGTGAACTGCGATCGCCACTTTCCGAAAGCTCGTGACTTACGACGACACCAAGTAATTTGCGTCAACCAGACGGAGTTCGTATACCCCGGTGGGTTTTACAAGGATTTCGAAAGCATCTTCGTCCAGTTGGAACAACAAGGCATACACGTACCGAAGAACGAGCGAATATACCCGTGGTTTATTTGTTTCGATTACGAGTCGCTGCTTCAAAAGGTGGACAATGACGCGCCCGGTCAGAATCTGGAATGGATTCAGAGACACGTACCCGTAAGCGTGTCTATCTGCAGTAATATCGAAGGACATACCGAACCTTTCTGTATAGTGGAACCCGACACTAATACTCTGGTGGAATGTATGGTGGCTTCTATGTACGAGATATACGCGACCGTCTCTGAGTTGGCGGAGGATAAATGGGGTTGGGTGGTGCAAGAAATTAACGAGAAAATAAAGGCTGAGAATGATGATGATGATGATGATGATGATGATGATGATGAGGATGATGACGATGACGAAGACGGCGGTAAGAAGAAGAGGAAGAAGCACACAACCTTAAGTAGTTTACTCGGCAAATTCTCTCAATATATGTCTCAAGTCCCCGTCTTGGGATTTAACTCATCAAACTATGACTTGAATTTGATTAAGATTTGCCTAGCCAGACACTTGAACTTACACGACGAGGAGCGAGTTTTCGTGGTCAAGAAGAACAACTCGTACATGTGTATAGCTTCTAAGCGACTCAAATTCCTCGATATATCTCATTACCTGTCGCCGGGTTCGTCTTACGTGAAATTCCTCAAGGCGTACGACGTCAAAGAAACGAAAGGCTTCTTTCCCTACGACTTTTTTGGCGATATCGACAAGTTGAATGCGAAGCAACTACCGCCTCACGAAGCCTTCTACAACTCGATGTCAAAATCAAATATCAGCGAAGCCGATTACGCTTACTGTCAGCTCGTGTGGGAAACCGAAGGTATGGCGACCTTTAAAGATTTTCTCATATGGTACAACAACAGAGACGTCAAACCCTTCGTGACTGCGGTCGAACGTTTGCAAACGTTTTATTTCGATCAAAATATCGACGTCTTCAAAACCGCTATATCAGTACCCGGAATCGCCAGGCAATTGGCCTTTCGTGCCGCGCGTGAAAACGACGCGAACTTCGCGCTGTTCGGAAAGAACGATTCGTCTTTGTTCAAAACGGTGAAGGATAATCTCACGGGAGGGCCCGCGATAATCTTTACGAGAAATCACTGCAGCGGAAAAACATTTATCAGAGCCGGGAGCGATTTATGTCAATCAGTACAAGGTTTCGACGCCAACGCCCTTTATTTGAATTCCTTCGAGAAAGCGATGCCGGTCGGTGCTTATATTATAAGAAGGGCCGAGAACGAATTCAAACCCGAATTACGAGATAAATTCTTATCCGCCTACCATTGGATGGATTGGCTCACGCGTCACGAAGGTCTAGATATCCAACACAAAATGAACAGCGGCTTCGAAGTACGAATCGGCAAGTTTCCGGTCGACGGTTTTCAACTGGCTAAAGACGAGCACGGTCGAGCGATTATCTTCCAATTCCACGGCTGTTGGTTTCACGGACATTCGGGTTGTTCAGTCACCCGTAATATAACGAACGAGAAATGGTTGAAGACTAGAGAAGCCAAATTTAAAAAAACGAACGAGTCCACCGAATATTTCCGAAGTTTGGGTTACGAAGTCAGAGAAATATGGGAATGCGAATATAAAGAATACTGCCGAAATACTCCGAAGATCTACCAATTCATCAACGTTACGAGGCCTCAATTTTTCCGTCGCCACAGACAACGGGTGAGCGAGGAAGAGATTTTGAAAGGTATCACGGACGACGAGCTGTTCGGAATGATCGAGGTCGATATAGAAGTTCCCGTCGAATGGCCGACTTCGCTGCCCTCGACACCCGCACTCGATCCTCGCGAATATTTCGCTGAAATGTCCCCGATTTTCTGCAACACCGATATTCCCTTCGACGCTATCGGCGAGCATATGCAAGATCACGCGCGGGAGCACGATCTTTCGCAAAAGCCGCGACGTCTCTTGGTCGGAGGTATGAAGGCCAGGCAAATTTTGTTGGCGAGCCCTCTGCTGAAATGGTATTTACAGCACGGTATAGTAGTGACGAAGATCTACCAGGTAGTGGAGTATCGGTCCCAACGCTGTTTCCAATCGTTCGTAGACCGGGTCAGCGACGCTAGGAGAACGGGCGACCTGCATCCCGATAAATCTATAATAGCCGACACGATGAAGGTGATAGGGAATTCTGCGTACGGATCTATGATAATGAATAAAATGACGCATCGAGATATCAAGTATATTCAGGGAGAGAACAAAACCTCTCTCAAAATCAATGAACCACGATTTCGAAAATTGGAGTGCCTGGACGAAGAAGAGGAATATTACGAAGTCGAAATGGCTAAGCAAAAAATCAAGCTGGACCTACCTATACAAGTGGGATTCTTTATTCTGCAATACGCTAAACGAAGAATGTTGGAATTCTATTACGATTTCCTCGATTTATACGTGGAGAGACGTAATTTCGAATACCTAGAAATGGACACAGATTCGGCGTATATCGCACTCGCCGGGAAAACGCTCAGAGACGTAATTAAACCGGACATGTTGCATAAGTATGACGAAGGTATATCGGGTTCGTGTCACGATGATAACTCGGAGGATCGCTGATTCCCGAGGACTTGTTGTACGAAACACGCCGCTTTCTACAAACGAAAACCGGGATTATTTAAACTGGAATACAGCGGAGACGAGATGATCGGGCTTTGCTCGAAAACCTACATCGTCCGAAAGGCGAAGGTGGTTAAACCTTCCAGTACCAGAATCTTCGGATACGGGCTACTGAGGAAAGCTATCAATCTGAAAAAGAAGTCACTCCCGAAATTTCGAAAAACGAATGAATATAAAATCAGCTCCAAGGGATTACGAAAATGCAGCATTAAAGCGCCGATGTCTATTTATAGAATGGTACTCCGAAGCGGACGAGTAGGATCAGGCACGAACCGCGGATTCAGGGCTAGACACAACACCATATACACGTACACGCAGGAGAAGAGAGGTTTTTCATATTTTTATTGCAAAAGAGAGGTACTGAGATGCGGGATACGCACGCGACCGTTAGATATTACATTAACTCCGGTACAAAAAGCCTGAAATGAAAGGGAGTATATTACGAGCGCGCAATAGGAGAGAGAGAGAATAGCTGGTAAATATGCCTCGAAAGAGCCAGTCCCAAGCCTGGAAAAAAAAAGTATGAGGGCCAGCCGCCGCCGCCGCCGCCACCCCCCCCCCCCCGGGGGGGTAAAGGGGGAGTAAAAACAAAACAAATTATTTTTTTTTTTTTTTTTTTTTTTATTAAACACAAAACGGATAAATACTCGCTACGTAATTATATACGAATAAATCGTTCGCGCGTAAATCTCCGAATAGCGACTCGAAGTCGGTCGTAGATCGTCCGCTAAACTTCCATTTCAAATACAATAGGCAGTATTGTCCGCATACTTTACTATCGAAACTTTGAAAACGTCTGGAATTATGAACGACCGGTATTCCCCATCTATTCAAGTAGTTCGTTACGTGGAAACTATACGTCCCCGGACCGTAGCCGTAACTGTCGAAATATTCTACTACGTCCTTATGTTTATATATAGCTAGCCAATGAAATCCTTCGCTTCCTGACGGGTCCGTATTGAGTATAAGTCCTCAACCGTTTCTTATCTCCGGAATTTTATCCGCCGGAAATACGCCCTCCGCCCGTTTAGATAGTATCGGATCGGCTCCGATGCAGCATTTCAATTGAACGGTATTCATTCCGTGATAACGTTTCTTTGCTGGTCTATTTGAAATAATGCCGGCGTTTCGCTGTATATTATGCAGGACACGGCCTCCGTCAAAGCTTCTCCGAAATCTGCCTGCAATCTGATATTACCTCGTTTAAGTAGCGGCAAGGACGCGGTACCCGGTCCGAAGTTCCGTTCCAGATCGTAGCAAAACAACGTATAACCGTTTTCGTATTCCTCCATTTTAATACCATTATCGCGATTTTGACGCCACATTCCGCTAAATTCCACCATATCTACGTAGGAATTTGTGAACGTTTGCCCCTCGGTCGAAGTGAAGTTGAGTTTCGTAGGACCGGACCTTCCGACGGAAACGCCGTCTCGAGTCAAAATAATTTGACGAATATCAAAATTTTGAAAGTTATAAGGGTTCTTCGAGAATTTACCCGTCACCGCGGAACTCGAAACGAATCCGATTACGAGTCTCGTGGGCGAAAAGCCTTGGAAAATATTATCC
This sequence comes from Siphonodentalium dalli, assembly GCA_032622095.1. Classification (NCBI taxonomy): domain Eukaryota; kingdom Metazoa; phylum Mollusca; class Scaphopoda; order Gadilida; family Siphonodentaliidae; genus Siphonodentalium; species Siphonodentalium dalli. Next base: position 161,615,558 of record CP136061.1, on the reverse strand, counting down.
CAACTGAATAAGACTTGACAGCTTTGAATCGACATCATCTTGACTTGGGAGCTGTTGTAAGGATATTTCGCCGTCACGGTTTCGAGCGTTTGGTTGTGCGCCAAAATAACCGCCGGAGATACTTTGACCTTGCAGGTTTCTAGTATCGCGTCCTCTATATGTACTTTGTACGTCGCGGCGTCGTCGGTCGTCATCAGACAAAACGACGGGTCGGTGCGATACAATCTCACGACCACGTCCACTTGATTCAATAGATAACGATCTTGTAAAAATACGTCGTGGAGTATAGGTCCGCATAAATCCACGGTTTTGCTATCTGCCGTCCGCTTCGAACACCTATTTAATCGGTCGTTCCTTCCTTTCGTGTCTGCACTGTCCATATGTCCGTATTTATCTCCGTGATATAACTGACTATCCAGCTGCGTTAGTTTAGCCTCGTTCCCGTATTTCAAGAGCGTTTGAATAATACTCTTGTACTGGTAGTTATTGGTGTTCGAAGATACCAACTTCCCGGACATGAATACGTCTACTTGTTCGAACATAGAGGACATAAAAAGATTGACCGGTCCGACTTTATCGGTGTCTGCGATTGACGAGCCGTCTTTTTTCGTTATTTTAGCTTTTACGTGTAATCGACTTCTTTTCAAATCCAGATATTCCATCGCATTCTGTCCCGATATGTGGAACTCGATAGGCGAGAGGTCGGAGAGTTGAGACACCGGCCGGTTTTCTTCGAAGCTTATACTCTGAACTCCGGTTTGACTCGTCAAACTCGTCGTGCTTCCGTCTCTCGGCGGTGATCTGCGCCTTACTGACGAGTTTCCGTTTTTTACCTCTTTTTATAGCCGTTTGTCTCTGAATTTGACTCTTGGCTCGTTCCACGTCTTGTTGGGAGGGTGATACGAGCGACACTTCGATTTCCCCTTGAGGCTGAACCCGTTCCGTAGAATATCTTTCGATCGGTATCATATAGGTCTGTTGAATATCACCGACACCGCCGCCGCCGGTTTGAACGTTATAGTTATCCGCGTACGTGTCTGTTTTACCGCCGGCGATATTGCGGTAAAACCTCAACCATTTTTGCGTGTCCGGTATATAGAGTTTGTCCGTCATTACGAATAGAACGGATACCTTTTCAGATGTAACGTCAACGTCGACGGTTCCGTTAAATATGAAGACGGGTTACCCGCTTGATCTTTTATATAGAATTCCATATCATAAATTTCTTTCACTTTGAGAGGAATATATTGAGGTATCGAGAAACTGTGCGTCCATTTCCCGTTCTTAGACGGGTAAACGACGCGCATTAAAGGTTCTGAACGATCACTCACGATAGACTCGGTACATATATCACTCATAACGTAAAGGTGTGATTTTCCTTTAGCGGTTTTGGAGTTCTTTATCGAAGCGTCGATATCGGTGATCGCCACATTCCAGAAACCTTCTAACTTAAGCGGCGAACTCAAATGAATACGAAAATTATGAGTGTTATTGTCTTTCCAATATTTCAAACTCTGATCGCTCCTTATCGTTATATAATAATCCGACTGCATTTCAACCTCGGGATAATCGGTTTGAGCAGTAGCGGTAGTATATGCTGATATCTGTTCAACAAGTTTCTTCTCTGCTTGTTCGTTACCCGCTTAGAAACCAAACGTCGTATAACGTTTCTATAGTCGTACAACTCCTTTTTGTCTTTGTTAGTCATAGGACAAACGGCGTGGAGTACGTTGTATACGCCTTCGGTTATTGCGTGTAGTTGATCGTCCGATAAAGTTCTTAAAATAACTTTCCGTTGTGAGTCGGACGTTTCAATTAATATTTTGAATAATGCCAAATGTTTTTTTACGCCCATGTTACCGGCTGGCGATATAGAGTCGTTATAATCAGTTATTATCGTTTGACCCGCTATTTATAGCATTGAGATCGTCTTGTTTTACCCAAGAATCGTATTTGGGACTCGGCCAGCCTTTCCAACTCACTAGGTATTCTTTCCTACCGCCTCTTTTACGAGATCGAATAACGGAGTCGATTAAATAGGTTTCTCCCTCGTAGGCCTTGCTCAGCTGATTCTGATAGAACGTACCGGTAATGATTTCTCCGGAATAGTCTTTCAGACGGAATTGCGGAATACCCTGTTTCATAAATCTCTCCGTTATAACGAATAATTCGCGGGTCCAACGTTCGTCGTATTCTCTCTGAAACGTGCTGCGTCGGTACGATATCCGGACTAAATCCCCCACTTTGAACTTATATTTTAGTCGTTTGTTAACCTCGTTGGTTTGATATAGTAACTTCCACAGGGATGCAGAGTCGTTTCGTTTGACGCTCGCCGGTCGTCTCTTGATAGTGCGATGATAGGTATTATTATAACTTTCGGTAACTCGGGCGAGTACGTTGACCCATTTATGCGTCTGGTTATGGGTCATATAACGGGTGAGACGCATTTTTATACTTTTAATCGCTCGTTCCGCGTAGTTGGCTTTACCGATATTGTTGGTGGTGAAATAATCAACGCGTTTAGATTTAAGATATCTTTTGAATTGAACATTGACGTACTCAGTGCCTGGGTCAGATCTTATCTTTTGCGGAACTCTTCCATCCGAGAATATAGTTTCAAAAGCTCGTACTATTTCCTTAGCGGTCTTCGTCCGCAGTGGTACCGTCCATACGTACTTAGACATAATATCTATAGCCAAGGCGAAATATAAATAACCGTTGTTATCTAGTCCGTACTTTTCCATATATGCGGTGTCTACGTCCCATTGGTAATCCACGGACGGCGCTACGACTTTCCTTCTCCGGAACTTTCGTTTTTCTTCTTTGTGTAGGGAATAGCTTTCTTGTTTAGAAAACCAATCTTTTATTTTGTTTCTATTCAGGACGAATTTACCTTCCTTACTGGTTATTCTATACAGCTTGTCGGCTCCAGCGTACGCAGCTGCGTGGGTAGGGTCATAATATATAGTCTTCAGGTACTCTTCGTATTTCATAATTTCAACCACTTAAGTCTTTTCTGTTTAGATGATTTATTTCTCTTTCGCTTCAGCGGAATTCCGGGCGGCGGTGGTAAGGAGATACCTAAACCTAATTGCGTTTTATACGCCTCTGTTTGAGTGGACCGGGTGGCGACTTCTTGTTCAGATTTATTGCTTTCCTTTTGAGTGGATCGGGTGGTGACTTCTTCTTCAGATTTATTGAATTCCTTTATCGAGTAGTCGGGTTTAATTCGGTGTTCGTGAGTTGTTATGGCCTTATAGTCGTTATTTACGACCTCGTCCTGACCCGACATTAGGTGTTGAAATCTTTCATTCGATAGTAATACCAGTTTTTTCATCTCGACTCTACGCGTTCACAGACGCTTATGGTTAGATTTTTTTTTTACGCGCTCTGATATATAATGGTATCCTCGCCGGGAAATATTTTGGATCTTACTCGATACGCGTCGTCAGATGTGGGCGCTAAATCGAGTACTAGGTACCCGAAATTTTCTGAGGTGGCGTCCCTGTACGCTTCTAATATAAATTTACTTTGACCCGGAAAGGCCTGACGGGCTAAATACTGCAACTGGGTAACGTCTCGAGGATTCTTCATAAGCACGTTTATATGAGTATTGAGATTGATAGTTCTTCCGTACCGCCCCTTGTTGAATTGGTTTTGATTCAGATATATCACCGTCAGATTACGGTGATGCATACCTTTCACAAATAGATTCTCCATCTCGCTCGATGATAACACGGTATCCATCAAGTCATCCAAAACGACCACGTTACATTTATTCGAATCTGATATATCTCTCAAATCTTTTTCATCGGGTACACCCTCACGAAACGAAATAAACGAGAGTTCTCTAGCTATTTGATGGTACAAAGGTTGATATATTCCGTAACAATATAGTACACGATCTGGTGTTTGTGAGAACATTTCATCTTTATATTTCAACAAACGATACAACCAAGTAGTTTTTCCCGAACACGTAGCTCCGGAAATAGCTATCGACGTGTTGCTCGTAAAAGGATACATAGTTGAATAACCGTTATCGGCGGTATTAGTGCTAATTTATATATGTGATAAAAGGTAAGAGAGATATATCGATCGAATAGGGGGGGGGGGGTAATAATAAAAGACTAAAACACACAATCATTAAATACGTATATTGTTTAATCCATTGTAGAATATAGTACTTCCTTTCCACGAGAAAGTTGTTTCCTTGACGACGTCTCTAATATTAGTTCGTGAGTTTTTTTTTTTTTTTTTTTTTTGTTGTACATATCCGATAGCCCCTAGTTCAGTGTTCGGGATACGTGTTCATAAACATCAGAGTACTTCTTTTCGAATATCAGAATCGGTGATAACGATATTTTGAAATTGTTCGTACGTCACCGTCCTTTCAATGTTTTTGGCTTCGTCTTTAAACACACGAAATAACTCGCTTTCATCGGTTCTATTGAAAGCGATAGCGAATAACTCCGGCCACATTTGGTTCGGCTGTAAACACACGTCGTGATCGTTTTGGCTGGGTCTGTTATTTATACAGCCGTAACAAGTTTTTTCCACTTCAACGCGTAATTGCTTTCGAACCAGTTCGGCGTAAATGGTAATTAACATTCCACGTAGATCGTCACAGTGTGTGGCCGGAACGGGTGTTAATAGCTCTTCCTGTTCCTTTATACTTTGATCTATATTCTGCATATTCTTCTTCAATTCGTCCAATTCTTTAGTTTTGAGAGTGATTCCGTACGATGACGGGTTGAGATTTCCGTCGTTCCGATAAAACTTGCGGATATGTATTAGGGTACATCCCGCGTAAATACAAACGTTGATATATCTGTCCCTTCCTAAATAAATCATATCCGTTTCCGTCCCGTCTATTCCTTGAATACGACTGTGAATTTCGTATTCGATAACGGCTAAGTTCGCTTTAAGAATTTCGTATTCTCCGATATGCAGACTGATCCCGGTTTTAGAAGGTTTAACTGTTCCATCTTGCGAATAATATTTCCTTAGATGTACATTCACTATACCCTCGTAGGACGACGCGTCTGCGTAAATATCTCTACCGAGGTAAAACATTTTTGTTCCCTGGATAAAATAACAGAATATACTAAACGTTCTTCCTTTATATACCGGTAGCTGAACTGGCTCGAACCGGTTTTTATCCAGATTACCTCCCGCTCAGCGTTATAGCGGGTGTGTTATATATAGAACTTCCTAATTAGGTTGTACGTCGACGGTGCGTTGTATAGACGGGGCCGGTAGCATATAACCCAGGCATCCGCTTACTAAACTCGTCCAGAACGCCGTCTGATTTGTTCCTGCACTTAGATTTACCAAGCTTACAACGATCACTATCATAATAACGGTTACCTGGCAGAAATATACAATTTGCGCTCGAGAAATTTCTCTACCCATCCAATCCCATTTAGTCGACCTGTTGGACGTCGCTCTCTCTATGGTGTCAACGTCATCCATAGCACGAAGTGATTAGGGAACTGACGGGTGTACTGCCCTCGCATTTTCTTATGAGTATTTATTTTTGCGAGGTTTCGGAATACCCGCATAAAATTCTGTCTATATTACGTCGGATAATATTTTTCATCTCTGCCGCATTTACGTTACCATCGAGTATGATAACGGGAGCCGGTAGTAAAAACTTTGTTTGTTTTATAAGCCATTCCTCGTGCAATTGGTGAAGCGATTGAATATATTCCAAATTTATCGTCTCTTCCTCCTTTCTGGCTCGTGTTTTAATCCTGTCAGCGACAACTTGCGGTTTTGTTCGTAAATATATAATAAGGTCGGCTTTTATATACGAGTTTTCCAAAAGGGAGACGAACCATTCCGTCAAAATATTATATTCTATTTCGGTCAGGTTGCCGCTTCGAAACATATTTTCTGTAAATATATAATGTCCGCTGTATAGTGACCTTTCCATAATTTTTATCGGCTCGGTAGTTTCTTGTTTGTGGCGTTCGGTAGACGTCAATTGAACGTAGGATTGAAAGGTCATTGCCCACCTTTTTGCGTTCGTATACATTAATTCCAAAGCGTTGACGCCTCCTATATTCCTCCATCGTTCAACAGGTTCCGCGTTTATACTCACTCGCGGATCCTCTTGAAAATAACTAAGGAAAGTCGTTTTTCCCGCCCCTATATTGCCTTCTACGCACACTGTGTATTTACTTCCTTCCATTTTGTTTCCCTCCTAGAATCATATAAAAATTTTGGTAAAAGGTAATTTTGTATCTATATCCGGTATAACGTCCCAGTATAGATCTGGTTGGTCCTCCGGTGATGCTATATTATACATTATAGGTTCTTTTTCCGGATATATGTCTGTTCTGTGTTGAATGATTTGTTTGCGCCTCCTTGATAGTTTTGATAGTACGCTATATTGCTGGGTTGATACCGCGGTTTTTCTTTTTTGACGCAGAATAGCCGGTCGATATAGAGTGTTGGCCTTTGCTTTCTTGGTATTATTCTTTATTCTTTGATCTATTATATGTGCTCGTAATATAACCGCGTTATATTTTCCTTTTATAGTACCAATGTATAGCATAGGGATCTTTTTATCAGAGATATCGGCTAATAATTCGGTTACTCGAACGGCTTTCATTTATCTTCTATATAATATGTTCCCCTTTGTGATGATAGCCGCTATGATAATACGTTGTTAGCTGTACTACTTTTGATGCTGGGGGGATTTATATAAGACGTGTTACTGTAGTGTGTGACCTTGTTGCGGCGTGCTTATCTCATTAACCGAGTTGTTGTAACTGAAGTGCTGTTTGTCGATCACGCGTTATTCTAGTGATAACCTTGACCGAGTTGTTGCGGAAATTGTTGTTTTGCCTATAACTTAGACGCATACGCCCCCCGATCACGCGCTAATGTCGTGATAACCTTCGCCGATTTGTTACGGAATATATCGTTTACCCGTGACCTAGATACATACACCCGTGATGACGCGCTATAATCGTGATAACCTTCGCCGATTTGTTTGCCCGGGACCTAGACGTACGCGCGTCGTTTATGCGCTATTATGGTGATAACCTTCGCCGAATAGATATATATAACCTACACGTACTGGCCCCCCGATAACGCGCTGTTCTCGTGATAACCTTGGCCCGCTTGTTGCGGAATTATTTTGTTCGTCATTGCCCTAGTGGTTCCGCCACGATTATTATGGCGATAACCTTCACCGATATACACCCACGCGTCGTGACCTATAATGCCCTGATAGCACAGGAACAGGAGCTCAAATCATCAATCAAACCATCTACCCGAAAGGGTAGACAATACTACTCTCGGGTCTATTAGCGGCCCTCGACTTCGTCTCGTGCCGCTAATATAGGCCCTTGGGCTGTTAATCATTCCAGAGGGCCGTTAATAAACCATAACACCCTCAAAAATCATGTTATTGTCATATTACTACGCAGACTTTGTTCTTTCATTCGGATCATCATGAACGTATTCTCAGATCACAATTAATTTAATGCATCAATATCTCTCGTCATGAATCTGTCTATAATTTTGATCTGTTATGATATATGTGTATATTCGACACGGATTAACATTCATTCATCTATGGTGATGGTCAGATGCGGGATTTGACAGAAAGTCTCAAACTTTCTGCTGAATTTAGCTAGCTGAGCATCCACATTGATGAATGGATGTGAACCAAGAATTAAAGTAAATACCTGCCAACAAGCGCAATGAGGATTCAAGTATATTTACATTTATATCAGTTATAATTGATTATTTAAATAGTCATACGTTATGACATTAATACTTGGCTTTTATGTAGGTATATTAGTATATATGTATGGTTCCCGGAATCAATTATACGATAGTCACTAGTGAACGATATGGCAATCATCGATGGTATAAATACTAAAATTGACGACCTACATGTAGTAACCTATTATTTGTACCTAAATCTAAACACACGTGTGACTGTGAAGACATCAACCTTTTATGTCAGCGTTGCGATTAAATAGTTTACTCCAACCAACAAGGTTTCACACAAGATTGCGCCATCATTACTCTTGGCGAAAATAAGCTATAGTAGCGATGTCAGAATAAAACTCGGAATACATTCATCGAATTACAACATACCATCGATTCGGAACCATATGTACATATCTATTGTATAATATTTTCTATATATCTATTGTTTATATAATTCTATATCTCAATATCCTTATGTTATAGGCTACATGTATTAACTTGGATGAGAGAATAAAGCATTGAATTGGAAAGTTATGACGAGCTGATTCACTGTGCACATTTCCGACTGAGCCACCGCGGCGACCATCCACATAGGATAGATCAATGTTGGTGAAAAACAAAATGCAACAATGCATAGGGAATGAATATTTCTTCTGGAAATGTGTTCTGTATAGCAATAATTATATTTATCGGGGCTTATGGTACCTTATACACTGAAATATTAATGATCACACATGCATGATCATAGACAAAATATCTATATATTATTCACGGAATATATGAAATATCACAAAATTATAGGCCATATGGCAGAATTGCTTCATATGCTATGTGAAACATCTGGAAAAGAATAATGCAAAGGACGTGATTTGTGGAATGACAATTTGCCCTTTTCATATATTATTGCAATGCAATTTGATAGCGTAAATTATTTGATAGAATCAAAAACTTAGGAATATGTACCCGTTAACTTTTCCTTTGAAGTGCAACATTGGTGCATGGCATGGTTATATTGGTGGGCATAGGCGAAAATAATTCCAAGAGCAATTGCGTAAAAAGCATAGGCCTATATACAGTTGTATAGGCAACTTACATTACTAGAAAAAGACATTTAATCAAGAAACGGATATTATCAAGATTTATTTGTCAAATATTTATGATTACATTCATATTAAATATAGGTGAATCATGGTGAAGTCGCAAAGCTAAAAACTGGTTTGAAAGAATTCCGCCCTAGAATGACATAATGATATATGGTAGAGTGAATGTCATTCAAAGTGTCATTATGTCTTAGCTTCACGAAAATATATACATTTGTGTACATTTTACCAGATTTTCCCGCTATAATTTTCATAAAACTGGCTCACTTATAGTTCTAGAAAATGGATCGGTTGTGGGGGGGGGGGGTAACAAGTCTCGTTGTTATCAGAAAACGACATGAATATATATTTCTTAAGTTGATCGTATCGATTTAGGGATGTATTGGTTGTAATAGTGCAACGTTCCAGGGGTGTACCCACATACACACACGTTGGACGAATGCAATCATGTAAATAAAAGTGATTTTTTACGTTTTGAGGGGTGACCCGATGACCCCCTTCTTATCTTAAAACCCCAGGAAAAGTTGCTTCTTAAGTTGTGTTTTTATAATTAGTATATATCAAAGTACTTTGAGACCAAAAATTATGGATGTACGCGAAAGTGTAAACAAAAGTGAAAAATCACGTTTTGGGGTTCAGCATGTGACCCCCTTTCTTATCTGAAAACCCCAGGAAAATCCCTTTCTTAAGTTGTGTTTTCTTAATCAGTACACTTAGGAGTATCATCAAACCAAAATTCATCGATGTACGCGGAAGTGTAAATAGAAGTGATTTTTGGCACTTTTTGGGGTTCAGCGGCCCCTAAACCCCAGGAATGCGCAACTTAAGAAATCGGTTTTTCAGAATGTTCCATTATTGGTACCAACTTTAGGGGGTCAAACCTTTTGTACGCAAAAGTGTAAATGGAACATATGCGGGCTCCCTAACTACTATATAAAAGACATCTAATTTGATATGCGTATTAACGTAACCTAAACATTTCGGTATCTATACTAAACAAGGGGAACGGGTCCTTCGTTGCACAACATCGTGTCTTCGTCACTACTGTGTCTATCTGGCCACCTCATTTTCTTAGGTTGAGTTAAGTCATAATTGTGTGGGTGGTGATGATTTTTTTATATATAAACCCAACTTGATGTGAGCTATCAAAGTTTTTGAAATTTCATTGGAAAACAGGGCCGCCAGTGGCCATGTTGGATTTTACTTAATATATATCTCTTCATGTTGACATCTAGTATTACTTAGACATTTCAGTTGCCATTGACACTTTTATTTAATCCACGAGCTTCTGAAATTTTAATTTATGGGAGACACACTCTGACACTCATCTGTTTAGTAATTTGCCCACAGGATATGTCGCCATAGAAAATTTAAAAGTAGCCCATATTCCAGTGCATATTCCACCATTTTCATCGGGATATATATGTAATATTTTATCTGAAATACGTAGGAAAATCGCATTTTCCAAAATTTGGACGCCATTTTAGCGGCCATCTTGGATTAAAAATGCCAGGTGTCACTACCTGGAAGGCTGGTGGGGTAGTGAAATGTTTTGTTATGCCCTATATAATAAAGGATGCACAACGTTCACACATGTTAATTTGATGAGGGCGGTAGCTCAATCGTTAGGCTATATAGGCCTACATATAGTCTGGTCGATAAACTCAAATTTTAGGGTCAACCTAGAAAAAATTTGGACTAAGTTGGTTTTTATATCATTTTGAAGAGGAAGCTCTCCTCTATAACATATCCAAAATCCGCTAAAATCCTCTTTGAGCAATTTTTGTAATTCAAGATGGCGTCCAAGATGGCTGCCATTTTCCTATAAGTCAGCTCGATGCAATTATAGTGAGAACATCTTGTCATATGTATACACTTGTATACATTTTTGTGAAGCTATGACATAACGCCATCTTTATGTGCCAAAATTGAAACTTCCCGTCTAAGATGGCCGCCAAAATGGCGACCGGAAGTGGAATTCATACGTTTTTACTAATACTTTTAAGATAAGTTTCTGAGGTCTTGAACTGGTTGAGAATTGTGACTTTATTTTGTATATAGCATGTTAACTGACCATTGGAGCAATGAAATATGCTGTTCGTGGGGGTCCACACCCTTCCGATCACTCAAAAATTCGATTTTACAAAACGCGGTATAACATTTTACAAAAGATCCCCTTTGTGATTCTGGTCACATTTCACCAAGACAAGAAGTGGGAAGAACTGTGCAATGTAAGTGATCCATTCTATATCTTATTGATATTCGAACTCAATGGTACCAAAATTGTCACTTTGGCTCAAAATGGCTGTCAAAATGGCCGCCAACATATGGAAAAATGTTAATTATTATCCCAACGTGCCATGCAACCGCTTACAAGTTATGGTGATGTACACAAATGACTATTCCGTATTATATACATTGAATACCAACATTTCCTATGCACCTTGATTAATTTTTACTATTTACCATTCTGAAATCACCAGAATTATGTGATTTTTCTATCACAAACAGCATCAAACTCGGCAAAAAATCACTATCTTTAGTATCGAAGGTTCTTTTTATTTTGATATGCCTTAAATATGACATAGTGTGGTGTTTTAGACAATATTACTCAAGATTACATGCAAAATGGCAACCAAATTTAGTAAAAAGTTTATATTCAGAACATTATTCTCGGCTGTTCCGAAATGGTAGCAAATTGTGACTCACTTGGTTATTAAACATGCTACTTAATCAATGGAAAACTTAATCTTATATTATGGTTGTCCCAAAACCTTATGGGGCACGACAAATTAATTTTAAGGGATGCATTATGAATTTTGCCGAACACCTCTTTTGGGATTATGTCCATGTTTTTTACGGAAACGGACGGAACGTTGAACCTGAACTGACAGGTATCATATTATGTGGCTACTCTGGCCCATTAGCATCAAAATTGATTAACTTATAAACTATTGTCAGGAAAACCGTTTTGTTCACATTGCATATAAAACGCAATTAATGTGGAGAACACTCTGATATTACCTCTATCGATTAACATATCCTTGAGTTATTGGGGAAAGTGATAGTCACACAAAGGTGCACCAGTACAAATCACACATGAGCATGCAGTCACTCCATATATACATACATGAATGCCACGTAAATGGCCATGTGCCACTCGCTGTATAGACATACACCTCACCCATTACCATACAGCCACAATTGGGTTTACCCATACACCAACGCATGGTCATATAGCCGCGAATAACATTGCAGACACACAAGGTATACTCCCACACATCACATGACCTGTATACATATTCACTACATACATGAACACAAAGTAACCTCTTGTATACCTATTCGCCTAACCATGGGCCATACAGTCACTCCATGTATATGTATTTTCCACATGTATAGCTATACAGCCACTAAATATATACATATACACCTCACCGATGACCATACAGTCACTCCATACCTGTTCGCTACATCCATTGTTATATATTACTTCTTGTATATCTATTTGCCTCACCAGTGGTCATACAGTCTGACTCCCTGTATATATACATATTTGCGACACCCATGGCCATATAGCCACTCAAGATATACATATACACCCAACCCAAAACCATAGAGTCACTCTAGGTATATACATATAACCTCACAAAAGTGGCCTTACAGCCCATCTAGATATATCAATGTCTCGTACCGCGCATACGGCCATTCATACACTCCAGACTTGCATATACACCTGACCCATGACATTTCAGCTTCTCCCTGTATACGCATAAACCACATTCGTGATCATAGTCACTCCTTGTATATCAATTCACCCCACCATTAATTTTGTCATACTGTCAATCCCCATATACATATGTACATATTGGCCGTGCCATGGCCATGTAGTCACTCGTGATATACATATACACCTCACACATGACACAGCGTCACTCCGGGTGTGTATATATACCTCACCAATGGCCATACAACCCTTCTAGATATTCCAATACCCCGCACACACGGCCATTCGTACATTCATACTTGCATATACAGCTCAATCGTGACAATTCAGCCACTCGCTGTATACATATACACCCTCTCCACGAGCATTCAGCTAGTTAATGTATGCTTGTACACACCACCAAGGACAATACAATAGTACATATTAACATATACATCCCATCCATCACCATGAGGTTGCTCTCTATATACACTAGCCGCCAATGGCCATCAAAGTGTACTCCAGGTATGCATATACACTTCAACAATGACCGTGCAGTCATTCCATGTATACCTATACACATTGCCCATAACCACACCCTATTTATACATACACCCATCCATTACCATACATCCAACATGTGTATACATATACACCCGCCCATGACAATGCATCCACCCAATGTACATATGTACAGCCCACCACTGACCACACAATCACTCCATGTATACATACAGGGCAGTGTAGCTGCTCTCGTTATGACCATACACCACTTCAATTACCAGACAGCCACTCACTGTAAACATGTTCACCTCACACATCAGCATACAGCTACTCCTTATATACATATACATCTCACTATGGACATCCCATCCATGACCATATAGTCACACATTGTATAACTATTCACACCATTCATGAATACAATAGTTCCATGTATACCTACTCACATCGCCTATGACCAGACAATCAACAGACATACACACTGTATTAAGTTGATCAATGTTGATGCTAATGGACCAGAATAGCCACTTAATATGATCCATCTCAGTTCGGTTTCAACATTCTGCCCATTTCCGTTCAAAAACAAGGAAGCTTTAAGCAAAATCCATATTGCATTCATCAAAATGAATTTGTCATGACTCGTAGGGTACCGGGACAATCAGAATAGAACATTTAGTTGATTAAGTAGCACGTGAGTCACAATTGATTATGTATACATATACACCACGTATATACACATATGTTTATGTATATAATAATGTTTACCAAACTTGGTTGCCATTTTGGAAGCCATCTTGAGTAATTTTGTCTAAAACAACTCAGTGTGACACATGTAACACATATCAAAACAATAAACATCTTTGATACCAAACATAGTTCCATTTTACTTTCAAAATATGGCTCAAACCTGAACAGCGATTTTTTGCCGATTTTGATATCAGGATTGTGACAGAAAATTTCGAATAATTCTGGTAATTTCAGTGGTTAAAATAGTAACAAAATACCAAAGGTGCATCAGAAATGTTAGTACTCAAGCTATATAAGACATACTAGTCAACTGTGTGCATCACCCTAACTTTTAAGCGGTTGCGTGGCACGCTGGGATAATAATTACCATTTTCCATATTTTGGTGGCCATATTGGCAGCCATTTTGACCCAAAGTGACAATTTTGGTACCTTTGAATTCGAATATCAATAAGATAAATAGAATGGATCAGTTACATTGCACAGTTCTTCCCACTTCTTGATGAAATATGATTAGAATCTCGGGGATCTTTTGTGAAATGTTATACCGCGTTTTGTAAAATCGATTTTTTGAGTGATCAGAAGGGGTGTGGACCTCACGAACAGCATATTTCATTGCTCCAATTGTCAGTTAACATGCTATATACAAAATAAAGCCAAAATTCTCAACCAGTTCCAAACCACGGACACTTATCTTAAAGATATTATTTAAAAAAAGTAAAAAATCCACTTCCGGTCGCCATTTTAGCGGCCATCTTGGACCGGGAGTTCGAATTTTGGCACATAAAGGTGACGTTATGTCTTAGCTTCACAAAAATGTATACATGTGTATATATATGACAAGATGTTCTCACTATAATTGCATCAAGCTGACTTATATGAAAATGGCAGCCATCTTGAATTACAAAAAATGCTCAAAGCGGATTTTAGCGGATTTTGGATATGTTATGGAGGAGAGCTCCCTCTTCAAAATGATATAAAAACCAACTTAGTCCAAATTTTTTCTAGGTCAAACCTTTTATCGACCAGACTAATAAGGCGCATGGCCACCCCCATTTTGGCCAAAATGTTCAATAATTGGAAATGTCATGACTAAGAACGACAACTGTCGTCGAGTTTATTAGCCTTGTTTTATTTTTATGAGAACTTTCATTTGAAATCGTGACGCAATTACCGTGACGGAATTACGTGCAGTTTGGAAATGGCGTCCAAATGTTAATATCATACATACTTAAAGGGGTACTGTACGCCATTTTCAATAAATTCCCGGTGATAACAACGATCTATTATCGATACTATATATAAATATAAGTAATTTGAGTCGAAGATGTATTCTGTAAGCGCTCAGGTTAATAGGCTATCTTAAAATTTAATAATTTAAAAGTTAATAATTTAATATAAATTGATTTTATGGCTCCAGCCATAAAATGGCGTCTCTTAAAATTCGAATTTCCGTGTACAAAACGTAATCAAATTATAATTGAGGGATACTGGATTAATAAAACAATTGCACACACGATCGTTTGAAACATTATGCTTATACGGGGAGAAAACCCAAGCCACTCATTGACTAGTGACAATACACTAACATAAATGAGTATATGGGACTACTAAGCATATAATACAATTTTTATTTGATTCATTTGGTTGAAAACTGTACAAAAATTACTCGACAACGACAATTTGTATTTTTGCATTCCGGTAAATTTGCCATCCGTAACAATACTTCGTACTCAACAGACTTTCAAAAAATGGAAAAGTTGTTACCTTATTCTCCGACTCGGGGATTATAGAAACCAACAACAACATCTTGGGTACAGTACCCCTTTAACAATTGCATGAATTTCTGGAGGAAAAATTATATTTTTAGTGAAAATGTGACCGGCCCCACATGTGGAACAAAATTACTGACCTCATCTTATCTGGGGAAAAATAAAAAATGCAGTAATGCATTATATATGCTTGAAATTTGTGCCCACCCAGCTTTTTGTGAGAATTTTTAAAGGCCTTATGTATCAAGTTTGCGCAAACACCAGAAAACAACAAACTAAAGTTGTGAATATACGATAGTACATGTAGTTTCGTACCCGTTGCATATTAAAGGTATTAAACGAAATGGATGTCAATTATTGTAGAGCAATTTTAAATTTTGGGTTAAAGTCACGGAAGTCGTGGTTTCATGATATAATGAACTACCTACATAGGCTAGCTAGGGGTTACCTATATAGTATACAGATTTTTCACAATCACAGGCACGGGCCACATTAAAGTTGTTACTTATAATATAAGGTGCCAGTCTAAATTATAGGAACTATCACGAAAACACTAATGCAACACTAGAATCGAAGTGTCTTCATGATCATAATTATAATTATGTCATTTATTCTTCAACTTTGTTATTTCTACCGGTAATAAATAATATTATCCAGTAGTTCTCCCGAGCACGTGGCGTTTTTAATAAAGTAAACAAAGAAAAGGTAAAGATGGCCGACTTGATGAAGTTGTGTTTTTTTCAACGAATGACATATGTTTGATTCGAGCGTTTAGACAGTTAGATGCACCGATCATGGGAATTTTTGGCGTCTATTTGGCCCGGAGAGTATCGAATGAAAATATATGGTTGATAATACGGTTAACTGTCATTGATTTATGGGCAGCCAAATTAACACATACAGTCGTTTGTCCTGTAAACAACAGAACAAGGTCTGGAAATTCCCAATTATACTTATACAAGTTATAGCTACTAATACTATAGTTCAGTAAACTAAACGAAAACACCTTAACGAGCAAAGCTCTGGTTTCCGTTTAGTTTCTTAACTCCAAAATCATAAATGCATTCTCCATAATGTATTTGGATTTTGGAAAGATGAAATTTTATGCCTTTGACCTGACTTGGACGAAACAAATTGAATAAACTTGTCAACTAATACTTAACAGTCGTATATATATAAAGATCAAGCCGATTGGCCGACTTATATGTTTTTGAGAGCGAAATAACAAACATCGAAAAGTGTAAACAAACCCGTTTCCACAGTCAAATTGACTGTGGCCTAGAAATTTTACAACGCTGACACCCTGAAATAAACACCCAAATATAACGCAAAATTCAAACAATTCGTAACGGAGTCTTACCCTGATCGATAGAGAATACATGTAATCGTGCAAATATATTGTTCTAAACAGCACACACACACTTTAATTCGCAATTAAGAAGGTATTTATCGAAGCATAATTTGTGTTTACATCAGACTAATTTAAGCACGTGAAATTTTGGTTGTTACAATTTCAGGAATACGGGTCAAATGCGGCTCAGTCGGATACGAAACGAACACCGGTAAACACGAGTGTCATAACTTGATTCAGTCTTTGTGTGATACACTCCGTCATATTTAGTTTGTAATTTTCTTTGACGTCAACGCGGGAATGCGTATTGTAGCATATTAACCCATGGTTAGGGCATATTGATATGCTTATTAAAGCAAACTGTTTTATACATACACGGCATGCATAAATTTGTGAAACAGATATATGCTTTGCAAAAGTTCTTGGTCACTGCAACAGACCATTTTAACTCATTCAGTGCCGGTGACGTATAATGTCGTTTATATACATATATACGTCGCCCGAAAAGCGCCAACCATTTGCCGGCGACGTACGTCGCCCAGAACATCTCGTTTAAAGTATGATCTATACTGTGTGAAAAACTCATAATTTAATTATTGGTGTACATGTTTAAAACACTGCGGATTTTTTTTTTTGGCAGCCTTTGCATGACTATTTTTGTTTATCACGTAACGGACCAAAATAACATTCGATCACGTTTTCAATAATCTGGCAGACATAACTACTCAATATTGATTCATCTTATTAGACGTTATGTGGTTTTGTGTGTATTTTTTCCTTAAAAAAATAGTTCTGCAAATTATGGAAATGAAAAAATGTGTGAGGTAGTCCGTACCGGCAGTATATATACACGTTATTGAAACATAAAAGTATAAAACATCTGTACTCAGTCTTCGTTGTTCTCGCACACGGCCATATTCACACACTTACCACTTGACAACGGGACATTTAATAGCCACCGTTTCGGCAAACTCCAGCCCAAACTCCGGGCAGAGTTATCTCCCATCGCTCCGCTGAGATACTACTGTCATAATGACATTAATTGGTTAGAAATTCTTACGTGTTTTAGTTCTTGTTTTAGGATTAAAGGGCAATTGTGTTATCAAAATGTGTAATTTCTAAACCGGAAATATTTACTCTATAGACTATATATTACTCCGACGATACCGGTACACTTATGTTACACGAACTATAGTGACCTTTGAACTTCCCATGATTCTCTTGGATTTCCCATAATTCTAATATCGGGTATAAAACACTTTTCGCGCCGAAAATATTCACTCGATTTCGAATTTTTCGACATGGCACTTCGATTAACTCGTTTAGGACGGGAAACGGATATATCCGTTTCCCAAAACATTACCTACAGGACGGGAAACGGATATATCCGTTTCCCACTTCATGCACTTGTTATCAGCGAATGAATCTTTTATAATTAAATGTTTTATGCATAGTATCATGTATTCAATATAGGCCGATCACTCAGTGAGGGGTCCATGAAGATGTAACCTATTTTTGGCGTCACGTGGGGGTCGCGTGCCGTGATTCATTACGTCATTGTTCCAAAATGGCGGCGCCCAGTAGCCTAAGCCGTAGACGCGTAGACAATTTTTTCGGTTGTCAATCACCATGGCAGGTGAATCTTGACCCCTTCAGCAGAAAAAACAAGAAGCGAGAGCAATTGACTATATTCCTGGATCCAATTTTTTGGAAATTAATTACATTTGATTAAAAATGTCGCACGCAGACATCTCGTATATCGAAATTACAGCCCCCAAACGCATAATTTTCCGAAAATCGGTTGCCATGTCAACCAGTCGCAATTTGGTGGTATCTACCCAAAACAAAATTTGGGAAGATTTATAGATCACGGATGATCACCCATATATTATCAGCTGTCACGTGGAGAATTCTGTCATGGCAAATGGTCTGGCCCAGCATTAAATTAACGCATACAGTGCTATAAAATGATATGAAAGTAAGCATTTTAACGTTAGAGTTTGGCGGCCATTTTGAATGGCGCCCTCTGTCGGTGATGGGTGATTTTTGAGCAAGGCTAGTTCCAGATGTTGGCAAAATATTCCTGGATCATTTAACTTTGAAAATAATTTATATTTGATTCAAAATGTCGCAAAGGTATCGTCATATAGCGAAATTACAGCCCCAAACGCATACATTTCCGAAAATATGTTGCTATGGTAACCGGTCGCAATTTGGTGGTATCTACCCAAAATTTCTAGAAAATTTATAGACGACGGATGATCACTCATATTGTATGAGTTGTCACGCGGAGAATTCTGCCATGGCAAATGGTCTGACCCAACATTGAATAAACGCATAAATTGCTATAAAAGTATATAAAAGTGAGCATTTCTGCAAACAATCTCGTCTGTGAGTAATGTTTTCTCAAAAGAATCAAGTCCCAAACGAGTTAAGTTTACTTTCATATTGTGACATCATCGTGGAATTCAAGATGGACATTAATGACTTATTCACTTATTGAATGTTATACTTCAAATTTTGACTTTGAAATAATTTTTTTTAATTCTAAATTTTATACATTGATATTTAATTTTTAAAGGTACTCAACCCGTAAAGAGGGTCCCCATCTCAACAGATTCCAACAACAACAATCCGATCGGAGGGTCCTATATTACTATTTCTTTGGCTTTGGGGGTTAAAAATATTTGATTCGAGTCGAGGAACCCATCAAACAAAGCTCAGAGTTATTAGATATTGATTTTTGAAATTTGTTATAAACTCGAGATGTGTACTACTAACTGCCGTAATCTGCTCTGGATGTGTTCTCCAAATCTATTCAAACACACAAGGATGGATAACTCTAAAATCAAGTGGTAATTTTAACGCAAATTTTGACTGAGTTCTGGGCCAGATAGAATTCCCGATAATGAAAAATAATAGATTTCTAAAATCGATATCTAACAAATCTGAGCTTTGATGGGTGACTTCCTCGACTCGAATCAAATATTTTTGACCCCCGAAGCCATTGAAATAGTAATTGAGAGGAGTTTTATCGGGTTGAGTACCTTAAAATGTTTTGAAATGAAATATATTTTAATTTTCTTATTCAGTCAACTTTCTCTGAAATTTAATTTGTTCTCAATTTTAAACATGTAATTTAATTTTTATGTTTTCAATATGAACTTTTTGAGTTATGAATTTTTCAAATCGAATCTATCCTAGTTTTGACTTAGTGATTTTTGCATACCCAATATTTACTTGTCAACTTTTTAAGAAAGTTTTTAAACATTATTTTGTCAGGCGTCCGACTTTGAATAATTTAGTATTAATGTAGGTATTGCAAATATAGTTTGATAGTCTGACTTAGATATAAATTTGGCTAGTTATTATTTTTCAATAGAGAAGTTGAACTTTGAAAATTTGGTTCTAATTTTTACAAATTTCATGAAATGGCATACATATATTACATGTGTCCGATCATAACATGGATCAATATCACTAAAAATGTCCAAGTAAACTGAATAGTTGCTTTTCTCTGTATGTAGAAGTTCGGTTCTATGTAGGTTATACTTTATATTTTTGAAATTACAGAGATTATATTTTGACTTGAGCAATCTTTTTAAAAAATCTATTGGATGCTGGTTGAATTATCACATGGAGTTAACAAATTTCATGAAATGGCATACATGTGCCCGATCATAACATGATCAATATCACCACAAATGTTCAAGTAAACTGAATAGCTGCCTTTCTCTGTATGTAGAAGTTCAGTTATATGTTGGTTATACTGAATATTATTCAAATTACAGAGCTTATATTTTGACTTGACAATCATTTTAAAATTTGGTTGGATGCTGGTTGAATTATTACATGGAGTTAACTTTAGTGTTAATGTCACATACGGGTCATTCTCCCAAAAGCGTATATATTATGTTCATTTCATTTTGCAAAATTGCTGCTTTATGTACAATGGAACAAGGTTCCGTTTTTATGAAAGGGGAGTCCGTTGTATAAAATAACATGATCTATCTCCATCTTCCATTTATCTATGCGTATTTATGAACCTTCAAACTAACCAGAAGTCAGTGGTGTTACCTGTGCAAACAATGCACATTCAAGTTAGCAACACCCAAAAGACAACAAAGCGCGGATAGTGTCTGTTGATATTACACCCAAAGTTATTCTTCTATACTCAATATTCATATTAAAATATATAGACATCACATCAGGTTCTGATTTTTGTAGCGGGTTGAGTGACGGTGTTGTACAACGGAAAGTGGTCAGTGGTGTTACCAAAATCTAATTATTATTTATGGTAATACAAAACAGTTGAGAGTAGAATTACTGATCTTTGCTAAGTTCTGTTGCAGTCATTCTTGAAGTCATGGGGGAGTTTTGAAATATCCCAGAAGGTTAAAGTGGATATAAACCATCAAAACAGGTTAATTAAAAATTGTATCTGTTTTAGTCAGTGGTGTTAACTCCCATATGCAGGCATTCTATCACAATTTTCCCACAAAAGCACCATAAAATTGTAAAATGAGGAATATAATTTAAAATTTATGCAAACAAAACAACCTTGGTATAAAGCAAAGGGATGTATATTTGATTGTTTGTTGAAATGTCTGTGGTGTTACCATGTCAGTGGTGTTACTATAGATGCAACTTAATTGACACAATTTATAACTTGAACATCTTAAATCTTAAGAGTTGTTTGCATAAAAGGATTTGTTTATTGTTGTCGAAAACCTGGGTCATTTGATTCTCATAACACCAGACCTTGCATTGCACCGTGCATGGCTTGTGTTTTATGTCACACAGATAGAAGGCCACATGGGTTAAATATTTGAGTAAATGTTTGAGTAGGTTATGTCAACAAAGAATTGGTCTACTATATGACAGAGATTCTCATTCAGTTTGGTCGAATAGACCTGTTCGCACACTTTAAATGGTTATGTGAAACAGCATTCCATAGCCTTGGGTATGAGAAATACATGTAGATGTATGGTGGTTAGACCCTTTAATATGGGTTAATATTGGAACGACTCCAAACATAAAAAGTATAAACATTGTTTCCATACGATTGTACGTGGCTGTTAATAAAGGCCAAAATGGTGAATGTCATTGGTGTTACAATCGGCGTCAGTGGTGTTACTTTTTGTCAGTGGTGTTACCTGTGATTAATCATTTATCAAAATTTCCCATATGAGCTGCTTTTGCGAAGTGTGCACTTATAGACATACAATGTATAGTCACTCCCTTACAGTTGGTGAAATGTCACATACCGCTGGTATTCTCAGAGCCATCATAACATGGGTACTCAACTATTGACCCACTTTACGCTTTCTCGAATATATGGTGCTGGTTCAACATTTCATGGGCCAGTTAATGTGCAAATTTTCATCACAATTCTATGTTAACACAACTAATCTATTTGCAGAAATATACGGAATGTGTACACCTTACGCATAGAACTACCGCATGGGGCACCATTGTGCAGTAACACCACTGACATCGTTTATTGCCATATCTTCTAAGAACGTTTCCTGCCTGCAAGATAAAGAGTGTCACAGTGCGCCACTATCGATAGCTTGCTGGTCACATAACTGATTTTTCACTGGGGATAAAAATAGAACTTGTTGAATAGTTTGAATATTTTTATTTTTCAAAACGAATCTATACGCTTTCATGAGAATGACCCATACATGTATAGATTACTAAATGTCCAATACATTATACATTGTAACAATCTCTTGTCAATATTCACGAGTTGCTTACTATACAAAAAATTGTAGCCTGCAATCCGCTCCTTGCAATCAAGTTGATCATTTTTAATTAATTATATTAATTAAAAGTAATTTTAAAATATTTTCAGTTTGCATATATATATATTTATAACATGCTTGCTTAAGAAAAATGGTTTTATGTCTGCATAAGCTATATATTTTTAGTAATTTACTCTCTTGTTTTAGTACATAAACTATATACTGTATTACATCATAAGATTATCATTATTACAATAAAATGCTCTAGTGACTAGGTCCCCTCGCCTTTGTTTTGGAATATATATATGTGTGTGTGTAAGCATAGCTTCCTTTTGAGACATTGGCGAGTCGACTTTGTCGCTTTGAACCGACGAACTTCTTTGTCTCGGTGTCTCGAATTTGAGACATGCATCCGATGACTTTTGGAGGTGAAATTTAAGCCATCCAGCTATGGCAATTTCGACGCCCATTGGGCAATATCGACGCCCATCGGGCAATTTCGACGCATTTTATCGGGCAACTTCGACGCCCATCGGACAACTTTGACGCCCATCGACCAACTACGACGCCCATCGGGCAACTTCGACGCCCATCGGGCAACTACGACGCATACAAGGGCAACTTCGACGCACATATATAAAGGCAATTTCGACGCCCATCGGACAACCTTTTATCGGGCAACTTCGATGCCTTTTTTCGGGCAACTTCGACACCTTTTATCGGGCATCTTCGACGCCCATCGGGCAACTTTTTTCGCCTACATGGGCAAATTTGACGCCTACATGGGCAATTCGACGCCTACATGGGCAACTTCGACGCCTACATGGACAACTTCGACGCCCATTAGGCAATTTCGACGCCTATCGGGCAACTTCGACGCCTTTTATCGGACAACTTCGACTCCCATCGGGCAACGTTGACGCCTACATGGACAACTTCGACGCCTACATGGACAACCTCGACGCCTACATGGGCAACCTCGACGCCTACATGGGCAACCTCGACGCCTACATGGACAACTTCGACGCCTACATGGGCAACCTCGACGCCCATTAGGCGATTTCGACGCCCATTAGGCGATTTCGACGCCCATCGGGCAACTTCGACGCCTTTTACCGGGCAACTTCGACGCCTATCGGGCACTTCGACGCCCATCGGGCAACTTCGACGCCTTTTACCGGGCAACTTCGACGCCTATCGGGCACTTCGACGCCTATCAGGCAATTTCGACGCCCATCGGGCAACTTCGACGCCTTTTACCGGGCAACTTCGACGCCTATCGGGCAATTCGACGCCCATCGGGCAACTTCGACGCTCACATGGGTAACTTTGACGCCAATCGGGCAACTTCAACGCCCACATGGGCAACTTCGACGGGTGTTATTGACGTCCCACAGGTACTATTGACGTCTCACAGACAGTTTGACACCCGCCGAGCAATTTTCATGCGAAGACAATTTCGTCCCAGAAACAATGACATTACCCGTATTTTGCGATTAGATGACATATCATAATTTATATATTTTGATATGCGACGATATCCACGGTATTTTAAAAACCGTTAAGCATAAATTTTGGTAATGTACAGTTCTTAAGTTAGCCATAACAAGGCAACATATTCAGCAATACTATCAGTGTACACAATTATACCGACAATTAAATGTCACGTATAGCAATTCAAACTGTAATTATTGGACATTTATGCTTGTTTAATACTACTATCCGACTCGAAATTCCAGTTCCGAAACAACTTGTAGCCAACCTACATGTACAACATTACTTCAACAACTCGAAAGTTTTATATGGAAACTTTGTAATTGGAAAATTAACTTTGAATCTTGAGGTACATGTACATTGTAACATTCGTACTTCTATAATAGCAAACTGTTACCCTTGTAACACTCGTACTTCTATAACAGAAACACTACTACCTTGTTATGTAATTCGGAGCATCAATATAGATATCAATATACATGTATATATAGATATATATACAATTGCAAAAGAAGTGAATGCCTCACATTGCTCTCAACTGGATCACGTTACTGACCGCAATTAAAGATACATACTCTAAATTATTTTTTAACGCTCCTAAATTTATATAATATCGTTCACAGTGGTTAACCGTATGTGTTCGCATTAAATCATACCTGACAAAATTGATGACAACCAAACCATCTTTTGTAGAAATATTGTTAGAATCTGATGATACGCGACCACCGAATCGAATCGTCCCCTTCCAGTGCATTTTTAGCATAAATATGGACTTTATCCTGTATAACATAAACAGTTTTTCTTTATCAGCTTACAGCTGAATCTGTATTAACTATTCAATCAAATAGAATCACTTGACCAATTGGAACATGAATTCAGGTTTAGTGATGGTGTATTCCCAAGACATGCATTTAATTACATTGATGTAGATCAGTTCTTGGTAATATATTCAACGTACACATATATATCCTATCACATAAGTATGACGTTGATAAACAACATTGCTTTAATAAATAGTATGTTCCGCCGTTGTATCATATTTTGTTTCGTTCGAAGTCTATAATGCCAAATTATAGGAGTAGATGATAATTTGTTCTCTCAGTTTACTGATATTAAGTTCTGACTTTTACAAATTGTAACTCGATTATCTCTACATTCTTACATACACCTGTTGAATTCTACCACACAAAACAAAGATACCAGGGTTTTAAAATCATCCTTTTAATGTGTGAAACATCGCATTGAATATTTAAAAAATTTTATGGAATATATTGACAATCAGTCTGTGTGTGTAACGCTTACAGTATAAGTCTCTATTTATAGTGTACCCTTCCCCAATTGGTATTATGATGACTCTTGTCAATTAGATTGGATCATTCATTGTGCATCAAATTACGTAGAGTACTTTCTGGTAAAGGATTGAAATATATTTGCTGTTGTAGAAGTACATATTTATACTGATATATATTGAATCATGTATGACTGTTGAATTATCATATAATTTAATACTGATGTCTCCTCGAATTGTCCCTTTTAGGAGATAGTGTGAACCGCATCTCCTCCCAGAGTGATCAGAGGCCCAGATGACTCCTCTGACCTTTGGGCCCCTCTCCAAGAATGCATCATTATGAATTTCTGGTGGCCGTTGGCTTGGCAGAAGTTGGAGAATTCATAATCATTTCATGTGTAAAAGGTAGAGTGCAACCATGAGGAGAGAAAAGTGAGAGTAAGGTTTCATTATTGTTCACATGTTTAATGTATGTTTGTTGGGAGATCAGATCTCAATAAATAATATTATGGCCATTCCGTCTTAGTCATAATTTCCAAATGGAGTGGTTCTAATTAATAGTGAAGGGCATAGTAATTGGGCAATTTTGTTATCAAAATGTGTAATTTCTAAACCTGAAATATTTACTCTATAGACTATATATTACTCCGACGATACCGGTACACTTATGTTACACGAACTATAGTGACCTTTGAACTTCCCATGATTCTCTTGGATTTCCCATAATTCTAATATCGGGTATAAAACACTTTTCGCTCCGAAAATATTCACTCGATTTCGAATTTTTCGACATGGCACTTCGATTAAGTTTTCCCACCCACCCTATTCCCCTTTTTCTAATTTAGATAAGTTTTAGATGATTGTTCACGGTAATTCGCTTACCGCTAGAATAATGTTTATTTCTTGAGATTTTGTCTTGTTCTGATTACATAATATTAATAATATGTGTTATATATTTATGTGGGCAGAAGTTGGAGAATTCATAATCATTTCATGTGTAAAAGGTAGAGTGCAAGCATGAGGAGGAGAGAAAAGTGAGAGTAAGGTTTCATTATTGTTCACATGTTTAATGTATGTTTGTTGGGAGATCAGATCTCAATAAATAATATTATGGCCATTCCGTCTTAGTCATAATTTCCAAATGGAGTGGTTCTAATTAATAGTGAAGGGCATAGTAATTATTGTCTATGTCTGGCTCATTCATATTGTTCTTATATATCAATACCGAAAGATAGTGCTGTACCGATTATTGGCATCGGCTATCCGATCGGGACGACATATGTGATGTCGGCAAGATATCGGTATCGGCAAAATTTAGTCTCC
This sequence comes from Siphonodentalium dalli, assembly GCA_032622095.1. Classification (NCBI taxonomy): domain Eukaryota; kingdom Metazoa; phylum Mollusca; class Scaphopoda; order Gadilida; family Siphonodentaliidae; genus Siphonodentalium; species Siphonodentalium dalli. The sequence continues at coordinate 161,588,797 of CP136061.1, read as the reverse complement.
TGACCGATATTGTCAACCGATACATGTCGCGTCCTTTGTGAACATTGTTACACCAATTCCGGCTTTAATATTAAATAAATGACGGGTATTTCTTTTTAAAATAGCAACTGTCTTATGTACGGGTCAGCACCCCCCCCCCCCATCACATACGTGATATACAATGATGACAACATCGACAGGAGACTGCTGGTACTCTCATGACCAAAATAAACATTTCAAAAGGTACCGTAGTTCCGTATGCTTATAATAATTAAAGTTAAAACATAAACTATACAATTAAAATTACTTGCGAGTGCCGAGTAGCATATGTGAGGGTGACGACGCCCCTCCCCCTGGCATCCGGCATCCGGCTTAAAATGGACCCCGGCATCCGGAATACGCCATAACAGAGAGGCGGCATCCGGAATACTATTTGATTAAATTTATTGAAAACAGACTCGGGAACGAAGTGAACGTTGGCATGAGGTATTGGAATTAGTCTCCGTATTGACTAGTAATGATTTGATTTAGCAGCTTTACGGAAAGATTAAACTTTTTACTAAATGTATGATCTCATATCATACATATATATATACGCCCTATCTAACTTACTCGCGGCCATATTGGATCCACCAGGTCCGGTTCCGTGGTTTTACTGCTACAGTTCAAAGTTTTGGAGTAGCATTTCCATATATGACATAAATGGAAGTCATGAATATTCAAAAGCTCCACATATGTAAATGCTACTCCCGGCCAGAACTTTGATCTGTAGCAATAAAACAACCGGGACTGCATGGAAGAATCTCTGATACCATGGAACCGGACCTGCATGCATGGTGGATCTAATATGGCCGCGAGTTATAATGACATGATAGGGCGTATTGGGTGGGGGTGAAAGGCATAGACCATGTTCCAAATGACAGGAGTGGTATAATATACTGAATGAGGAGAAGTTGAAGTGGCATACGTGCGGAAACCACATATATAGCAAATCTTGGGTGACCGTTCATGGTCGTACACGGTAGTATTGAACACCAGGGACACGCAAATAGAAAACTAACATCTTTTTAATATTTAATATTTCAAATTAAAGGTACTCAATCAGAGGGTCTCCATATCATCACATTCCAACAAAAACGACAACATGTTTTGAAATGCCGCTTCAGTTATCATAATCTAATAATTGCCCAAATATAACGAAAAGCACAATCAACTATAGTATAAAATTCCACAAAACCCTGCAAAACCTGTTATTTATCAACATTTTGTTCAACGAAATTTTGCCGGTTTGTCAAATATCTAACACAAAAAGCCACTTGATTTTAGAGTTATCCATCTTTACCCGCAATTTGGTCAATGGAATTCTTCTCGTTGACTGTCTATTGGGCCACCTCAAATAATAGATTTCAAACATCGATAATTGATCACTCTGAGCTGTGATGGATGGGTTCCTCGACTCGAATCAAATATGTTTTACTCCCCCCCCCCCCCCGAAGCCAAGGAAATAGTAATTTGCGAGCGTTTATTCGGATTGAGTACCTTTAACAAACGTATAGCATTATACATGTGCAGTATAGTATAATAAATCTAACAATGTTATGATTTCACATAACTCTAGGAGTTAAGATTATAATAATTCATGTTTACAAACACCTCATCATGTCACACCACACACTCGCAATATCATGCAATTTGATCAGTGATTAATTATTGAAGCATTTGTGAGGCACGGGCACTCATGGTCCCGCCCAATTATATTTTGTAGCATATTATTTCATATCCGTGAACTTGTAAATATTTGGCACTTGTCGCCTCCCTGCATTCCATGTCGATACAGTACATATGTCCATGCCACTCTTTCTCCGTCTCCGCCTGTAAAAAATCTTCCATTTGGAGACTCGGGATCTTTTTCAAGCCTCTTCAGTGCAACTTTGAACCTGTAGTTCGAGACTCCGAGTGTCTTAACCCATTCGCCATTCGCCAAGGCCAGGGCATATTCTTTTGTCAACACCGCCCTGATTGTACTTAGATTGTCTTCTCCGTTGAAGTTTTAATGGTGTTATTAAATTGAAGTCGCATGCAGGCTTCTAAATACATTTTTCAAAATTTATTAAAAATTAATTACATATTCAAAATTATTGCCAAGCAGACATCAGATGGGCGACAATTCTATCGGATAATATAACAAACCGATATCGCAGATCAGCATTGCGATTTATTTTAACAGTAGGTACTAAATATTAATTATCACTATTTAGATATGTCAGATGTGATAACGAGACGTATAATTAGCTAAATTGTGGGAAATAGAGTGTCCGAGCAAAGAAATATAAATTAGCGGACGTAATTTCGTTGTGTTTTTGCTGTTTAACGTCAAGAAAAATTATCAATGGAAGCATCCGGCATCCGATATATGTGCCTGACGGCATCCGGCGTACGGTGGTCTGGCATCCGGAATACGCCATAACAGACCCCGCATCCGGCGTACGAAAAGGGGGGTCGTCACCCTCATATGTTGAAAGCAAATAACTGACACCCCTGGTGTTAGCTTGAGAATGGAATCTTCCTATGACGACTCAGACTGATGTATCATAAGTGACGTGCATGTATTCACGCGGGTGTGAAATTAATTCCGCGCCACGTGCGACATTACAGTAACTTGTCACATGGTTATTATCTTCCCAAGGCGGGTGCCGGGCATGCAGTAATATCAAACGATTATTTGCATGCATTTGATGTCATCGAGTAGGAATCTCTAATAAGCCACGTGTTGACAGATGACACAGTAAACTAAAAATCACAGTGTTTATATAAATAGTCGAGTCACACTTGACCAGTTTGCATTAAAGTCACCGTAGTCACGGTAGTCGTTACTCGCTATTCATCGTTAGGCCTTTTTAGAAACATCACGTGTTGACAAAATTTAAGTGCGTGCATGTTTAAAGTGCCCTTGATTCAAATTGATTGATGTACTGGTATATACGACAAGAAAACTAAGATGCATGCATCAGGTCAGCCATGAACTATTTAGCAATAGAATAATTCAGTTCGGTTGCGGTTTCACAACGTTACAACTGACATGCGATTACACAAGACGAACCTTGAATGTGGAACTATGTAAGAGTGAATATTAATGTTCTAAATCCCATGTTTCACCTTTAGTGGTAATGGGGTCGTACTTTATTAACACGCAAGTAGTGTAATTAAGTACGGGTAATTAGAAGTAACAAATCGTTTAGTTTCTATCGTATCGGCTAAAAGGGGTGAGCAGATTGCTGATGATGAATGCTCTCGTTAGCTGCCAATATAATGTGCATATTTGTCCCGTTACGTTTATACACTGTAGCATTGGCGGGCCAGAGCGTGTTTACATGTTAAGTGTTTGGTTCATTAATAACAGATCAGCAGGGATTTGTCGTGATAACGTATACGTGGAAATATGCTACCTAAACGGTTAAATGAACGGTTGATATAGTACACCACCGTGTATACTCGGTTTAAATAGGTATATTATATAGGGACGTGTGCTCAATTTTGGTGCGGACCGATGATAAAAAAAAATCAGAGGTAAATGTCGGCGGGCGGGAGGGCCATTTTTTCAATAAATTGAACAGTTGCAGCAGCAGCAAAAAAAGGGTGTACAATTGGCAAATGGTGAGGGGCGGCGTGACGTGTAACTAGGATTGAAATTAGATATGCAATTTGGAGATTATTGGATGAGGGATGTTATATTAATTATATTAAAGGGACGAGGGGGCTTAGTTGTCGAAAATATTCATATTTGTTCCAAACACCGTAAACAGAAAAATATTAAAACGCATACATTTTGGTTCAAATATACGATCACTATCGCGTAAACATCATGCTCACATAAAGACCTACTAAATTTTACCTAAACAAGAGTCTGATTGTGTTATAGAAGGCAGCACAATGCTACTGGCTAATCACACACAAATGGTATAAACGCTCTTTATTATTTCCAAATAAGGAATTGAGCAACAAAGAACGCTCTTTATGTTTACCATCATAATATAAAGAAACACCAAGAAAGTAACTTTTTATGCTTTGTTTACATAACAATCGTCAAATTTACGACAATAACATACTGTTTATGAGATATTTCTCATTTGTATATTAACAAAGTATGTCTATATTTGAATATTATTTTCGTTTGTAGCGGTTTTTGGCAGGTGGAAATATGTTCACAGGATACCCACCAAGGCCTTCCGTACCTTTAACGTATACTGCAACTTTTTTTCTTGTCAATAGCAGAATACATAATGCTATTAAGAAGTGACACAAAACACAGAACATTTTTTTTAATTATAAGTATTGAGCAGTGAGAAATATTTGAGTCGAGGAAACCAGTAACGAAAGGCAATATTAACATGATTTCTGTCAGCGAATAATTGTTTACGTTCCAATGAATATTAAAATGTACTGAAAACAAACTGCTAATGGGTGCCAGACTTTCATAAACACAAATTATGTATTAATGGTGTAACGACATATTTCGTTCTTAATTGTCTAAAAAAATAGGGGATGGGGATGTTTGGATCTCTAGTTTAACGACATTTTTCGGTCTTTGTAGTTTAACGACATTTTTCGGTCTTTAATAGTTTAATGACATTTTTCGGTCTTTATAATATCTCAAGATATAGGGGGTATTTGGATCTCTAGTTTAACGACATTTTTCGGTCTTTATAGTTTAACGACATTCTCGGTCTTTAATATTTCAAGATATAGGGGCCCTTAGTGGGTATTTGGATCTCTAGTTTAACGACATTTTTCGGTCTTTGATAGCAAAATGGAAGAAGTACATCTTTGGAAAGATGTGGTGGCCCTAAAAAGGAAAGTTGTTTGGTGATCTTGAAATGCAGTTTTTCTGAACAGTCTTCCTTGATTAAAGTGATGTGAAACACTCCGGCAGACAACGGTCAGAGTGATCAAATAGAAATTAAGAATAATCTTTCTCAAAGTAGTTATTTGTTACGAATATTAATCTAAATGGATGATACACAACGTCATTCTTATATATTAGTTAAACGCAATGACTCTCGATGGCGAAATCATTTTTGTTTAATTATAGCCGATAGTTGCGCCCCGAATCGAGATGTAAATATTTACAATTTGGAGTAGTTCAGACGATGTTCTCTATGAAGTGGTGTGGTAGATTTTTTTGGAAATTTTCAGTGATGTTAGTAGAATGATAACATTCCCCAGGTTGGCAAAGTGCCTGAGCACTAACTTATCAATTTCTCGCACCCGAAAAAGTCCATAACAAGTCCATAATATGTCTTTAAGCATATATATAAATCTCCGAAAACCAAAATTCTAAAGCATTAAACGATTTCTTGAAATGCAGTTTTTCTGAACAGTCTTCCTTGATTAAAGTGATGTGAAACACTCCGGCAGACACCGGGCAGAGTGATCAAATAGAAATTAAGAATAATCTTTCTCAAAGTAGTTATTCGTTACGAATATTAATTCAAATGGATGATACACAACGTCATTCTTATATATTAGTTAAATGCAATGACTCTCGATGGCGAAATAATTTTTGTTTAATTATAGCCGATAGTTGCGCCCCGAATCGAGATGTAAATATTTACAATTTGGAGTAGTTCAGACGATGTTCTCTATGAAGTGGTGTGGTAGATTTTTTTGGAAATTTTCAGTGATGTTAGTAGAATGATAACATTCCCCAGGTTGGCAAAGTGCCTGAGCACTAACTTATCAATTTCTCGCACCCGAAAAAGTCCATAACAAGTCCATAATATGTCTTTAAGCATATATATAAATCTCCGAAAACCAAAATTCTAAAGCATTAAACGATTTCTTGAAATGCAGTTTTTCTGAACAGTCTTCCTTGATTAAAGTGATGTGAAACACTCCGGCAGACACCGGGCAGAGTGATCAAATAGAAATTAAGAATAATCTTTCTCAAAGTAGTTATTCGTTACGAATATTAATTCAAATGGATGATACACAACGTCATTCTTATATATTAGTTAAATGCAATGACTCTCGATGGCGAAATCATTTTTGTTTAATTATAGCCAATAGTTGCGCCCCGAATCGAGATGTAAATATTTACAATTTGGAGTAGTTCAGACGATGTTCTCTATGAAGTGGTGTGGTAGATTTTTTGGAAATTTTCAGTGATGTTAGTAGAATGATAACATTCCCCAGGTTGGCAAAGTGCCTGAGCACTAACTTATCAATTTCTCGCACCCGAAAAAGTCCATAACAAGTCCATAATATGTCTTTAACCCTTTGAACCCTGACGCCCTACCACGACCGACACTCTGACCATGGGCTCCTCGTGGGATTTTCCTTTAAATTTTATAGTGTCTTATTGGATGATGTTGGTTATGTTTAATTTGTGACACAGGTATGAAACTTTACAGCCCCCCCCCCCATTGATCACTGATCATTATAAAATTGGAAGACTTTGCCACGCGGCAGCGTCTTGGTAACGGTTGCTAAGCAACTACCCCGAATTGACTGGAAAAGGCAATTATAGCATGGTATGTCATAACTCAATGCCAGTGATTGCGTTTTTGATGACGATAATACCCTAATGTGAAATTTGAGATATATCCGACAAGAATTTAAGAGAGATCGAATGAAATTAATTAGTTAAGGTAGCAACGGTTGCTAATCAAGTACCACAAATGAACGGATGACACCACTGCACTAACCATTAAGTGGTAGTGTTCCCTTAATTTATACAATATCTAGTCGCATAATGCTGTATATGTTCAATGGTGGCACCTGTTTGAAACTGTGCATACATATGTATGTTATACATGGACCATTCTATGATCATTAAAATATAAGGACACTTTGCCACCCAATCTCTCCTTAGTAACGGTTACCAGACAACTACCCGGCATTAGCAAGAAACAGCAATTATGATGCAGCTATATGTCCTATATATAACACCACATTTCGCTTAAAACGCATGTTTTTGTCATTTACAACCTATGTTCTGAGCATGCGCATATATTCCTACCCGATACTATAGCGGGTAGACATTCCATATACACACCCTGACCACCGCCGATGTCTATGGGGCCATTTAAACATATATTAGTGGGTTTATGTCGTGCATAAGTACGCTATAAACCATTTATTTCGCATTTCGCTGCTCTGCGCATGCGCGAAGAAATCAACTTGATATGCGATCGAGGCCCTTCACCATATAAATATAATTTGAACAGGCTTTTTATATTTGATATATATAACTAGAGTTTAGACGTCGATTTGTTATTGAATCGCATAGCTATAAACTATAAACAAGTGGCGGTCGTTATAATGGCCTGTTCAGCGGCCGGTATACCGGCCGCTAGGGTATATGGAGGTTCACGCAGCGGCCGGTATTCCGGCCGCTGGAGTTCAAAGGGTTAAGCATATATATAAATCTCCGAAAACAAAAATTCTAAAGCATTAAACGATTTGCTATATTTCCAGGGCATATATTTCATCTGATTTTGCGAGAATCCATATATACTTTTTCACGAGAATCCAGGGTAATTTGCAAGAATATTTACGAGAATCTAGATTTGGATTCTCGCCGAAATATAAGCCCTGATTTCACTCTGAAGTGTGCCTAAATGGCATAAATTGTACCGTGGTTCCCATGTTCGCCGAAGTGGCATAAATTTATTTCAGGATAATACTAATTTTAGGCATTCATTTATATCACTGATATCAGGACAATAAATAGCCATTTCCATTGCATGGAACAAAGAGCGTTATTGTTTATCGGTGTTGTTTTTGGAAGTGGTGGTAGTTAAATTTTATACATTTCGACCCCCAATAAGTATTTCCGAACAAATGAATTATTAACAAGCGTGACATGACATCATTGACGAAGATAATTAACACCGATCTACAAGCAATTAAAGTCTTAAAATGAGCTAAAATTTAACATTTTCTTTAAAAAATTTACATTTTTATCTCTCGCGACATAATTGTCACCAATAAAAACAAATTTGATTCATCGTGGAAGTTAGTCGGTGACTATAAATAATGTCACCATTCAACTGAATGTTGTTGAGCATATTTCAACCAATTTTGGAAGTTTAAATGAATATTTTCTTCACACGCAAAGTAAAATTGACAAATTTCAGGATTTTAGCCTGCTTCGTTGGGACCAAAATTTGTTGTGCACACTCAAGAAACGTCTACCGACACTCGCTAGGCCAAATTATGCCATGACCATGCTATAAACTAGCTTGAAATTGGCAAAACAATGAATTTTTTTTTGGTTGAAAAAATTTACATGGGAATCTCCAGTCCATGACTCCATGGGCATAGAGAACGATTATTTTTCGATAAAAACGAAAATAATGCGAAATGAAAGTCGGCACTCGTCAGAATGGTGCAGAATAACATACGAGTCTTGTTATATGCGAAAATTTGACCTCATTCGATAAATTAGTCTCGTAATTAAGGAATCAATCAGTCAATGGCGCTCGGACATGTGGAATTCCGTCGCACTGTTAGTGTTACTGTAGATGGCAGACGCAATTTTGAAATGTAAACACGCATCAAACACGCATCAAATTTACCTTTTGTGAGAATAACAAAAGCGCAACCTTGATCAAAGTAATACAATACACAACAACACATAGAATAACACTGATATAAACACGGTATAAGTGAGAATAAGACGCGTATTCAGACGTGGAATTTGACAACATTTCGTCGTTTTATCTGTTTTGCGCACGTCACTTTCCATATTTGGAATTTCCATATATGGGATTTGTGTTAACCTCAATACCGATCAAGTTATCTTAGCATAAACATAAAATATATTGTAATTTATGCAACTACGACCCTGGTAACCCTGATAACTAATAAAATATACCGGCCAATTCATTTTAAGATCGTTATTTCACTTTGCTTTAGGCGTAAATACACTCTTAAACGCACATAAACGACCCATTGGCGTTAAATTAAATATACTCGGTATTTATTAATATTAGTTTTTTATTGCTCAGTATAGAGTTAGACCCTTGACACCTGTCAATATATTTGGGCTGAATTCATATGATGCGGTATTATTCCTCGAAATAAACAACAAAGCAGTCGTTATTTCGAAATGTCGTTTGGGCTAACATTTACACAAATCCTTCGCGTGTTCTCCTCAATTGGCACACAAGTTCTCAGTCGACACACAGGTTATCCCAGAAAGTGGTGTGAAATAAACAGCCAAGGTTTGGCTGAAATGACTGAAGATGGGGCGACTAACTTGTTTGATGGAACCATCCGAACCAATCAGAGTGCTCTATGGGCGGGATTTATAGGGACACACTATAAAGTGTATGCCGAGGCCGAGGCCGGCTCCAAATAAAAGGTGTAAACGGGGTGTTATATGGCGTTTTGTCCGTCGTTTCTCAATGGATATTAATGCAATTTGATGTATATGTCCGGGCTGGGACATGGAATACAATAACGTTTGAATTGTTTTTAAATTCATAAATTTATTGATTTTATTCAACTTTTTCGTTCTGAAACACACTATAAAGTGTAAACGGCGGGCTCTAATTAAAAGGTGTAAGCGGCTTATGTGCTTAGCGGTATATGTAATCGGATTAACTAACTGACGACTCTAGACTATTAGTCTTGGGTGTTTTGTATCATTTGAGGTTTTTGGGGAAATAATAATTTAGAAATATCTACAAACAAACGGCTTGCAACAACAGAGCTCTGACGCCCTATTACGATGGACCAAACGATTCCTGGCAATATTTATCACGATTCGATCCTGACAAGAAGCCTTCTGCACAAATCCACCATACCGGCAATGGACACTGGGTGCTTTCTGTGATGGACAATAACAATCACGTAGGCCTACACCAGTCCTTTTAGATAGTATATTCGCAGACAAGTTGTCTGTATCTTTGGAAATACAACTTGGACAATTGTATTTCAATACGACAATTCATGTCCCCCAAGTGCAAATGTTCAGCAAATTATGATTAGTAATTACGCCGATGATCGGCGTAACTACCCCGAAATCGGCGTATATACGCCGATCTAGGGATGGATTTTATTTTTGTAAGTGGCGGCTCCATGCTTCCGTAGATATTAGATCGCAATTGTTACCGGGAATTTATTGAAATTGGTGTACAGTACCCCTTTAAAATAAATGTATTTAAATTATTATTTCGCCAAAACCTCAAATGCCCCAAAACACAATAGTCTAGAGTCGCCAATTAGTTAATCCGATTATACCTATAACGCTAAGCACATAAGCCGCTTACACCTTTTAATTAGAGCCGACCGCTTACACTTTATAGAACGAAAGAACGAAAAGTTCAATAAAATCAAGAAATTTTTGATTTTAAAAACAATTCAAAAGTTAATGTATACCATGTCATAACCCGGACATATGTACTAAATTTCAGTCATATCCATTTATAAACAAAGAAGATAATGCGACATCACGTCCGCTTACACCTTTTAATTGGAGCCGGCCGTTTACACTTTATAGTGTGTTTCAGAACGAAAAAGTTGAATAAAATCAACAAATTTGTTAATTTAAAAAAATTTCAAACGTTATTGTATTCCATGTCCCAGCCCGGACATATACACCCAATTTCATTAATATCCATTGAGAAACAACGAACCAAACGCCATATAACACCCCGTTTACACCTTTTATTTGGAGCCGGCCTCGGCCTCGGCATACACTTTATAGTGTGTCCCAATTTATATGTGCTGTCATGGGCAGAGCAAATCACGTCAACAATTTATGCGGGACATTGCAGGTGTTATTAAACGCAAGTTCAACTTCTGAAATTGAGTTTGGAAAATTGAAATTGAGTTCCTTTGAGTCATCTTTGAGAATGCCAGCCCTGCCCTTAAAGTGATGTGAAACGTAAACTGAACCTCACAATTGAGTTCCCTGCGTTATTCTGTGGAAAGACTGAATAAAATAACCCCCATACACGAAATGCCCCAACCAGATATCAGTTTGTACTAATTATACGGCCACGTAACTAACTATTTACTTTCCCTCAATCGGGACGAATAATTCCACTGTAAACGCGAAATAAATACACAAACGAGTTGTCGTGTGCAGTCGCGGAAACACCCGAACACTTCCGACTTGGTCGGGATTGAGTCGGCTTTCGTTCTCAGAAAATAGCTTCCGTGGAGGGAGGCCGTTTGCTGGAACACTGTCTGGAATCAGTACGGCTGACTCATGTTTAGACGTTTCCGGTTTGGTCGCAAAGACAGAAACTCGACGGTATACAACCGACTAAATTGCTTGATTTTAGATGTTCAGACTGTCGTACCATAATGGAATTTTGGTCGGATATGTTCAGGATATGTTAACAGTGCACATGAAACTAACCAGAGTTATATAATGTCATACTTTGTTAGATTATAGCACAATTGAATCGAGAATTTTGTATATTTTTGTGCAAAAATTCGCTTTCAAATCCGTTTTACAAGTGTTTTATCCTTTTAAAATTATAATCTTGCAGGTCATATATAATTCGTAATGTTTATCAAACAATAATCCGTAACCATTTGTCCATTCGGGTGTGTTGTATAGTAGAAAAAAGTATATTTTGGATGGTCATCGACGAATTTTTGTGTACGGTTTAGAATGCAGCTAGTGTACGGTTGATCAGCATTTCATGTCCTAGTTGTGTACGGTTCAGACGTACTGTTTATTGGGTTTCTGTCAGTTCTTTGGCGTATATTTTACAGAAAACCTGTCATTTTTAAGTTTATGAGTTAAAATTCATATATATATAACAAATGAATGTTTGTTTTCCACAATGCATGCTATTATTAGTCCAAGTCTTCTCGTACTAAAACCGGCTAAGATATTGGGATGGAGGTGCCGGTCTTTAGTCCGAGTTCCAGGCCCATGGTCTCCTTTGACACGAGTTAATCGTTAGTGACCCGCTCAAATAAAACCACAATTATATGAAATAAAATATCACAATTGCTACAATAAACGGATAGTTTCCGCAGAAGACATGCTATTTGATCTGAAACCCACATCGGTTGTGAATTGAAAGCGGTAATTTAATGTGAAAAGAAACTTTTGCCGCAGTGTTTACATATTTTTTAAAGTATGCGAACTCAGTTGACCTTGCGAACTGCGTTCGGCATTTTCCGCTGAAAATATTCCGTAGATTTTCAATCAACCACGCACGATGAATTCTCCATTGTAATCGTAATTATACGTGACAATAAATAAATTATTACATAGATTAAATACATATTGAAGATATAAATGTAATACATTAAATAAATTACGGGAATTATAACCATCTCAGTTTAAAACAGTGTAAACACAATGACCATTAGAATATCATGGGGGCCGCCATTTTGTTTGTATCGAAATTCGTCTCGGCCAAAACAAACACCGGACAATGCCGAAGTTCTTCGGAACCTGAGTTCGGCTTTCAGTTAAGTAAACAAACAGAAAAAACAGCGATGTTGGTGACAATCAACCGGAATATTCTATGCGTAATTTAACATGAAAGTTAGATTATTATACACCATTATGACCATGATATGTCTCTCTTTCCGATGTATATAGCATCATGTATTGATTCATTAGGTAAATCGAGTAAAATACATCACAGATTCCCGCCACAGATCGTGGGCGTAACTCGTGTGATAGGATTGGTATGCAAGCGGGCTGGGACTAAAAACAGCAAATCGCCATCCCAATATCTTAGCTGGTTTTAGTACAAGAAGACTGGGACTAGCTATTATGAACTCGTTGTTGCTGTGATATTCCGCACAGGGAATGTGACCGTAACCACGTGTTCATGGTTATTCCGCACGATTAAGGGACCGATAGAATAAATATTGTGAAATCAGGTAGACAATTCCAAACTTTCGTCAATATTGTTTTGCGTGAAGCGGTCGCCTTAATAGCGAATTTTGGAATGTGTGTGTGTGTATGTATATATATATATATATATATATATATATATATATATATATATATATAGCCATACACACACACACATATATATATATATGTATATATATATATATATATATATATATATATATATGTTCATTGCAAGTATATACAGTCTGTGAAAACTCAACTGTTCACGTTCACTATATTTTAGCATATTTATAGTCAGAGTCTTGTCTATTTATGTATTTATTTATTCTGTGTGCGCGTTTGTGGCAACCACAAATAATCAATAATAGATTTTTCTTACCTGTGAACAAAACGAAAACAAACAGAACATGCGTGGACCGAAAATCCGAAAACATGAAACAAAACTGTAAAAAGATAAAACATAAACTGCACGATATAGTGTTCTCTTAATCCGCAAAGCCACGACAGGACCAAGGACCATACAATAGGCTATTTTTTTCTAGTAGAATACAAAACGTAGACAATTAAATAATGAGTTCAATTCATATTTGAAAACAATTGCATGGTCTGATATATAGTTTTAGTGTTCAAGATATTTTTAAACGTGTATAGTAAATTTAAACATGCAGCATTTTAACATTTTCGGCTTTGTATTGGACCCCTATAGTGGTCAGATACGACCGTAAGGATGGAGAGAACACTATACTCGTAAACATACCGAAGACAAGAAAACCATAGTCAGAAATGGTAACGCCACCAAGATCGTATTATTAGCCATAAATATAAATCAGACGTTGTGTAACACCTTAAAACATTGAGCGGTTATAGCGCAAACCGAAATGTGTTGTCTTGCAAGATATCCCACCGCTTTAGCTAAATTTACCTTCCTACAATATTCATAAAGAGGATCATATATTATATACCCACGGTTTTAATTATAGAATATAAAATATATTGGTTTCGCGAATGACCAACTCAGAATTCCGTTAAAATAACAATAACAACCAGCACCTATAACGAACCCTTTTACTGGACTTGGCCTACTGGTCGCGTAGTTCCGACTTTTAAATAAACGGAATTTCCAACTCTATAAATAAAAGCCCCACAAGAATTCTGTCCACCACGCAATATCAAAAACTCAGCAGCTAGATACACCACAGGTGGCGTAATAATGGGCATATATATGATATATATAGTCCTATACTCAACGCCGCTTAAATATGAATGTACAGCTTAATATTTGCAGAACGAATATGCGAATAAAACATTAATTTTGAATTTTTGATTGTGAAATATACTCAACAATCACCAACAGATTAGTGGTCTGTGCCCCATGCACATGGGATGCAGACCACTAGTCTGTTGGTGATTGTTGAGTATATTTCACAATCAAAAATTTAAAAAAAAAAAAAAAAAATTGGTTAAATAAAGGAATAATTTAAATGTAAAATTTGGTTTAAAAAAATGATTGACCGTGGCTCTTCCAATAATTGCGCGACTGATCTGGTCAATTGTTCTTAAGAAGTTGTTTTGAGAATTACTATGGAGGGAAATAGTTATGGCTGTGGCTTCGCAAGTAATTGACTTGGTGACGTGATGTTAAAGTCTCACAATGAGACTTTTTCCGCAACAATAATTTTTTTTCCGAGTTATCCCCCTGCATAGCTTTTTTATATTATAATAGGTTGGCGATTATTGCAATACGATAGAGGAACACTCCGACTTTCGTACTCAGATTCATACATTTTTGTACCTCGCTTGCCTGACCGAAATATGACGGGGAAATGGCTAATTTGGATTTAGTTGTCGTTCTAGATATGTTTATTGTGCCTTTTATCATTCCTTTTCATGAAAACAAATTAAAAACAAGTCGAATATGTTATGATAATGTTTAAACATTCTTGTACATGAAATTGGGGATAAATTGTTCCCAGAGTTAGAGTACGTTATTTCACACTTCCGGTGTGGAATTTCCGAATTTTTATGTGTTAAAAATAAATAGTTTTTTCATCTGTCATATCTGCTTGTTTCGTTCATTATTCGCAGAAAATGTGTATCTCATTCTTTCGTGTACACAACGGATTAGATATAGACTGTTTTAACCCGTTGGATGTTAGAAATACCGCTTAATTATCAGAAAATATCATGTGAAGTGACGGGACCAATCCGAATATCGCACACTGGACTTGGTGAAGTTGGTCAACATGACCGCTTTCGCAGATTGCTGCTTCCAGCGTAGAAGGATGCGCACTACGTTCATGACTGAACTAACACTGGACTGGTCACAGACACTGTGTGTGAGTCACTGAGTGTGGCAGGTCAGACTATGCCGTATTCAGCTGTTATTATCATGGACATTGATTGACTCGAATAAGTGAATACAGAATAGCACTGATTGACCCCAATGGAAGAATGCAAACAATGTGAATGTAATGATTATTGCAAAATATGATGATTATAGTTCTATTCTGGACTCCTCATCCCTTCAATGCTGAAATGCAGTCAACGCTGAAATGCAGTCAACGCTGATGCCGTAAAAGGTCATTGAATGTTCATTCAGATTCTATCATTCTGAATAGTACATTAGACTGATTAGAAGTACAGTAGCTACATGTGTGTGAACTTGTGAAGGGTAGAACATGATATGGAGAATCAGAATGGCAATGGCACCACTCACCAGTGTCAGTGAATCGAGTGAGGATGTTTACCAAACATGTCATGGAAACATGCAGACATGGACAATGCTGTGAAATGGATTATAATTCATCAGTACTCCCGGATCATGATAATAAGTTACCGGTACATACTAGTAACATTCCGCCTTTGATCATTAGATCAAGACTAAACCAGACTTGGATAATGACTAATGGACAAAGACAGTTACATGTTACACATGCGGCTGCACATGGTTTTGATTCATTAAAATTATTTTGTAAAAATCATGAACTTATGTTATCAAAATCAATGACTAACAGTGATCACCAAAGTCACTTACTGGTACATTGGTTATGCCAAACAACAGGTCTGATACAACTTGAATTCCATTGTACCGGTACATGTACCATATATATTCAACTATTATGAAGTGGTGACAATATCTCATGTACGGTACCTACTACATGTAGTACAGTATATATATCGGTGCTGGCATTTTTGATTATTTAACTGAATTACTTGTACTAGTAGTTAGAATTTTGAAATCATCTTGGTGAGAAGTTATTAAAATGTCATTCAAATGGCATACATGCACATATGTACTTCTGCCATTATGAAATAAACAGGTCTCCTGCAATAAGCTGTAGAATTCTTTTTATATTGGAATCTGATGCCTTCTCATTTTCTCTTTTAAAATTATAGTGTTATATACATGTACACTTTAATGTGGTTGTGCATTACGAAGTGAGATGATTCCATGAAGTTTTAGTAAAAACAGAGAAAACCTGGAGTTTACGTATATACCGTACCAGTATACATGGTGTATGGTAGTACAATTAAGCTATAATACATGTAGTTGAATATCACTATGATAGTTGAATTCAAGAAGAGCCAGACTTGATAATGACTTACTCATATTAGCATCTACATGTACTAGTAACGGTACTCTCATGTGCAATAATAGTGTCAATAATATGATAGTGTCAACACTGTTATTATATTTGGAGAACACTTCCCATGATCAGATCACTAAGAGACATAGAGTGAAATTGCTGTGGTTACTATTATTAATTTTAGCTAAAAAATCCCACCATCACTATTATTAGTTTGTCTCTATTATTAGGCAACTTAGAGGATGTTGTCTGAATGAACTATCAACAAATTAAAAAGGTAATAAACAGGCCAGACACCTACAGTATGGTCGGTTCAAGTACTGCTAGTGTTATTGTACCAGTACTGTTTATATTCAGTACTAGGAAAATTTAATGAAAGTTATGCAACGAATGATTGTGTAGGCCTACTGATGTTAAAAGGAGTATAAATCTAAAATGACCTTGCCACTTTAACAAACACATCGCTATTGATATAATACTCAATAATGAGTTTGTTAAAGTGGTGCGCTCGTTTTAAATTAATATGGAGAATATAGCAATTCATGTGCGTCCAATATGTGTACATATACATGTATACCGGTACACGCAGAGCTGATTGATTTAAAATTATGGCTTTCATTATATCGTAGACAAGGTGCGGGATGTTTCTTTCATTTTCAGATGCTGTTAAAATTATTCATCAGGTTCACTGATTGTAGCTGGGACTAATACATGTATAACATATATTAGTCCCAGATTGTAGTGGGGTTGAGATATGGTTGCTGTTAGATATTAAAGGTACTCAATCCGAATTAACGGTCGCAAATTACTATTTCCTTGACTTCGGGGGTAAAAAATATTTGATTCGAGTCGAGGAACCCACCCACCACAGCTCAGAGTGATCAGATATCGATGTTATAAATCTATTATTTTAATTATAGTGGCCCAATAGACAGTCAACGAGAAGAATTTCATTGACCAAATTGCGGGCAAAGATGGATATTAAACTCTAAAATCAAGTGGCTTTTTGTGTCAGATATTTGACAAACCGGTAAAATTTCGTTGAACAAAATGGTGATAAATAACAGGTTTTGTGCAATTTTATACTATAGTTGATGGTGTTTTTCATTATTTTTGGGCAATTATTAGATTCTGAAACTGAAGCGTCATTTCAAAAAATGTTGTTGTTGGAATGTGATTATATGGGGACCCTCTGATCGGATTAAGTACCGGTACGTGTAAGAGATTTTATGGTATCTGGAACATTTCATATTTAGTTTCATGTAGCATGGCATTCGGAAATATTATATGTCGCCTTGAGGCAAAAATTTATATTACCATATTTATGGTAGTGATCGCCTACATGTATTGACCAAAATGGACAGGATTACATTTTTCTCTTGTCGTGTCTATTTCATTCCTAACTTAGAAGTATGTCGATCTGGTAAATAATTGACTGGAGAGAATGCTTACACGTATAGCATTTATGTCTTGGCCACTAACTGAGAGCTGTGATAATAATAGTAAGTTATCGTTGGAGACCCCCCCCCCCCCCACAATGGAGATCTCTAGTCGCATCCATGTAGCCAATGTGTTCTTATACCTTATAATCGGGGAGGTGGCTACATGTAGATGGTCCCCATTGGTGGGTGGTTGGGAAACTTGGGTTTGTCCACCTTGACATTTCCAAATGTACGTACCTTGAACCAGACCAAAGTCAAGTGTTCTCGAAATACTACTTTGCACCCCCCCTCCCAGTTGAACTTTCCAAATGGTACCTCAAACATTTCCAAATGAAATGTCCAACCTGACACCCTCTAAACCTAAATTGTTCAACCGATAGCCATTCCGACCAAACTTTGGACCAAAAGTAGAAGAATATACTGCTGTTGGTCTAAAAACAACACATTCCCCCCACTAAATACTGGTTGGAAAATCAAACAATCAATAATATATATTGTTTGTATCTCAGGATGTCTGCTGTTCACATTTCTAGCTACATGTAGCTGGGACTAATATTATATATTATATGAGTCCCAGTCTCTATATAGTAAGCTATTATATGTTTTGGGTTGGGAGGTAGGCCCACCACCCGGGGGTGATACGTGGTGGCTCGGAGTGTTTTTAGGTGGTATTTAGGGCGGGCCACCCACACATTCCGTCAAATCGGTCGAAATCCTTACCATTCTCGAAAATGGTCCATACCCAATTTTCACCACTCGGGGTGGTGCCACTGGGGGGGGGGGTGGGTGGAGGTCGGAGTGTTTCTATGTGGTATTCGGGGCGGGCCACACACCCATGCCGTCAAGTCAGCCGAAAGCGACATTTTTGAAAATAAGGAATATATAGGGAAGGGAATAAGTTTGCGGTTTTAATAAACGCCTGATAAAAGTCGTTCTATTGGGAATTTTTACACCAAATTTTCAGAGAATATAGAGTAAACACAGTACTATCGGAATATCGCAAAGGAGTTCTGTGCATTTGGGATTGATTAACCCTCAGACTGCCGAAGCTGCCGTCAATAAATTCGTTTTTTCGTGTTCGACGAAAATGAAACTTGTCTGTTTAAAGGTCCAATTTTCGTGTCGAATGGTGATATAATCTCCAGTTGTCAAGTTCATGGATAAATTACATCACACTTAATCGGCTTATGTCCGCGGCCATAAACCTGTGTTTTTATAACAATTTATTTGAGACAAACTGTTGAGCGCATACGTTGCGCAGTCGGCGCTTATCAGTTGAAGTTAATAATCGCGAAGCCTGTGTAACAAATGTTCAAATACAACAGAAAAAAATACGTAAAATAAATAGCGTGACCAATGAGCATTCACAAAACAATATACATCAGTTTTGAAAACGAGTAAAAACGATTGTAAATGAAAACGCTCTTTATCGTGTAGCGGCGCTTTTGCGCAAGAAGGTTTTTAATGGACGCAATCATTGGATATTGTTCTAGGCAAAAAATAAAATAAATACAAAATGTGTTCAAACTTCCTCTTTTGAAAGTTGAAGTAAAACATCACGGGTGTTGTTGCAGCCAAATTCACCATTCGACACGAAATGGGACCTTTAAACAGACAAGTTTCATTTTCGTCGAACACGAAAAAGCGAATTTATTGACGACAGCTTCGGCAGTCTGAGGGTTAATCAATCCCAAATGCACAGAACTCCTTTACGATATTCCGATAGTACTGTGTTTACTCTATATTCTCTGAAAATTTGGTGTAAAAATTCCCAATAGAAATACTTTTATCAGGCGTTTACTAAAACCGCAAAGTATTGAGAAATTATAGTGCAATTTTCTAAATTTTCGCATTATTTCATCGCATAAAATCATTTAAAATACGACAAGCAACTGGAAATGTTTTTGAACATTCTAGAAGGGGTACATGTCCCTGATATATGTTTAAAATTTATCGCGTAAACTATGACAGATACCAAAGTTATAATTAGTTTTATAGACCCACCCTAAATCTAAATGCCCCATAGTAAATGCATGCGACCGTAAAGCACGTGGCTTTATTTGGATACTTTCTGGCCCACAATGCAACAGTCAAAATGGTTATCTGTAAAATGGTCTATAGGTAAAATAAAGTCCATCCTGATTACGATACGCGGCAAACTAACTTCATTTATATTATTCGATTAATACAAGCCGTTACTCTTTTCATCATTACTATCAATAAACACGAATTATGCATGCACGTAAGAAACAGGTCTGTTGTGACAAACGCATGGCCAAATAGCCTGTCTTAGAAAAGCCGACGAAATTACTATAAACAGATGTACATCGTTTAGGAATTTCGTCTGCTTTCCAATGAGACATACACAGCGTACTCCGGTATCAGGCTATAGGAGGCCATGCAGTTAGCTCGTACTGTGAGAAGCACACTCGATTAATTATCTTCATCCGGGCACTCTGAACCAACGGGGCCCGCTTCTTCGTTATGTCGCAATAATCAAAGTGCCCCTTTAACAAATCTGAACTCCAGTAAACCAAGGACGCTCCATACCAAATATAAGGTAAATAAATAATTCTTTAGAAGTTGTTTTAATATTTACTATGGAGGGAAAGAATTGTGGTGCTGGCTTCGCAACTATTTGACCCCATTGTAACAAATATAAATATTAGTCACTCAGGCAATAGATGTATCTATTCTGTATATTAAGTTATTGGGTCTTACGTGTCTTGAGATGTCTAAATATGTTTTGATGGACAGATCGCGCAAGCGCAAGGGACCCCCGACAATCTTATCTGTTGTGATTCCAATTGTTGACAATATGCACATATACTTAAGAAACAGTCGCGCGCAAAGCGCGCTCCCGTAGGTCGGTGTTTGGATCCCATTTAATGAAAATATCATTGAAATAATCGGTTTCCCCCCAATAAACATCCATATATTCAATATACATGTTTTTGGAGCAGAATTAGGTAGACCATATTGAACGCCATAATTCTGCTGTGGTTAAGTGGTCAATTACTTTGGACATTACTGTATGTAGATGGAGTTATCATTAGACCTCACATCCTTATATGGGATACAGTAATGCCCAAAGTAATTGACCACTTAACCACAGCAGAATTATGGGTAATTTTTCAGGATTTAAAATCCGGAAAAATTACCCACAATTCTGCTGTGGTTAAATGGTCAATTACTTTGGACATTACTGTATGTGGATGGAGTTATCATTAGACCTCACATCCTTATATGGGCTACAGTAATGCCTAAAGTAATTGACAAATTAACCACAGCAGAATTATGGGTAATTTTTCAGGATTTAAAATCTTGAAAAATTACCCATAATTCTGCTGTGGTTAAGTGGTCAATTACTTTGGACATTACTGTATGTAGATGGAGTTAAGCCTCACATCAGTTTGTTGGGGATTTGGACCTTGACTTGGGACCTTTGGTTTTTAACGCAACAAATGCGAGTACACCTTATACACAAATTTCTGATGTAGCCAGAGTTTTTATTGGATAATATGAGTTTGAAGCCTGCTTACATTTCAATATGTTTTCAGTTTTATATTGTCTGCAGCAGCTAGAACTCGGCGCGTTGAAGCAAAAGTTATAAAAGAAAAATGTGTACGTAACGAGACTATAATACAAATGAAAAAATAAATTGAGGGGGGGTGGGCATTACAGGGAACTAAGGGTTGAACCGATATACATATGTAGAGCGATAACGACCAATGTTGACATATTATGCATCTCAACTCTACTGTTGCAACAAGGTTATAAAATAGGGGGGGGGGGGGGTGTCAGAATATTAGTCATCTCTATATAGTGCCAGAATAGTCATTTATGGACTTCTATAGTGGTACAATACAAATTAGAATCAAATGATAAAAATATGTATGTAACACAACTATACCGATAAAAATAAAAATAATAATTTAAGCCGGGATAAGATGTTGGGTTGGTTATATGGACTCGGAGAAAAAGGGGTTCGTACCGATGAACTGACATAAATTAGTGGAGCGATGTTGCCATGTAATGCATCGCGAATGTACTAAAGCAGCCATGATATAAAATTAGGGGGGGGGGGTGTCAGAAATTATCTGTATCTCTATAGATGACACCAGAATTATATAGAAAGGAATAGCAATTGATATACGTATACGGTATACTATACTAATACCATAGACATATAAGTACAAGTATCACGCAATAAAATATTTCGTAACGTGACTATATCGATGAAAAAAATTAATAAATTGGACTGGGATTAGAGATTGGGTTGGTTATATGTGGATAATTGGATATGGAATTCATACCGATGAAATGATACAAATTAGTGGAGCGATAAAGACCAATGTTGACACTTAGTCAGGCTACGCGGGGGAAATAGGGGTTGATACGATAGACCGAAATAAATTTGTCGAGTGATAACGACCAATTTTGACGTATAAAGTAACGCGACTGTACTGTTGCACAATTATCATGTAGAACCAGTCAAATATGGACTCTGGTGCCAATATGGAACATCTCAGAAAACATTTGAAGGGCCCTAAAATTTATTTAACATGGGATCTGCCATACAAATCGATTTATGTTGATAAATCTCTTATTTTTCAAAATTTTAAGCTCAGACTTGGTGTGTCTGAGTGGGATACGTATATATTCCTAAAATGATAGGATACAGCACATAATTATGTTTTAGGTGGAAGAAATGAATTTTTTTCGATGATAAAATTTAACATGGGATCTGCCATACAAATCGATTTATGTTGATAAATCTCTTATTTTTCAAAATTTTAAGCTGAGACTTGGTGTGTCTGAGTGGGATACGTATATATTCCTAAAATGATAGGATACAGCACATAATTATGTTTTAGGTGAAAGAAATGAATTTTTTTCGATGATAAAATTTACGGGTTTATCGAGTACGCTATTTTATAAACAAACTTTTGTCAAAAGCCGTTTTGGTCAAACTAAACCTTTTTCGACCGGGAAAGCAGATCCGAATAGTAGCTAAGATGTATTTAGATAGAATTATCAAAAGAATTTGACCGATCAGGGTGCATTTTAAAAGAATCGAGTGTAGAAATCTTGGTGACATCGCCGATAATTCCAGAAGATAAAAGATGGCGGTTATCACAATAGAACAGGCATAATATTACCCATAATTCACCTCACTACACCAGGGGGCTTACCCATAATTCACCTCACTATACCAGGAGGCTCCCAATGGGTTATATATTATTTTCAGGCTATCAGATTATTTATATTTTCGACTTTAAGTTTACAATTTGAGCCTGTCCTCACTCTATCGATACGATTTATCATAAACATATTATACACCAGTGGCGTTAACTTTACAACTTCGGCATCTACGTGATTATATCGGTACGATTCAGTAAGGTACAAACAATCTCCATAAAATACCCACAATTCAGTTCACTACATGCAGGGGCTCCCAATAGGTTATTCCCATTTATTATGGGCTCCCAATAGGTTATACAATATTTTCAGGCTATCAGATTATTTATATTTTCAACAACATATAATTACACCGGTGACTTTAAGTTTACAATTTGAGCCTGTCCTGACTCTATCGATAGGATTTATCATATTTTCATAAACGTATTATACACCGCTGCCGTTAACTTTACAATTTCGGCATCTACGTCATTATATCGGTACGATTCAGTAAGGTACAAACAATCTCCAAGAATACATTCGCCCTGTACTCCATGCGATATAAAAAAAACCAAATGCTAGAAACACCACACTAGGTGGCGTAATAAAAATCATAATAATCAACTATTGGTCGCCCAGCCAAGGCTCGTCCACAGACCTGCGTAATGCATGCGTGTACACGTAAGGGTGCGTATATAATGGCTGATCGATGGGTCTATATACGGAGGGATCATCTAAGAGGTTAGCACTTGTCCTCCGATCCCTTTAAAATAGCCTATATAAATTATGTATTACATGTATTTTATATTAATGTACTATTTAGAGCAAATACAATATGTTTAAACTACAGACGATGTCTGTCAAGTGCGTCATGATTTTGTCAAACAATCAAATACTTTATTCTTTCACCCATTAAACAAATTGCACAAATAAGGAAGATGTTATATAAATAGTCAAGCGGATAGTTAATTCATGTCTGTGAACGGTCTTGACACCGTGCGTAATGCGTATAGACCCATCAACCATACGCACCCTTACGCATGCACGCTTTACACAGATACGTGGACGAGTCTTGAGATAGGCCTACATAATTATACATATATAATTATGGCCTACATAATTATACATATATAATTATGTAGTAGATAAGCAATTTTATTGTTGCCGGAGTCCAAATCACGAACAAAACAATTAAATTTAGATTTGTCACATTTATTATTTATCCAACATCACGTGGTATATCCCAGAGAACGATTTTAAAAGAAAATTAGGTTAGTATTTATCCACACGATTCTGAGATAAACCGTACACACAATCACAATCGTTGACATCTAAACCGTACAATTTTTAACAACACCACCTGTTGAAAAACAGTCACTATATCACGAAAAATGTATATTAAAGACAAGTGAAACTTCGTATGTGTCAGAGAAGATTCCTAGTTCGCGATGGATGTTTTATTTGTTGATTTGCTTTGCTGAAACATTGTAAATACAATCCTAGATGATTTATTTTTTTCGATTTTTTCTTTTTTTCACTTTTTACTTGGCATAAACCACGATCGTATCGTCGTATGAAATCATTTTGCGAGCGACTTTCAGTGTACATAGAAACAAAATAATACAGAAACAACAACTGACTACATTGTCAATCCAAAAATCCGCGCATAATGTATTTATTAAGCAAAAAAGTGTGCCTACCGCGACAACAACAATTCGAGATCCGATAATACAGAAACAACAACTGACTACATTGTCAATCCAAAAATCCGCGCATAATGTATTTATTAAGCAAAAAAGTGTGCCTACCGCGACAACAACAATTCGAGATCCGACGAAACCGGAAACGTCTAAACACGAGTCAGCCGTACTGATTCCAGACAGTGGCACACAGGTAGTGTGGGAACTTTGTCAATTTATCAATTATACCAAAAACTTAATTATGTCGACCTTTTCCACATAAATATACAATGCAGAAAACAGTGTGGTGCAAGATCGGTGGAGAAAACGATGGAGAAAACGGTGTAGATGATCCAATATGGCGGAGGATGTATGTTTTGATGAGTATGTGGGTTGTAAATCGTGGTATTAGTGGTATATTTCGGACAGTATAGTAACCGCACATTTCCGCAACTTTACTGGTTATAAATTGGCTGTTAGGGGGATGCAAAATAATTGACGTTTTTCTTCACTGTTAATGTTAGAAACAGGTTCGAATCCAACATTCATGAAATTGCTGTGTTATTTTACCGTATTATTTGGTCAGGATGTTGTTAATGGGCATGAAACGTCACCGGAATGTATATTTGATGGTTCCAGATACACAGGAGTAAGTTACTTCGCATGGTCACCTTCAAAATCGGTTGAATTTACATCAACACAAACAACCATTTTTGGCGGTGCAGATGAATGTTTATGACGGTGCAGAATGTTGCCTGGTTACTGCGAATAACAATTAGTAATGATGGTGCAGATGAAATACACGATGATGGTGAAGATGATATTTTGACATGGTGGTGTTGGGGAAAATCGTGATATACTAATACAAATGGCCATAATCGAAAGCTGTCATCTTCATCCAGTTCTCAAGACATAGCAGATGTGCTAGATGTATCTGCGATCCGGCTATTATAATGTATGTACATGGGTGTCGTGTCTTATCAGAATTATACACCCCAGTAGCTATTCCCGCCTGCATGTCTAATATAAATGACGTGATGTCACTTGCCTAATAATGTCAATTAATTTCTAGAACACGAAAAATCCCCTTTCTTCCATATTCTGGTGAATACATCGAGAGAGAAATTTGTTCATTGGGGTGGATACCAGTGTATCATGTTTCCGAAAACCATACAACCCATAATATTTGTTTGACGACTGCTACGTTAGTATTGGAATAGGTTCGAAATTGAAATAGTTGAAAAAGCAGAAAACAAAATTATATAATTGCCTCATAAAAAGTCATATTTGACCCCGACATTGAGATAATCTACAGGGGAATGCGTGGTACCTATAGGTAGATATATTTCATGAAAAATGACCGGTGACGCTCGATTAGATATGCATAACAAACAACTCCAAACACCACAAGGATGTGTGTCTTAATGTAAATATAAACTCCGCATTAAGATATTTTGGTCCCAAATTATAATGTTCCATGATAATGTATGTTTGGTGAATCAACTGAAGCTCTAGTCGATTGTCACAAAGTCATGACATTCTTCGTAAAAATGATACAATAGCTACAATTAATATACATACAATATAATTTACTCCAATGCAAGGATCATCAATTCGATTTAGAAGAGCGCACACATCTTAAACGAAAGCTTAAAATTGGGAAAGTGTCACAGCCAGAGGAACCATGCAGCGAGAAACCCATTTCCTGTGAGAGAATTTCACCGTGTCCATGCAGGAATAAAAAATATTTGCATATATCAGGCGGGGATTAAACTTTCAGAATATATAAAGAATAAACACACGATATGTATAATACCTGTTGCCCTTCATGTTTACCCCATACATCGGAAAGAATGGTTGCAATTCGTGAATTCTTATAAGGCTTATTTCGTTCCCCGTAGGGCATGATATATTTTCCAATGTATATTGACATATACAATAAGCCTTGGCACTGATTCGCTGCCATATTTGATCCATCCAGCCCCGTTCCGTTTATTGCTACGTACAATGTCAAAGTTCTAGAGTAGCATTCCATATATATGGAATTCATGAACATTCAGAAGCTCCATAAATTACTCTTAATAAAAATAATTTCTTATATTTGTCATATATGGAGCTTCTGTTAAGTTCTGAATGTTCATGAATTCCATATATGGAATGCTACTCCAGAACTTTGACCTGTATCACTAAAAAATAGAACGGGTCTGGATTGATGGTCTCGACTCAGTGACATGTCAGGCTTATATAATTACAGGCTATGGTATTTTTGTGACAACTTCCCTTTTTTTAAATAAAGACCATTCAAAGTATAAACAAAGTAGACCCTGCCTCTTTATTCAGTAACGCATAACATATATACATAACATATATATATATATATATTTTTATTTTTTTATTTTTTTTTTGCTCTCAAAAAGATCAATTCCAATCTTTAAAACATAATAACAACATAAATGTTTGTGGTTTTTTCATGCATAATACTGTGTCTATAAATGTCCGTTGTCAGTAAGTGACACGTGTCAACGTGTGCAGACAGGGCTGCGCGCCAGATATACTATCCCGCAGCTGCGGCATCGATGAAGAACGTCCTTGTTGCATGT
Organism: Siphonodentalium dalli; assembly: GCA_032622095.1. Taxonomy (NCBI): domain Eukaryota; kingdom Metazoa; phylum Mollusca; class Scaphopoda; order Gadilida; family Siphonodentaliidae; genus Siphonodentalium; species Siphonodentalium dalli. The sequence goes on along the minus strand of CP136061.1, from coordinate 161,561,485 downwards.
GTACAGCTTTCGTGTGATTTCTTAAGGTATTCTTCCTGGTAAATACAGAACCGCATTTATCACAATGTGTACCACTTTCTAATTTGGTGACTTTCTATATGGTGATTCAAAGTGTACTTGCGAGAAAAAAAATTGGCCATTTGTCGCATTAAAATTTTGATCCACCACCGTGCTTTACACGATGTGCAAATGTTTCTCAATAAACTTTTGGCCTCCATCACCAGACGGGAGTGGTTGTGAATTTGTGTGTGTATTCTCATGCTTTTTCATGTTGAAGGAATTTGCACAATATGCACAAACATGTCTGAATCGCTTGTCTGAGTCCGATTGACCACTCGTTATCTGAGACGTTGAGCCTGATTCTTCGTTGAAGGATTCTTCCATTTCTTCAACTCTGAAATAAAAAAAAACAATCACAAGTGAGGTTATGGAGAGCAAAGTTCAATATATGTATACAGGGACGTGGCGAAAGAGATACGGTACCAAATTACTCTTAATACACATAATTTCTTATATTTGTCATCTCTATTAAGTAGGCATAATAATGGCTATTATAGTTATAAATTCCACTATAGAAGCAATGCATGGTCTTCATGACCTTCATCCATGATGACCGGACACCGATACAATCCAATTGATCATATCTAGACCCTTTAATGTTTTAATTGTTTTTAATTCATTAGGTTTCATTAAAAAGACTATTCCGAGCATAAATGCAAATTGGTGGTATATTTTTGCTCTGTGTGCTAGACAATATAATTATGGTATCAACGTCGTTTGCGATGTCATTTATGCAGAGGCCAATGTAGGTGCTAGACTCAGAGGCCGAAATTGCCGTACAAAATAGCCTTTTCCGTATGCCTAAAATGCCTGACATTGATAATTAGGTCCACGCCCGAAATGACATCACACACGACGTTGATTGCTTATAATTACATCCAGGTATTTGAATTATTTAGAAAATACTCTACACCATCATAAATATTGTACTCTACACCATCATCATTATTGTGTAAATTGTCTTCATCTGCACCGCCACTTTGACAATTTGGAAAATAATTTCAGTTTTACCAATTTAATTAGTCCTAAGTGTGATGTTAAGTATAAATTCCATTACTCGTGTAACTTCATATCCTCTAGCAAACACACCCGTTTGGGTTACATCTGAATCCCGTCGGATTCAGAATTTATGCACAAAAATGCACGAATCTCGACACCTCAAAAAGTAAACAAAAAATTTCACCACATGTTGACCTTTCTAGCACACTTAAAATACTTAATATCAATTGAACAACATGCCAAATATATTCGACACACAATTCGACTGCCCGTGTAACTTTGTTGTAGTGAAATTAATTACTTAAATGAGAGAAAACATTCATTGAGGTGAACCACGTACCTTACGCTAAATTTGTCCGTCGCCATCTTGAAACTCTCCACCGTTTTCTCCGCCGATCTTGCACCACTGTGATAATAAAAGAAACACGTCGTCGGCGGTAGGCAGTTGTTACCGGCCGGCTTAGGAAGGTCGGCTGTACGCATGCGCGGACATTCAACAGGAAGTACATTAACATGAAAGCAGTTAGTAGTCACGATACATCGAGCGTTAAACCAGTTTGGAAAGTGTTTACATCCGCGAATTACGAAATGTTTTTCAAATTATTAGATAATCGCGGTCAAATGTAATGGAAACAAAGGAATCCAGAATACAATACAACATGCATTTAGAATGATTACGTTGCAAAACTGGATGGAATCGATGTGCTTACAAGTTACAACTGAGAGTGTTGTGCCTCGTCTCCGAGTCAGTCAAAGTTACACCGAGTCAGTGAGTCACACTCACAGAGTCTGGCAATGTCCTGAGTGTGGGATTCTGAAATTCTGTTAATTCATGACTAGTTAAGTTAAGAGTCAACAATTCTCTCCCAGACTACCGCAATGTCCATGAAGATAGAAGTTAGAACTCTGCAACACAACATCAGTCATCACATTCACAAAGTGAATGTACACACCAGCAGCAGCTAACCAGCATTGACATTGTTAATCTGACACAGTGAAAGGAACAGTACAAATCCAGACTCTAATTGTTGAAATTATAATATTACTAGTGGTCTAGTATAGAATATTAATAACAGTATGATTAAATTTATTTCAATCCAAATTAATTCCATTTTTTGGGGGCGGGGGATATTACTTTAAGATTAATAAGAAGCCCCAAATGTCGGTCACCAACCCCACCCCTCTCAATGCACCATAGTTGGTTTTGTTAAAAATAACTTAACTGTAGAAATGTTATTTTTCCAATGTTGTCAATCCGGTCAGGTTCAGCATTGACACAAAATTTAAATTTAAGTCATAGGCCTAGTGTCAGTTGTTGAAAATAGTCGGTTGTGGTTATCTTGTTGTTGTTGTTGTTCTTCTTCTAACTGCTTGGACTGTAAAGTCATTCCAGTATAAACGGTCTCGTTGTACTCTCTTCTCGTGTACTTTCTCGTGTGTGCTTAACCCTATGTGCTGTGATACACTTGTACATTTAAAAATACTCTTGTGCGCATGCGTTAGGCGTAACATTGTTAATTATTTAATTTGCCACAACTGTTCTATCAGTTCCATCAAAACGTTTGGAAGATATAATGTATGATTGGAAAGCCTCTAACATCTGTTTTCTCTGTACTGCCTCCATCTCAGTGTCATTCCCCGTAAGCACTTGTAGCCTCATCCTCACCTCTTCATCGCCACCCGCATATAAAATCGTTCTGTAACTCTCTTCCAATACTCCTCTCTCACTCTCAAACTTCTTGCACCTGTTAATGTAATGGTTGATGTCTTCTCTCTCTTCACATTCATCACACAGATCTGTAGTGCAGTTGTTATCCCATTTTACTCTGCTACTAAGTAATCGATGTTGTCCTGCTATCAGCTGGTTGATGATCATTCCAACTCTTCTCGACTTCCCTTTGAAAAACTTCACTTTTCCAACTTCATTTATATGCTGATTTATATGCCTTTCTTCTCCAAATTCGTATCTGTAGTCCCATCTCTCAATTGCCATAGTTTTTATTATTTTATTTGCCTCCCTCTTCGGTACACGTTCTGCACTACATTCGTTTGACTCTGTAACCGCCGTAAATTGTTTTGTAACACAGGCATCTTTGGCAAGTGTGTCGGCCATTTCATTGCCCTCTATATCCATATGACCAGGCACCCATGTGTAGTCTACACTATTCCCATCTTTGCTCAGATTCTGCATATGTCTTCTTATCCTCACTACTTCTTCTATCTGCTCTCTCGGAATCTCATGTGACTGCACCATTTTACTGACAGCTCTGCAGTCCGTAAACACTCTTATTTCCTTGTTTCTTACACTGACTTGTATAAGATACTCCAGCCCAATCTCTACTCCTTTAAGTTCCGCTTCTATAGCTGCACACATCGGTCCAACATATACCTTCACACTTGCTTTGTTTCTTCGTTCTCCGTCCATAAAAATCACCGCCGCCGCACCAGACTCCCCTTTACCATGATCTCCATGTCTAGCTTTCGTTGCCCCATCACTGAACACAGCTATATTCCCCTCCTTCATGTTTTCCACCCAAGTCTTCACCTTTTGACACTCTTCTTCTTTGTTTCCTTTCATGTCTTCACATTCTTCCACACAGCTAGCCACTTCTCTCTTCGAGAGTCCAAAACAGATGAATTCTTTGTCAAATGTGAAATCACCTTCAATGCTCTCCTCTTTTAACCCTGTCTGCATTGTATTGAAACACGTTTTCATTAGTGTGAAAGGACTCGCAATCTTCTCGTTACCTTCATGCTCAACCCTCCATTTATAAAAATCTGTCTTCAATGGGTGTTTGTTATTCTTTGCAATTAGTCTTGCATACTCCTGCGCCACCCTTGCATCAAAAAGTACATCAGCTGGTAGTGTGTTTGTCAGTACTTCCAGTGCCACCGATGAAGATCTTCTCATGCATCCTGTTATCTTTAGTAGTGCTGCTCTTTGTACATCTTCCATTGCCTTTACATACTGATCCTTAGCAGCAACAACTGTTGCAATTCCATACTCAAAACATGGTTTTACCAGGGCATTGAACAGCTTCACTCTCACATCCATACATGGTCCCTTGGCTGGATTAGTGAAGTCCATTGTGTTCTTTGTTGCAGCATAAGCTCTCCTCTTCATATGCCTTATGTCCTCTTTAAAATTCATTTTATTGTCTACCACAATCCCAAGTATCCGTTGGCACTCTGTGACTTCAACCTTGTTACCACCTATCTTCAAATTAATGTCTTTTATAACTTCTTTCCTGGGTGGATTAAAAATCATCACCTTTGTTTTTTCCGCAGAAATCTTCATATTCCATGTATTGCACCAAGTGTCTGTTACCGTATCCATATCTCTCTGAGCCCTTTCACTTAGCTCAGTTACATCCTTCCCACTCCACCACATCACTGTGTCATCTGCAAATTCATTGTGTGCCTCTATCTGTACATTTTTCAGCGAGTCCGCAGTGTATACATTGCATAGTAAAGGTGAAATCACCGACCCTTGTGGTATTCCCATTTTTGACTGAAAAGCCTGGGACGTATGTTGATTCACTGTAATTGTGTACTGTCTTTCATTCAGATAGTCGTTCAGATAACACAGCATTCAGCCATCAATTTTCATCTCTATCAGTTTCTTCATCAATCCTCCTCTCCATATTCTCTCATAGCAACTTTCATAATCCATTATTGTAGCTACAACTGCCTTTCCTTCATTCCATCCGTTGTACACAGCCTGTACCATCCTGAGTACTCCATTGGGACAGCTCCGCAATTTCCGGTAAGCATCTTGTGTATTCGCCATTCCACCCCATGCCTCCATCTTCCAATTAAGTCTATTTTGAACTACTCTTTCCATCAATTTCCCAATAACACTTTCAAGTGTTATAGGTCTGTATGATTTAGCTTTGTGGTAATCATCCTTGTTTGGTTTAGGAATCATCTTCTTCCAATCTCTTTTGAATGCTTTTGGAATCTGCCCAGTTTCCCACGCAGTAGATATAATTACGAAAATTGCTTTGTGTAGGTTACACCCTGCTCTTTTTACAATGTCTGTATATACACCTTCATCTGGATTTGGTGCCGATGCATTCTTCATCATTTTAATTGCCATTTCCACTTCCTCCAGTTGAATGTCTCCATTTTCTTCTCCACTGGGTGAATAGTTTCTCTTTTTTATCTCTTTCTTTTGTTCCTCTGTTATCTTCACTACTTCATCTTCCACTTCTTTTATCCAATTCCGATCCGGAATTTCAAAAATTTCCTTACCGTACACCTTTAACATCTCTTCCGTGATATCTTCATCTTTACTCACCACACTGCCATCTCCTTTTATTAGTGGCTGTATGCTTCTTTTCTTTCCTTCATTCTTAGCTGCATTGATAATCTTCCAAAAATCTTGTGAAGAGTACCCCATACGTTGCAGTTTTTCAAGCATCTTTTCCCAGTATTGTTCCTTTGCCCTTTTAACTGCTACTTTGAACTCTTTTACAGCTTCCTTTAACGCAATTTCATTTGTTGGATCACTCCTGTAGTTATATTTCCTTCTTAAAGCTCTGACCTTCTTCACCTTCTGTGTTAAATCTTCATTCCATCATCCCTTACTGTATATTGTCACTTTTTTCTTCTTAAAGGTACGGTTGGCCTTTGCGGTGGGTATCCTGTGAAAATATTTCCACCCGTCAAAAACCGCCACAAACAGAAAGAACATCAAAATGTAGATAGAATTTGTCCGTATACAAATAAGAAATATCGCATAAACAGTATGTTATGGTCATATGTTTGACCATTGTTATGTAAACAAAAGCGTAAAAAGTTACTTTTCTGGTGTTTGTTTATATTATGATGGAAAACATAAAGAGCGTTCTTTGTTGGTGGATACCTGATATGGAACTAATAAAGAGCGTTTATGTCATTTGTGTGTGCTTAGCCAGTAGCATTGTGCTGTCTTCTGTAACACAATCAGGCTCTTGCTTAGGTAAAATATAGTAGGTCTTTATGATAACATGCTGTTTACGCGATGGTCGTGGTATATATGAACGGAACTGTATGCGTTTTACTGTTTTACTGTTTACAGTGTTTGGAACAAATAAGAATATTTTCGACAATTAAGGCCGCACGTGCCTTTAAAGCATTCAGATTCAATTTCATGATATATCTTCAAGAAACTACTGTAAAGTTCCTCACTACTCTCTATTCCTGTCCTTTCTTCCAGCCATTTCTTGAATTCCTCATCACTTTTTCTTTTCCACTCTTCCCACTTAGCATTCTTCATATCTTTTATTTCTTTAATAATGGCCTCTGGCTTTTCTCCTACATCAAAGGTTATGAGCCTGTGGTCAGTTCTCAGATACACTTCTTCTCTGACCTCCCAACTGCATACAAACTTCGCAATCGTATCTTCGCAAATAGTTAGATCTATAATACTGCTCTGTCTTGTCGGCTTCTCATCGTTCAGCATTGTTAATGGTTTCGTGCTAATTAGTTTCATTAATTCTTTGCCTAAGTCATTCTCTCCTTTGTCCTTCCAGTAGTGATGTTTTGCATTTAGGTCTCCCGCTATAAAGACAGGCAGTCGCTCCGAGCTCATTATGGTCTCAATCTTTCCAATCAGTCTTTTCATCTCGGCAACTTCATTTGGTCGCACATACACTGATCCCAGCAGGAAATTTACCTTGTCTGAGTAAATTTCACTCCAGACAGCCTCAATATCATCAACTTCTAAATCCTTTCTGTCTATGACCTTCATGTTGTGGTTATAAGCTATGGCAACTCCTCCTCCTCTCTTCTCTTTCCGTTTCTTCATATTCCATTTCCATCCTTTTAAAATCTCAATCTTCTCATTTTCAGGATGCCATAGCTCTGATATGCACATAATGTTTATCTTCTCTTTCCTGCACATTTGATCTATCAGTCCAGCCGACGTGTTCAGTGATCTAATGTTTGCTTGTGCAAATCTCATTTTTAGTATATATATCAAACATACAATAAATAACAACAATGAATCAATACACATCTGACATATAAATATACAATTTCAATTATAACAGTTTCTATTAATACAAGTTAAATATACTAAAACTACATGTGTACCTTTAACTTGTTTCTATACTCATTATTACATCTCTACACCCTTTCTTTCAGAATATTCTTCCACTTTACAAAATGTGGACAATTCTTTGCATATGTGCCATGTTCCTCAGTTTTACACAATATGCATTTTTTCTTTCTCACCTCAGATGTACAATACTCTTTTTCACACTCTTCTTTCGTTGCACAACATTTTGCTATATGACCAAATTTGAAACATTTGAAACATCTAATAGGCCTAAGACCTCTTGAAATATACTCATGCACCGTTACTTGTCTGTTTCTGAACCTCAAATCTACTTTAAATGTCTTACTAACATCAATACTACATTCAAACTCAACAACAATTATAGGCAGAAACTTTCCACTGTCACTATATTTAAGCCTTCTAGCTTTACAATGTCCTCTCAGCTCAACACTCTTCTCTAAGACTTCTTCAACTTCTCTTTCCTTCACATGCATCAACTGGTACATTTTTAAGCACACATTTATATGTTGAAGCTGGTCTGTGTGCACATAGTTTACTACCAGTCCCACCAAATGCTTCCTCTGGCCAGTCAAACTGTAGTATATTCAGACAGTCTGTTTCTTCTTCACAGCACACTACTAATCCCCCTCCAACTAGCGAATATGTGTACTTAAAACACACAATTTGGAAAGAACTTTGTGAGTTCTTTTTTAATTACAGCTGATGATCTGTATTTCTCTGCCTCCACTATCCCATCTATAATAACAACACTTCCAAATTTTGGTTTGCTGTTAGAGACTCCTACCGTATCACTCTCTTCAACTATCTTCTGTTGACAAAAATCCTTATTGCTCACACTGCCTCCATCAATAGTTGAGTTCAGTCTTGAAGAGTTTCATTCCACCCTGCATTAATTAAAGCTCACCAGACGTGTTTAATATATATCATTCACCGTCACTCAAAACATTTTTTTTTTCATGATGTGAATTCCACCAACAACAAAATTGTCTAGCAGTGATAACATAATTATTGTTAGAAATATGACAAACTTACATTTTTGTGAAAAATAATTTTATAGTGGAGTGAAATTTTGTGGGATATTCCAAGTTCAACAATGTACAGTACAGTAATGCTCTAAGTATATGATCCGTTAACCACAGCAGAATTATGGGAATTTTTTCAGGATTTAGTTGGAAATATGGCAATATTTCCAACTAAATCTTGGAACAAATTCCCGTTGAAGGGGTCACTCTCACCAAAAAAGTGCTGAAGGGTACTAGTACACAGGATTTTCAAAATGTGCTGAAGGGTACACAGGGTTTGAAATATCGTTCTAAAGGCATTCAGTTTGCGTATCTGCCATGATTTCTGTTAGAGAATAATTATTTACGTTCCAATGAATATTAAAATGTACTGAAAACAAACTGCTAATGGGCGCCAGACTTTCATAAACACAATTTAAGTAATGGTGTTCGTGCCGATCACAAATCCTGTGTACCCTTCAGCACATTTTCAAACCCTGTGTACCCTTCAGCACTTTTTTTGGTGAGAGTGACCCCTTCAGCCAAATTCTCCAAATTCTTCTGTGGTTTAGAGGTTGATTATATAGGACATTACTGTAGACTCAGTGAGAAACAACTCATTTTATAAGTTTTGTTGTGTTATTGTTATTAACTTAAGGGAAAACAATAGAAAACATCAAGTTATTAAATCAATTATTCATGGTGTCTACTTTGGGTACAATAGTGGGACAAGTAGTTGGGTTTGGCCTTGGGGATTATCCATGCATGCAGGATGCAATATTTACACTACCTGTAGTTAAATTGACTAGCTAGTGTGAATGCATTTATTGATACTCATTCCTATCAGTAGCTCCTAAATTACTATTTCTTTGGCTTTGGGGGGGGGGGGTAATAAATATTTGATTCAATTTGAGGATCCCACCCATCAAAGTTCAGAGTGAACAGATATAAAAAATTTAAGTTTGTTATTTCTCGAGATGTGTAATAATATGTGGCCCATAAAGTTGGCATAAACACATGGTCAAACAGGGTTGAAGATGGATAACTCTAAAATCAATAATCATATCAAAAACATTTTGCTGGCCATTTCAGGATAAAACAATATCAGTAATCATTGAGTAAACAAAAAATTCTCACTTGGAAAAAAATATATATATAAAAAAATATAATTAAATCTCAAAAAGTATTTTTTCTGGCCAATTCAGGATCAAACAATATAAAAGGAGTCAATTTTGTTATTTATAGGTGGGGTGGGGTGATATCCAGGAGGGAAATGTCCAGGGTGGGGGAATAACCAGGGGAGATGACATGTTACTCTGGGTTTGCCATTTGTTCTCATAAATGCACTAGACTTTCAAGATTTCTTCACAAATACAGATCCAGGGAATTTTAGATGTATATAGTATTTCTTCCTGACCAAAAAGGTGTATAACTTGGCTGATTTAATCCAACATCTGCCCCACAGCATACTGTTACATTACCACTGCAGTAGGCAAAATCCTATAAAAATCACCATACAGGTATGGACCCAGTGGCTATTCACCTATTAATCTAACTGTATGTTTACCATGATGGCCATTGCTGGTCAAAAGCATGGATATTCATGATATTAAGCTGGATCATTGTACCAACTATAAGCACATTTGGTGGGCTAAGATCTCATTTTGAAGATTTATCCATATCAATTCACAAGACAAAGAACAATAAGATAATATAATATAACAACCACCTATTTACTCAAGTGACACCTAATTATTAAATTTATGCACAGGACATCCATCGTTTCCCCAACACCAATAGAGAAAAAACTGCCACTTGGGCCTCCAGTCAAGCCATACACAGTTGACTTGTGCATGGATATTATATAGGTTTAGCACTATCACAGATTCAAATAAATGTTCCAGAAATTAGGAATAGTGCTGAATAGTGCAGAGAAAAAGGATGAAGTACATAGAAATCCATAATTCCATATGCATTAACATTTGTGCTAAATATTTGTCATGGAAATACATTATATGGTGAAAAATAATCTGATCTTTTTAAAATTCGAACAATAACCAGACAAAAAATGTATGCCTTTAAGTTTAAGGTATCCATCCTTGCACTATTATCAAGGCTATTTAACCCAGAACTAGATATTTCCATGTATTTAAGATTCAGCAGATAAGATTGGACCTAAGCCCTTGGCCAAAGTGAAAATTTGTGTCTATTATCAAAATCAATGTTTGGCATTTGTTGAAGAAATAACAGGTTGTGACCTTAAAATATGTCTCACAAGAAAGCCCTGAAATAATATTTTAAAAAATGGATTCATGTTGACACTGGGAGTATCACAAGAAAGACGCAGATATCTTTAAAAAGACACTAATATTTAATTTAACTAAATAAATAATTATATATTGGCATCTGGAATTGAATAGTTGAACATTTATTCACTGTGGTAAATTGACCCGATGAGTGCCATCGGATAGGTGTTGTTGACCTCATGTGACTTAAATGGGCACTAATAATCAAATTTTAATTAAATGAAAGTGTCAATGTCAATGGAAGAATTTTTGTGTTACAGTCAATGGAGTGATTAGGAATGTGGAAAGTTGAAAGGCCTACATGTAGTTATGCAAAGAGTAAAATCCAAGATGGTGGCTGGCAGTCATGTTTTTTTTTTGCCGAATGACCATAAAAAGACTCTGTCCCATTTACATGTCATTGTTAACATCCATGACAAATTTCATGATGATCGGACCAAAGATGCAACCTGTAGCCCGTGCCAAAGGATTTAGTCATGCAAAGAGTAAAATCCAAGATGGCTGCTGGTGGCCATGTTTTTTGGCCGAACTACCCCAAAATGACTCGTTCCCATCTACATGTCAATATTAACATCCATGCCAAATTTCATGATGATCAGACGAACTGTACCACCTGTAGCTTGTGCTAATGGATTGGATTTTGAAATCCAAGATGGCCGCTGGCGGCCATGTTTTTTTACCAAATGATCCCAAAATGACTCGTTCCCATCTACATGTTAAACGCAACAGCCATGACAAATTTCATGATGATCGGACCAAAGATGCAACCTGTAGCCCGTGCCAAAGGATTTAGTCATGCAAAGAGTAAAATCCAAGATGGCTGCTGGTGGCCATGTTTTTTGGCCGAACTACCCCAAAATGACTCGTTCCCATCTACATGTCAATATTAACATCCATGCCAAATTTCATGATGATCAGACGAACTGTACCACCTGTAGCTTGTGCTAATGGATTGGATTTTGAAATCCAAGATGGCCGCTGGCGGCCATGTTTTTTTACCAAATGATCCCAAAATGACTCGTTCCCATCTACATGTTAAACGCAACAGCCATGACAAATTTCATAATGATCCGACCAAAGGTACGACCTGTAGCGCGTGCTAAAGTAAATTGTTGACGTATCACGCACATACACACGCACGCACGCACACACGGATGACAAAGCCATGACAATAGCTCAAGCTTAAAAAGTAAAGTTGAGCTAAAAAAAATGAAAAAAAAAATGGTGGAAGGCTGTACATTTTATGCCGGGGTAAATTGGCCCAGTTTGTACAAATGGATAGTGCCATTGACACTAAAAGCGATTTAATAATTATATTATCAGATATGAGCAATACAGAGGATTCCTCATCAGTATAGACGATATGTAGGAAAATTGGTACACCATATGGTTCACCTGACCAGGGGAATAAAATGGAATAGGCACCTTTGACCTCAAATGACTTAAGCGGGACTAATAAATTATACTAACATACATGTAGATGACCTATGGAGAATTGTTGTTATCAGCTCCATGGTTTCATGGTATAGGTGCCATTGACCTAAGATTAGATGCACTAATAATTGGCACTAAACAGCGTTTATTAACTTCATTATCAATTAAAAGATAGTGTTCGAGAAAACTTTTTCTGGAGATTAATTTTCTTCATTTTTTTGTGTAATTTTTTAACACTTTGTTCAATCTAGTATATATAATGTTAATATGAGAAAAGTAGAGCATATGGATTTCAATTATTTAATTTTGCTCTTGCTTTTAAAATACTTTACCAGAATATGTAGAATTTGGCACATTCCCACCGTTTCTTTCTTTAAGTTGACAATAAACGCTCTTTATTTGTAATTATTAGTGCCTCTTTAAGTCATCTGAGGTCAATATCAACTATCCCATGACACTCCCTATGTCAATTTATCTCTGTGTGCACAAATTATCCCATATATCTTCTGAGCTAATAACAAGCGCTCTTCATTGATCATCTACATGTATGGTTTTTTTTACTAAGAAAAAAACCGCATTTAGTCCCTATAGTATAAATGCAAAAATAAATATCAGAAAATTTTCGACTTATAGTTAGTTTGAAATATACCAGGTATGAAATTCCCAACTGTTAAAAAAATTGGGTTGTGGTATCTAGTGGATAAACACAACCCCTATCACCAATTCACCACATTGTTTAGTTATAAAAGGGTTAATTCCAATGGAGTATTAAGTACTATTTACTGAAAATGAACAAGTCATTCACATTATTTACCTTAAAATTCAGTCTAGTTTGGACACCAGTGAAACATATACATGTATGTACAAAATAACAATTTTGCTATTTAAATTTGCTATTAAATTATATTCCCAATATTGAGCCAATATGGTCATTTATAATTAACCATTCCATGATTGGGGCTTCTTGAAATTTTGTGAAAAACCCTGTGCCAATGCATTCTCTTACATATATAAAGATCCTGTGCCAGTGCATTCTCTTATATATGAGTCTCCCATAGGGATCCTCACATATATGAGAGCATACTTTGACCTAACAATATTTACCTCAACCTTGTAAACCAGTGCATTCTCCCTATGGGAGACACATATATAGGAGAATGCACTGGCACAGGATCTTTAATGCTGCAAGCGGGTTAATATAATTTATCTTGGCAAAATATGGACAAAACTGATTATAAGTCTTCAACAAAGATACCTTCTGATATTCTATGTATCAAGATTGGCTGGTGCCGGTGTACACATACCACGTCATCTGCCCCTGTTTATCTTTCCCAACTCTGTATATCTCCCCCCACCATGGAAAAAAAATTCACATACAAATATTTTATATATATTTTGGCTAGAGGAGTTGATGAAAATTGGTACACATGGGAAAATTGAGTGTCATAGGATAAGTGGCATTGACCTCAGACAACTTAAAGGGGCACCAATAAATAATTTTAATTAAATAATTAATGACAAACCCAAACTAGTTGGACCCTGGTCACTTGAAATTGGTAAGGTATGTAGGGATAAATTGACCCAGGATTACCATTGGATAGGTGCCATTGACCCTAAAGGCAAACTTTAAAATTATATTATCATATGTGATGAACAATAAAGAGCGTTCATTATCAGCTTTGACGATATGTATGAAAATTGGTACACAGGGGTCACCTGACCATGGGCTACGCGCTTTCACCTCAGGTGACTTAAAGGGGAACTAATAAATTATCTTAACATATATGATCAATGAAGAGCATTTATTATCAGCTCAGAAAATGTGTGGGTAATTTGACATGGGGAGTGTCATGGGATAAGTGCCATTAACATCAGATGACTTTAAAACGCACAAATATAATTTATAGCAATAAAGAGCATCTGTTATCACCTTATAAGATAGTGGTAACTTTGTTTATTGTCAAGCAATGGGTGATGTTTACCTCATGTGATAATTAATTGAAATGACTTGAAGGGGCCCTAATAAATTACTCATTCTTTACCCGGTGCAACGCTTAAATCATTTTATCTGATGCATATATAGTTGGAATATATATCTACTCCTTGTGTATTTATTTGTCTAATTAATCCTTGCTACATGATATAAGCAAACAATTACCAGGTTCAAGTTAGAGCCTGAACAGTGAAATGCTTCAAATTTAAGCACAGAAGAAATTGTAAATTTGTTTCCCAAAATTGTTTTACTTTTACTGTAGTAATTATAGTATAAAAACATATCTGGTTACTGGTTACTGGTTAGTGTGTTGGGACTCTCAATATAATATACATGTTTAAACCTTCTCTTTTGAATTTATATATGTAATATGTATGCTTCGTGTAGGTCTCCAAGGTTATGCTGGATTGATTTTATGGGGTGGCAGTCAAAGAAGAAATTATTCATTTATATGGATATCTACTACATCATATCATAATATAGTAGTACATGATTTATTCAACAATTGAAGAATTTGGTCAGTCTGATGTTTCATTTTGACAGTCCATGGTGTAACGGTCATTCTCAACAGTGGAACTCGTATTTGTTGAAGCTGAGTGAATGGTGTTGCATCTTTTCCAATGATGAAATAGAACTGAAAATCACTGGATTTATTCATCAGGCAGTAGTGGTAGTACTAGTAGTAGTAACTGTAAATAAACTTTTGAGTCTTTTGGCACTTGTACACCCATAATTCCATTGCAATTGAATATGTACTCCAGCTTGACTTTATAATAAGACCAATGCAGTCCAAATCTTATTTATAATAGTATTGTCAAATTCCACAGTGTAGTTGGTACATTTTCATTCTGTTGGTGTTGCTATACACACTGTTGTCAGTGTTGAGACTTGAGTGTTGCTGTTGTTGTTGTGTTCCAGTAGTCACTTGCATTTGAAAACATTAGTAGATCACTTGTCGAGGAAATTTGTCGCCCAATGTTTTGATTTTTTCAAAGAAATATAACTCTAACATACCCGTTATTTCGTAAAAAATCACCTTTACGAAATAACGGGCATACCAAAAGAATGACACCACAAAGAGACGCGTTTCAAAAACACTATACGAAAAAACACTTGTAGGGTGGGTGGGTGGGCGGGCTTGCTGGAGGATGGCGGCACATTGAAACAAACTTCAGCCCAAAATTTACTCGACGGGGAAGTCGTGTGAGATTGCCTGGTTTTCTTCTTGTGAGAATGTTCGCTGATGTACAAGGTTGCTCAATTTCTCTCGTTGAGACCCGAGTGTTGCCGCTAACAAAATTCAATCAAAAATGTCAACAACAATGTGAATGTCAATATCACGATTCACGGTCATCGTCACTGTTAGTCGAAAATCTACGGGATACTAAAGATATCCCGTCGAAATTTCCCCCATGCCTCGCAACGGAGCTTTTTCTTCAAGTCCGGAAAGGAAGAATGTGACGCAAGATACGACCAAACCGCGATGTTTTCCTGGTAATACATGTGCTACTGCATCACCCTGACATACCTTTCATATTCCTTTTCCAAAAATGAGAGATTTATTGAGAATATTCTGCAAGAGTCGACGGATTTTTAAACATTGGGTTGTGTTCGATCGAACTCCGGTCACACCGCACTCGCTGTCGTGGGAGCAAGTATTTTCGTACCCGACCAGCTCGTACCCTCCGAAAAAGTAAATTCGTACTCTAGCGCGAACTATTTAGATATCTCAATAATGCGTGCGTTCAGTTTCTCATCTAATAACTTTGCTTATCTCATTTCTCATCGGGATTGAACGTATACTATGGAACCCACAGTGATCTCTTGGACGTAAAAGATACAGAAATAGAACAGAAACATGCCTGATCTCTTGGACGTAAAAGATACAGAAGTAGAACAGAAACCTGCGTATAGATATACATATATATACATATTAAATAAACACATTTACCTGTTTTCAATCGTCGTATTCCCTCACGATGCGCCGTGTCGTAATCCAGTTTCTCATCTAATAACATTATAAATGTGTCCACCCTGTTTTGAGGAATGGGTCCTGGGTCTTTACCACTGGGAAACAAATTGCGACATAGAGGTTTACACTTTGTAATGTCTATGAACGATAACGATTATAATACTAGAGCTGTCAGTGTGAAGATAACGTAATCAAATACTGTTATGCAAATTAAGTATGAAGAAAATCTTGTAAATGGAAGGGAAATTTCTATTTTTTTCTTTAGAAAACCCGAAGATTTTCCATGAATTTGGGAAATGGGAATGGACAGTTTGCTTACAATTGTTGTATGCTTTCCCTATTCGCTCAGATGGACTGTAATCGCTCGACACAAATTGTAGTCATCAAGTGTATAATACAAAAAAAATCAGAAAAAAACCCAGGACCCATTCCCTAAAACAGGGTGGACAAATTTATGTTATTAGATGAGAAACTGGATTACGACACGGCGCATACAGCGATGTATATTTACGTCCATGGCGCATAGTAATGGAATACGACGATTGAAAACAGGTAAGTATGGTTATTTAATTTAATTTGTATATATATGTATATATGTAGGCAGGTTTCAGTTCTACTTCTGTATCTTTTACGTCCAAGAGATCACTGTGGGTTCCATAGTATACGTTCAATCCAGGTCACAAATGAGATAAGCAAAGTTATTAGATGAGAAACTGAACGCACGCATTAATGAGATATCTAAATAGTTTCGCGCTATGGTACGAATTAACTTTTTCGGAGGGTACGAGCTGGTAAGGGTACGAAAATACTTGCTCCCACGACAGCGAGTGCGGTGTGACCGGAGTTCGATCGAACACAACCCAATGTTTAAAAATCCGTCGACTCTTGCAGAATATTCTCAATAAATCTCTCATTTTTGGAAAAGGAATATGAAATGTATGTCAGGGTGATGCAGTAGCACATGTATTACCAGGAAACATCGCGGTTTGGTCGTATCTTGCGTCACATTCTTCCTTTCCGGACTTGAAGAAAAAGCTCCGTTACCAGCGATGGGGAAAGTTTGACTATACCCTGACTATACATTCAATGTATAGTCAATTTTGGACTACGTCACTGTCACTCGAACTTCGATTCAAATCGAATTTTTAACCAGTTCATCAGCCAATAGTCGTTGAATTCATATGGAAGGATGTAACGTTCCCACTCAATACCACATTCAATTTCGGTAAACTCTGATAATCGTATTCAAATACGTGTTCTAATCAATTAAGTTTGAATTCAGCAAGATGAAAAACTTTGTTTGCTTCATTTTACTCAAGTACGAAAAATTGCATTTAGCGCATGCGCGAAATATAAATTTTACTTCCGTCACGAAAGGTCATGTCATGTCAAGGTCAACAATCGAACCTTCCTTAGCCGGCCGGTAACAACTGCCTACCGTCGTGGGCATCAATTGGCGCTACTGTTCTATCGATATGATGGGTTGGTTAAAGAACTCAACATTCCACATTTTTATCCGATTTGATAGCCGGAAAATAACACCTGGTTCGTTCCGCATTCCGGCTATAGTTTTGAAATCGTACAAAAAATGAGAAAACGTGATGTGTTTTGGAAACAAGAAAACGCTGTAAATGTTCAATAAATGAAAGTATTGTCAACTACCCGCCAGCCAACAATAAATGGAAGATACATATCAAACGGTAATATGACTCAATAATCTAGAAAGTTGTATTTAGAAAATTTCATTGATCAATTTGATGGATCACATGATTAGAATTTAGACCCTAAGAAATGAAACTCGGTATGCATCCTGATGCTAAAAATACCGAGTTCATATTATGGAACTACTAATACTATAGCTATAGTATTTATTACATGATCCTACCTTTATTCCATTCAATAAACCCATTCTATAAATTGTGATATTAAACGTTCGTTTAATAACAGGAAATAGTGCCAGGTGACCTTTGACTTCCGGTTTGTGGTTTCTTTACATTCCGTACGCTACGTATCAAAATACTATGGCTTCCAATATAATTTCAACAAACTATAATGAATGAAGATTTTGAAAAGTTATGTCATTAAATATACGCCATTAAATACGCCAAACAGTCTTTATTTATCTGGGACTATTTCTTTGCGCGGGCAAACAACGTAGAGTTGTGAGAAACGTCATCGCATGCCTTATAGAAGTTGATGTTAGTTTCGCCTCCCATTTGTTGATTTAATTATGTTTTGTCGAGGTTTTGGATCATGTAATAAATAGAATCTACAACTCGTCCCAAGTTTATAGCGGAATTTACAAAACTCGTCCAGTAAATTAGGTCTGTACCTCGCCAAAGGCTCGGTCCAGACCTAATTTACTGGACTCGTTTTGTAAATTCCGCTATAAACTGGGGACTCGTTGTAGATCCTCTATATATTATATAGCTACATGTATTGTAGCTACATTTGACCTATTGTAAAACAATATTTTACCAATTGGCATGGCGCGTAAGTGTTACCGCGTGATGTTGCAACTAAGGGTGAGGGGTATTTTGTATAGTCTATAGTAGTATATATAGACTATAGTATAGTCCAACAAATTAGACTATTCGGATTAATACATATTTTAATATTTGGACATTTACGATTGTATTAATCCTTCTAGGGATGAGGGATTAAGGCCATATAAATGTCCAAATATTAAAATAGGCCTTAATCCGAATCGTCTAATTTGTTGGACTATATTTTGTAGTGCTCAACTAATGAAACCACCAGCAGGTCAGGGAGAACCCAAAATTGATGTACTAAACCTCGATTTGTGTAAAAAACCTAGATCGAGGTTTTTCGAGACCATATGACCACTGGTGATATTGTGTGGAGTATTTCATCTTACACTTATGGGAGGCGAAATTCACATTTAATAATTAATTGTGCTTGATTGCGCTTAAGCACAATTCATTATTAAATGTGAAATTGCCCTCCAATCTAGGTGTAAAATGAAATACTCCACATTATACCACTTACACTATATTACTTCCATTAGTATCATATTTGGTTTAGAGTGTTTCCCCTTATATCATGGGTGTATGTTTTGACCAGTGGTCACATGGTCTCGAAGAACCTCGATCTAGGTTTTCTACACAAATCGAGGTTTAGTACATCGATTTTGGGTTGTCCCTGACCTGACCAGGTCAGGGAGAACCCAAAATCGATGTAATAAACCTCGATTTGCTGCGATTTGTGTAAAAAACCTCTATCGAGGTTCTTCGAGATCATGTGACCACTGGTCAAAATATACACCAATGATATAAGGGGAAACATTCTAAACCAAATATGATACTAATGGAAGTAATATAGTGTGGAATATTTCATCTTACACAATGGAGGCCCCCCACCCCCCTGGAATACGGAATACCACTTAACACAGAGGGTGGAATACGGAATACCAGTTAACAGCCATATGGAATATGGAGTACCAGTTAAGATCAGATAAGATAATTTATTGATGATAAAAGGATCTAAAAGGCAACATGATAGTAAAACTTGTAATACAGAGTTGAGAATTCAATACTGGACCATTATTGATGTGTAGTTATCCCATAGGAAATATTATTGTGACAAAAATTGGGAAGGTCGGCGTACGAATACCGGTATTTTTGGAATACCGAATACCTCCTAACAGAGGGGCCGGAATACGGCATACCTCATAACAGGGCATGGAATATGGCGTACGAAAAGGGGTAATGGTAACTAGTGAGTCCATGTAACTGATCACATGATCTCGAAGAACCCCGATCGAGGTTTATTACACAAATCAAGGTTTTTTTACACAAATCGAGGTTTGGGTTCGCCCTGACCTGACCACTGCCGGTGTCATTTATCGTTTGCACCAGTTTGCGGAATATCGGACAAGCATAGCTATATATGCACGTGTATCTGTTTAGAAATCGGTTATGTTGTGTGATATGGACTCGCATCCATCCATACATTATCTACTATTCTTGTATTTAGGTTAACTTGTCAGGAAAAAGTAACCATGTTGGACTATTTTGTTAATTATACATGAAAATTAAGGGTCCGTGAAGATTCGGCCGAGGGAATATTCGGCTGAGAAGATTCGGCTGGTTGTATCGGCCGAACCTTCCAAGGTTTATACCTATTTTGGGGAGGAAGTTTTTGTGTTTTGTGGTTGTTTTTTTGGACATATATTATGAAATAATTTTATGTTTATAATGAATAAAGTTTAATTGTATCTTTTATGAATTATGTGGACATATATTTTTGAATAGTTTTTACAAGGATAGATCGTTATTACTTAATACACCTTGTGTGGTAAATCCAAATATCACGTTCGAGCACCAGGGCTATATAAGAAATTACTATTAATAAGCTAGGCAAAACTTGTAATTATAGAAGAATGTTTGATCGGTCGTTCAGTTTTTCACACAGTTCACGTTAGCACTAAGTGTGTTTGCATAACTGGCGAAGGAGTACGTATACACGATGTCCTTCGGATGCTGATATGATATCAGTGAGAAATACTCACTGTATGTTTTTATATGCCTCCGAATGGTGTATATAACAACAACATAGAAGATAAATACATTTTTAATGGATCATAAAAACTATATTAAGAAACGCTCTTTATCATGTATCTTAATTATCGCAAAATAAAAAAGATGATAAGAAACGCTCTTAATACATCGTCAATATTTCATCAGAACAAAAACGGAACTTCACAATGACAATTTCGTCGGAATTCCTTCAAATGGTTGTAACCAAGATACACATAATCGACAAGGAAAGAAAGAGAAATGTCACATGTGCAATAATAGCGGGACAGCAAGAAGAAACCGCAATTTTTTATAATAAAGAAATAAATAAAATAATTTTTTATTAATGTTATTATAATTATTATAAATGATTTTTAATGTTTCATGGGTTTGGTTGCTGTGATTACTAATAAAAGTGAGCACAATCCATTATTTTGATTCCATCAAATTTGGGTTGAAAATGGATTAGCAAAGTCCTTAAATATGTGTTTTCAAATAAAGAATAAATGTCAATTTCGTTCAGTTAAAAATTTCAATTTTGCTATGTTTGTATTGTCCATTACACCTTCTATTAGATTCTGTAAATATGTTTCATAATTTTTATTATATTATTCGTCTAATTAAGTGTGTTATTACTACAACTGAGTTAATCAAAACCCTTGTAAATGATCCCACAATCGTGTCAATTAGTTGCGTTATTGTTACAACTATTAAAGTGTTCTTTCAATAAGACAAAGCTGCCAACAAGCCACAATCCCTGCACTAATTAACCAGATCAATAGACTGGCCGAATCTTCCCAGCCGAATCTTCTCAGCCGAATCTTCACGCGACCGAATCTTCCCGCTCCCAAAATTAATAGCAAACAATGTTAATTTACTAAAAATAATTTAATCAGGTTATTGTATATTTCAACGATTGTTTGTTATCTCTCTTCAACCAGATTCATCCGCCACCAATAGCCATATGTAGCTACAATAGCGACATGTGGCTATTATAGCTATAATTGGGAGTTGCCAGATCTGTAAACAGGTCAGGCACATCCTGAATTCCACTATTATAGTGGTATTCCACTATTATAGTGGTATTTGACCATTACCGTTTTGTTAATTTGATAAAAGAGGGATATTCCAAAATCATTTTAACCCAAATATTATTCAAAATCAGGTCGCACTAATTCGGTATCATACATATAGTTTGTCCAGGAGAATGATTTATCATGACGGCACACGATAAGCAACTCAATTAGCATGCAATTAGTTCCCAGATAGTATGACTACGTTGGGCCAATGTTGGCATAATGTTGGCACGGTTGGCATTAGGTTTGGTTGGGTTGACGTTGTTGGCCCTTGGTTGGCCCAACGTATTTCTCCCAACCGTTGGAAATATAACGATGGCCCAACATTGGGCCAACGCCAACAAGCCAATGGAATTTACTGCATGTTCACATCACATTGGTTGGGTTTACATTATTGGCCCTTGGTTGACCACAATTAAGGTATTCCTCCCATGCAACAGTTGGAATTATAACATTGGTCCAATGTTGTACCAACGCTAACAGTTCATGGCAGTCCAATTACATATATATCGTACATGTGCTACATCTCAACGATATGCCGATACTTTATGTTCTGTATAAACACATGTACAATCATTGCTGACACAATATATGTCTTTTTGCACGTTTGGGACACCCTGGGTGTCTTTTTGCATGTATGAGAGATCATGGGTCTCTTTTTGCTCGAAACCATGTGACAATGACCAATTCAGCCACAGTTACTGGACATAAAGTCCCAAAATAAGGGTTTTATCGAGTTTATAAATCGGTATCATAATATAATATAATATTAGTTAAGTCATGAACGTAGTGCGTATCATTCTGGAAGCAGCAATCTGCGAAAGCGGTCATGTTGACCTAATATAATATATGCTCTTTAGCTCACCTGAGACGAAGTCTCTGGTGGAGCTATAGTCATCACTCCTCGTCCGTCGTCCGTCCATCCGTCCGTCAACAATTCTTTAAACATCTTCTCCTCTGGAAACATAAGAACGAATGGGTTCATATTTGGTGTGGATGTTCCCTAGGTGACTCTCATTCAGATTTGTTCAAATGAGGTCACTGGGTCAAACGTGGGCGGGGCCAGGGACATAACACCAAAAAATATATATATTTTTTTTTATTTAACTCCATGGTCAATAATATATATATATATATATATATTGTGCCCCCCCTGGCCCTTTACTCAAGTTCACTGCTTCTGCCACTCTGGTCCCAAAAATAATACATGTATTTACTCAAATTCTTGTGTAGAGAATCATTAATAAGAAGCATTTACTTTGGCTCTAACTGTATGCGGTGTATGCCTACACATGTCAAGTGAAATCTGACATTTTTATAAACATTCCCTGGAGATCTGCTAGTGGTCATTAATTCCCAATTACAACAACAATCTATCTTAGGTATTGTTCAAATCATTCAACATGACATTTAACCCTACCACATCCACCACTTCAATAGAACATATTTGGCAAACTTGAAAAGTGTTCTTTGAAAGAACCACCAGCTCAATTTAGCTCATATTTAATATTGAGGCTCCTTTGGTGATGTGTGATTCAGATTTGTTCAACTGGGGTCACCAGGTCAAGTAGGTGCAAGGCCAGCTACATTACTCTTTCTCTCCATAGTAATTCATGATAGGTCTTCTATGCAAAACTCAAATTGGCTATTTTGCTTATACATGTATTTGGTATGAAATTACCTTGGGTGAAAGATTTGTGAAAATGCGATCACAAAGTCGCATAAGGGCAGAGCCAGAGACATAACTATTTCACCACATAGTAATTCTTAAAATATGTTTGCAAGAGCCAAGAACTAGTTGGCTTATTTAGCATGGAATGTTCTTGTTTGACTGCAATTCAGATTTTAAAAAATGGGGTCACCTGGTCAAATAGGGGCCAAGCGAAGGACAGTTTCTCTCTTAATATGCTTCCTTCACAAGGACCATCAGGTCTATTTTACTAATATTCAGTATGAAGGGTTCTTTGGTGTCTGGGATTCAAATTTATTCAGATGGGGTCACCAGGTTAAATAGGGTGGGACCAGGGACATAACAGTAATTCTTAAAATGTCTTCTCAAGCGAGGTTGGATTATTTAGCTTACATATAGTATGGAGGATAATTTAGTGACTGAGATTCAGATTTGTTAACATGAGGTCAACCTGTTAAGGAATGGTGGGGCTATGGGGAGTTAACACTTTTGTGTCTAATAAAATCATTGAAATACCAAATTCATTAAAACATCTACCTTGGAACTACCTGACTGATTAATCTGACATACATGTATGATGTTTTGGGTCCATGGATAATTGGGCTTCAAACATGTCTAAATGGTTTTATAAAAAAGGCGCTTGTGAGATTGGAAATTTCCAACAATTGAGAAAGTTTGAGATGTCGGTTGTGAAATTCCAACCTAAGACTTGGGAGTCTGGAGCCCCGGTCGGGAGGGGACTTGTTGAGCTGCAGGAGGGCTATTTGGGTTAATCTCTGGTATTTAATACTTAAACATTATACTTTCCGTTTCTGTTATCACTCCATTGACTGTAATATAGACATTATCCCCTCTCCAAGTTGAGCTAAAGTGTTGTTGAAACTTTCATCTTATATTATTTAAGAAAAATTGTTCTAAAAATGCATATAAGGATATTATTGAAATTTCTTCTCTTTTGTTTTTCAAAGGATATGTATGATGCTGGTTATTTGAGAGCTGATATACTTTAAATGATGTCTGGGACAGATATCTCTTCCATACAAGAACTAGCTGATATTGTCAATGGAAATGGGCAAAAGGAAGCTGAATACTCTCGACAGTACCCATTACAAGACTTCCATTCATGTTTACTCAGACATAATGATGGTTTGTGCATATTATTTGCTTGTAAGATTAGATAAGATACATTTTAGTGGCCTTTTGAAACATATTATAAATGTTGGACAACCTACATGTAAAGATGAAGTAACAAAAGGAATACATGGTAAATAAGTTATATAAACATGTACCAGATTAACAGATTTAGTCAGATATACTAGTAGAATAATTATTACTGGACACAGGTCACCTGCGGAAGGGTGCATTATACTATATGGTACATAGCCACTTCCCCAGTCGACCAATGCCCAGCATGAGTATGGCGATTATTTGGGGTATAAGACTGTGTACTGGAGTTGTCCGGCACTGACAGGTGATCAAAAACCATTGGGGATATCATAAGAAAATAGTCCTAATACCATTTATTGGTCCCCAATGGATTCATAAACAATATAGAAACAATATAAAAATCACTCCAGTCCAAAAAGTAAACAGTAATAATTTTGCATACACCCACTTGCAAAGAGAATTGTGAAGTATATTGGAATACATGCCTCTGTATGTCCATTTATCCGGTCATATATCTCAAACATGGCTTGAAAGATGAAAAATTACAGGCATGTTTAGGATCATGCACCTCTAGATGGGAACTATTGAATTGGAATGATTTAAAATGAAAAACATGGATTTTACTCTTTATTCTACAGGCCACATGCATTTTACTCAGGGATTAATCCACAGCAATTGGGAAGGTGCCTTTTCCAATATTTTGGGACATACCGGGTAGCATGAGATGCCGCAGGCATCTCCTGAGGGCCGTAGGCCCGAGTGGGGGAGGGTACGGGAGGGGGTCGCCCCCTTCCTATTGGGGGGGGTACGGGGGACCACCCCGGGAATTATTTTGGAAATAGGGAGGCCCTGAGAGTGATTCTGAGGCTTATCTGAGCACAAAATCAGCACACTTGTAGAGGGAACATACAGTGTTATTTTTAACAGAAACGTTTCAAATTCATGAAATAATTTTAACCATCAGAAACCAGCATCACTATAATTGTTTTGGTGAAATTTCAATGACCAGGGAGTGAATCTGGGCCATTCTGTGGATCTCCTATATGTAGAAGGTGTATGAGAGCTCCAGTATAGCACAGATTCACTTTCATATCATTGAACTTCCAAATATTTCATGTCATGATTGACAAAACTTGAACTCAAGTCGATTTAAAAAATATTGTATACATGTATATATAGCCTTATTATAGGTGTGTTGTTAAGTTATTAACAGTTGAGTTATAATTATATAATATCAATCAGACTTTAAGGCTTAAGTTATAGTGAACTGTGTTTTTAAAGTCTGATTGATATTATATAATTATAACTCAACTGTTAATAACTTAACAACACACCTATAAAAGAAGCCTTAAGCAGTCTGAATTTCAAGTGGACAAGAACATGAACACTTGAAATATGCAGACTGCTTATAGTTGAACTGTGTTTTTAAAGTCTGATTGTATTTGAATTTTTCATCTTTTATACCAACATGTACTCACTACTGGGTATACAATTCTTCTCAAATTTAGTACTTCCATCTACGGTACATTAATCATTATAACTATGGTCCTACCCAATGACAAAAATGTGGGTGGGAGAAGATAAACAGAAATATCTGATTAGCCTTAGTTTCTGCTGGCCCTGCATGCTATACCGTCTGGTTGAGAGACAGAGGAAGCCTTCAGAAAAGGGGTGGGTATATTTCGCCGCCCAAATTTGGGAAGCTGATTTTTCCATTAGTACTAGCTTCAAAAGCCTTCTTGCAATGACAATGTATGGCAAAAATTCTGCAAAATGCTTGTCACATGTTGTGCATACAGTAGATGAAAGGCTTCAGAAAGCCCACTATACTTGTAAGTTTCTGCCAAAGATTTATTACATTTTTAAAAGTATAATATTTATAGAATTTAATTCAATGTATATTTCCAAATTCCACATATAATTAATATACCCCTTTTCTGTGGGCTTTGTCCCATAGCCCTCACCCAGACAGTATAACATGGATGACTAGAGGAAACTCAGGCTAGGCACGGATTATATTTTTACATGAGCTTGATGAGATAATTGAAATATTTAATTCATTTTCTATAATACCACACATATTACTACATACAATCATACAATGATACATATAATTATCAGAGAGCTATCTTCCGGGTAGGTCCCATAGAATTATAGGGATCAATAATGTTTTCCCAATCAATGTCGTCAATGTTTGAGGAGTCCCTGCATACACGCATCAAGCTGTCCAATGTGCACTGTCCCATTTTATTGCGCAAAGGTGTTTTAATCAAACTCATCAAACTGAAAGCTCTTTCAACATTGACAGTTTCAGTTGGTATTAAATTTGCAAGATAAACAATGTAATACATTTGCGGAAATAAAGATCTAAAAGATTCATCCTTGTGAAAAGCTTTGAGCAAGAACCTGATATTGTATGGCAAGTTGATTTTCAGATCCGCATGATTTTGCTCTTCCTCCTTCTTTTTAGATTTAGACAATACAGTGAATAGTATTTTATTTTCAACAGCCTTGATTTTCTCGGATATATTTCGCTCATGAATATCCCTCAAAGAGAACATGTGAGGTTTGAAGGATTCAAACTTAGAAATAATGTCTTCCGTTTCAAACTCTGGTAACACTTCCGTCACATGGCCCAAGAATGTGTCTGTGCATGGTTTACCATAAAATTTAGCTAATGTCACAATTTCCGTGGAACCATATAACGGCAACTCCTTCTCATTTCTAGGCAGGTTTCTTGGATCAAAAATTCCAAAAGATGACAGTAGAGAGGACGACGACGTCATCATTTCTATTTCAGAAATGAGTTCTTTTATCAGTGGTTTCACGACATCTGTCTCAAATGTTTTAAGGTCAAAGATCTGATGTGTCCGTGTCCTAATCTCGAAGATAGAATGCGATTGATTGACATCTTGCAGAAGCTTGTTAATGTTTTTGTAATTGGTGCCGAGACTTAGATCGTTTGCCAGGGAAGTCAGTGATATTGTGGTTGCTTTCACGTAAGCCGGAAGCTGCGTAAAGTTCGCCCAGTCAGCTTGAAGAATTGTAGATAGCTTGTTCGTTTCAGATAGAATATCGCTAAGATACATATCAGAGCAACATTTTCAGGATCTATTAACTGGCATCTCAGTCCTAAAATTTCTGGGTCTTTTTTGTCATTATAAATACCATCCAATGTGTCAAGAATGCATTGGAACCGTGTTATGATTCTTTCACAGGACTTTCCATGGCTCAGCCACCTAGTTGTAGATGGCCAAACAAGTTTGAGCTCCTTCAACAAATATACGTCCTGAGCAGTATTGAATGCAGCTGTTCTCTGGGGACTTGAACCGAAAAACTTTGCCAGGCCTACAAGCAAATTGTCAGCTTCTTGAAGCTTTTTATACTTTTTCAACACATGGGAGAATGCAAGAGCCAACCGATGATTTTGACAATTTATATACTGAGCAAAGGGTGAGAAATGTCTATAACGTTTCTGTAGTCCGGTCCGTTCTCCCGACATAGTATTGATGCCATCAAGGGCTATAAAACGAGTGTTCTCAATATTAATCCCCTTTTGCATTAAGAATTTTTGCAAACAGTCCAAATTGAGTGTTGCTGCATCAGTTTTTTGCATTGGAATAATTCCCAGAAAATGGTCGCATACTTCTCCATCCTTAAGAAATCGTCCCATGATGCACAGTTGAGTCACATTAGATTCGTCCGCACTTTCGTCGCATAACAATGTGAAAAATTTATTTCTCCCCAGTGAACATAGGATTTCCTCCACCACGTAGTCTGACATGCATTGTATATATTGTTTAACAGAAAACGGAGATGTATAAGAAAGTTTACTTTTTTCGTCAGACATCCTATTCAAAAATTCTTGAAGTTCCGTGTTTCCAGTTTTTGCACAAAATTCAATGACGTTTTCGAAATTTGTAGTATGTGCCCAGCTTTTCTTGATCATGAAATAAACTGTTTTCAGTAATATTGTCATACCTGATCGGTTTTTAGCTTCAATTTTAATACTGCTATCGCATAGTTGGCTTAAAACACTTTTTTGATCTTTCGTATCAACTTGAGTAAGGGTCTGAGATGACAACATTGACGTAGTGTGTCTTCTACTCTGTTCATGTTTTGTCAGTTTTCTTGTAGGATGGGTTCCCAACTTTACTCCTTTTGTATGGAATGCACCTTTATCTGCGGCTTGAAATTTGTCACTAAAAAATTCACAATTTTTACACATGTATCCTTCTTTTCTGACACTAAAGTACAGCCACTTGTATTTTTCTTCGTATTTTCCTGACGAGAATAGTCTCTCGTCTGGTTTAATCCCCGGTACCGGTAGGTAAACAAACTCTGACTCCTCCTCGGAAACAATATCAATATCATGATCATCGGAATCAGACGATTCAGTGGACTGAGTGTGAGATGCGGTTTCACTATTTTAGTGTCAAGAGGCTGCGCTGAATCCGCATCGTCGACCTTCTTCTTTTTAAATAACGTTGTTATTATATTTGTTGTTGAATTCGGCCGCTTATCCGGTTGTATTTTTTTTCTATAATATTTGCTGTTGTGCGACATGACATCTTCTGCAATTCTTATTACATTATTAAAGAAGAACTCGCATTGGCTGTAATATACATTTCCGACCAATCAGGTGCCGCATACTTTAGCGCTCAGACTCAATTCTTCTGAAATTCCGTACCGCGAAACATCGTACCGCGAATATCCATGCCGATGATCAATGTCTTATCACACGCCGTTTTGGGAATCTATCACGCACCATATTGGGAATGTTACTGGGTATCTGGCATTGGGAATGGGGCCGAAATACGGCCCCAAAAAGGCCCCGGATTAATCCCTGTTTTACTGTTTCCATGACTAAATCCTTCGGCACAGCTTTACAGGTGACATCCTTCATCCGATCGTCACCATACTTCATATGTATATTCAAGGTGACCTCTAGATGGGAGCCATCAAATTTTTCCAAATTAAAAAAAAAAAAAGATGGCCACCAACAGCCATCTTTGTTTTTTACTCTTTGCATGAATAAATATTTTGGCACACACTACAGGCCACATCCCTCCTGATTGTCACTAAACTTTATATAGATTTTCAGGGTGACATCTGGAAGCTATCAATTCTTTCTACAAATTTTTTAAAAATCATGGCTGCCCGTGACCATCTTGGATTTCACATTTGAATCCATTGGTACACCCTGCAGCCCACATTTAGTGGACAAATGTTTTTGAAAATTTGCAGGCAATGTTTATGATGACATCTACATGTAGATGGGAGCTATAAAATGTTAACAATTTCCGATGAAAAACATGGCCACCAGTGAGCCATCATGGATTTTGCTCTTTGCTTGACTATATACTTCAGCATGCATGCCCTCATGCTGGTCATCCTACATCCCTGCTTCTAGCAATAAACCAGCATGCAGGTGTCAGTAAACCACACGTCAGACTACAACAGTTAGAGTTTTCCATACCAGGTAGGGTTTTTGCATACCAGGTCTAGTCTAATTTGTTAAAATTAAGTGTAATTTGTTAAAATTAGTCGATTTTGAGATTATACCAATCAATGGAAGACTATATGATAGGCAATGCCTATTTATTCTGTGACAGTAGTTCAGAGAAAATTCAGATATCAGTTCTCGAAAAAAAAAAAACACAATCTAAGTCGAGCGCATTCGGAATTTCACTGTAAATTTAAGTTTTATTCAGCAGAACTTTCATCCATTGACGTGTTTTGATACTAAAAATCCCAATTCCCACTCCAGTAACTCGAATAAAGACATCTTTCCAAACATAATACAACGATCAAGAAAAACGGAATTGGGCAGGAGTAAATCGCGATGCGGGCAATATTATGCCCGCGTTGCGGTTTACTCCGACACTGTGGTGTGTCACATGCAAGTGTCAATATTTTTCTACTTAAATGCAGAAAAATCCACTGTGAATGTAGATTTAGTTTCCTAAACTATCAGTATCAATGGAACATTAACAACATTGTCCAAATTTATAACCACACACTCAACTTGGAGCAGAAAACACACAAAATTGAAAAATGGAACTTATTCTCACAATGCACCGAGCATTTCGTCACTTTATGGAGCTTTTTTTAGCTCACCTGAGACGAAGTCTCCGGTGGAGCTATAGTCATCACTCCTCGTCCGTTCATCCGTCCATCCGTCAACAATTCTTTGAACATCTTCTCCTCTGGAACCGTAAGAACAAATGGGTTCATATTTGGTGTGGATGTTCACTAGGTGACTCTCATTCAGATTTGTTCAAATGAAGTCACTGGGTCAAATAGTTGCGAAGCCAGGGCCATAACTCTTTCCCTCCATAGTGATTCTTTTAAACATCTTCTCAAATACCATGAGGCCAAATGGGTTCATATTTGGTATGAAGGATCCTTGGGTGACTGGGGTTCAGATTTGTTAAAATGAAGTCACTGGGTAAAATGTGGGCAGGGCCAGGGACATAACTCCAAAAAATATTTATTTTTTATTTTTTTATAAAACTCCATGGTCAATTATATATATATATATATTGTGCCCCTGGCCCTTTATTCAAGTCCACTGCTTCTGCCACCCTGGTCCCAAAAATAATATTTACTCAAATTCTGACCAGAGAGTCATTTGTAAGAACCATTTACTTTGGCTCTAACTGTATGCAGGGTATGCCTACACATGTCAAGTGAAATCTGACATTTGTATAAACATTCCCTGGAGATCTGCTAGAGGTCATTAATTCCCTATTACAACAACAATTTATCTCATGTATTGTTCACATCTTTCAACAGGACATTTAACACATTTATCAGGGTCACCAGGTCAAGTAGGTGCAAGGCCAGTACATTACTCTTTTTCTCCATAGTAATTCATGATATGTCTTCTATGCAATGATCAAATGGCCTATTTGTTTATATTTGGTATGAAATTACCTTGGGTGACAGATTTGTGAAAATGTGATCACAAAGTTGAATAAGGGCAGAGCCATGTGCAGACATAACTATTTCACCACACAGTAATTCTTAAAATATGTTTACAAGAGCCAAGAACTAGTTGGCTTATTTAGCATGGAATGTTCTTGTTTGACTGCAATTCAGATTTTTTTTAATGGGGTCACCTGGTCAAATTGGTGCCAAGCGAAGGACAGTTTCACTCTTAGGGGGTGTTTATACATTACCCGGCGAAGATCGCATTCGCTTTAGCCGGCAGCGATAACAATAGAGTGTTTATACTTCGCCGGATAAGAATTACGGCTATCCGGATACTCAGCTATACGGTTTTCAACTTTTGGATAAAATGATTTAGTACAAGCACCTGATTGTCGTATGGATTGTAATTCGCTCTGCGGTTAAGTTAGATGTTTATCTGGGGTCATGCCGTTATGGGTGATTTCCTTTCAACAATTAACTCGAACAATATTATTGTGCAATTGCTGATAGACCAGCCCGCTTTTCACCTGTGTATATATTGGTCAGTGTGCCAGTTTGATTGTCTCTAATCAGCTGTCAGGTCGGTGGTCACGCACCTTGGTTATAAGCTATTATTATAAATACTAACCGATGATGGTACGTCTGTTGCGCATTCGAGGGAATTAATTCATGTACATGTATGTCCGTATATATATGGAAGAAATGGGATGGCACGTTTCTATGGATTCAAACTTAATGGACAATTAGTTCAATAATCTAAATATGAGTGCGCCGTGGACATATTTACACAGGGACGGGTCTAGAGGGCCTGATTTGGAGGTGTGGGACTGTTCATCTTTGGAATTTATCGACCGACCGTGGTTATGGCCAGGTGTGAGAATTTTGTTTAATCTGAACCCTGAAAATTGCAAAATCCTAGCATCCAGCCTTAAGATGTCCAATTGTTGGACATTTTCCAAACTTGACGCACCTCTAATAAGGTTGGATCATTTCCAACTGATGGTCATTTCAGTCCAACAATTTGGTAAAAAAATAAGCAAATGTTGCCTAAAGAAATCACCAATAACAAATTGTTGAAAATAAAACTACGAGAACAATTTCAATATATTGCTGATGTCAAATGTCCAACTATTGCCGTGTCAGGTATGAAATTTCCAGCTTTTGAATATTTTGATTAAAGTTGGGATGCGACACCCCCATCGCCACGGCCCTATATACATGGACATGGTGAACGCCCGAGTAAAATGAAAAACATATTTGATTGTATAATGTGCAAACGGAAAATGTGTCACATTTGATTCGCGATGTTGAAACTTATATATATAGTATAAAATCCAATCCGAATTATTAGACACCAATTTGTAGATGTATGGGACGAAAAGATCTCAAAACTGACAATGGCCATGCTTTTGGTGCGACACTTACTTCACAGGCTGTATATGAACCCAAACAAACCATTAACAATGTTTTTTAAATATCTATCAAATTAACAATAGCAATACCTGAAAGTTTGAGTTGGATATTAATAATTTCGGCATTTCCATTTCTAAAAAGTTTCATTTCACTATACTGCCCAACCATATCTCTAACAGGAAGCGGCTAGATGTTTACAGGTGTACAGCAATATCGTATTGCAGTTCAGTGAGAACTAAAACGAAAACTATTAACAAGTAAAAGAGACACATGAATATATGCGTATCTTCGCCGGCGATGTGTAAACACTCTGCCCAACCTTCGCCGGCTAACGGGTTCGCCGGGTAACGGCTTCACCGGCTATGTGTAAACGTCACCTTAATATGCTTCCTTCACAAGGACCATCAGGTCTATTTTACTGATATTTAGTATGAAGGGTTCTTTAGTGTCTGGGATTCAAATATATTCAGATGGGGTCACCACTCACTAGGTTAAATAGGGTGGGACCAGGGACATAACTGTATGTCAAATTTATTCAGATGGGGTCACCAGGTTAAATAGGGTGGGACCCAGGACATAACTGTATGTCTCTATAGTAATTCTTAAAATGTCTTCTCAAGAGAGGTTGGACTATTTAGCTTACATATAGGGGCCAAGCGAAGGACAGTTTCCCTCTTAATATGCTTCCTTCAAAAGGACCCATCAGGTCTATTTTACTGATATTTAGTATGAAGGGTTTTTTACCTCGCCTGAGACGAAGTCTCCGGTGGAGCTATAGTCATCACTCCTCGTCTGTCGTCCGTCCGTCTGTCCGTCCGTCAACTTTTTTTTAAACATCTTCTCCTCTGAAACCATCATACCGAATTGGTTCATATTTGGTGTGGATGTTCCCTAGGTGACTCTCATTCAGATTTGTTCAAATGAGGTCACTGGGTCAAATAGTTGCAAAGCCAGGGCCATAACTCTATTCCTCCATAGTAATTCTTACGACGACTTCTTGTTCAGAACCATTGGGCCGATTTAGCTAACATTTGGTATGGAGGGTCCTTGGGTGACTGGTGTTCAGATTTGTTCAAATGAGGTCACCCGGTCAATTAGTTGAGAAACCAGGGCCATAACTCATAGCAATTCTTACAATGACCTCTTCTAAAAAAATATTTGGCCGATTTAGCTTATATTTGGTACAGAGAGACCTTGGGTGGCTGGGGTTCAGATTTGTTCAAATGGGGTCACTGGGTCAAATAGGGGCAGAGCTAGGGACATAACTTTAAAAAAAAATAATTAAATTTTTGCATTTTGACCTTTAATTTTTGTTTAGGACACATCACAGTCTCATATTTCTTACCTAGATTTTTCTTAGCATGTTCTTCATCTGTATCGATTTTGGTATTGTTTATTTAACCCCTTCCACTCTTGTTTTGATATAGAATTCATCCAAGACAGGATTACTCAAACATTTTTCATCTGATCAACACCAAATTTGGTATATGAATTTTTGACACTTATATACAGATCAAGTTAAAATATGGGTTTGATCCGATATATTTTAACAGAGTTATGGCCCTTTATAATTCACACCTCTTTGCTATGCACTATTAATTTTTAAGAGAACACTGAAGCCTGTATTATTGAAAAAGCCAATTTATCATAGTGTGGTCACCTGATACTCTTGCTGAAGACTGCTTGCTTCAGACCAGTTTACCATCTGTCATTACAAGACATGATATTAGCTAAACAACTATTCTACCAGAGTCTACAAGAATAAATAGGAATAGTCCATTGTTCATTTCTCCAAGCCTGGACATAGTGTGTCTGACATTTGCAGAATGAAGTCCCCAGATGGTGAATTTAGTGTTGATACCCCATACAGCAGGCTAGCATCACCAAATACACGCTCAATTACCTTATTCTGCTTAGGCCTCATCGACAATTTAAAAAAAAAGTGACACCATTATAACATCTGCAGAGTTATGAAACTTTACTCTTTAATGAAATTATGGAAACATTCCACCCTCCCCCACACACCCCCTCCCACATGGCCCAGACCCAACCCTGCCATCAACCAACATCCCTTCCAAGCCATATCACCTCTCAATTTAATACCTCTTCTCACCACAGAGGCATATATATCTGTAAAGGTACAGGTCATTAATTATATAAACTGGCCAGATGACATGTATTATTCTAATCTAAACATATCTGTAGCAATTTAACAACAAACTGGTGCTCCCATGGTTAGGTGATGACTGACATTCAATGATACTGTGAATGGCTTTGATTTCTTCAAGTCTGGAAATAGTGTGTCTGACATTTTAATACATAGTGAGGTCCCCAGATGGTGAATTTAGTGTTGCTACCCCATACAGCATGCTAGCATCACCAAATACACCCGCTAGGGACCTAATTCTGCTTAGTCCTCATCTTCTGGGAAGTATCCTAAGTATCAAATTGACTTTTATTTAGTCACTTTTTCCCACCTGTTCAGTTTCAATGTCCCCCTAATTTGCAGAAGATAAAATGCATAATTGAGGTGCTCAATGGGTGTGTATCACCAACTTCAACTGTAGGACTTCAATCTGTTCCTTGGTTTTATTGGCCATTGAGGCCTAATCAGATTGAGGATGAATTTGGTGATGCTAGCCTGCCTTACAGAATATTGTCATTAAATCCACATTTTTGGGAC
Organism: Siphonodentalium dalli; assembly: GCA_032622095.1. Classification (NCBI taxonomy): domain Eukaryota; kingdom Metazoa; phylum Mollusca; class Scaphopoda; order Gadilida; family Siphonodentaliidae; genus Siphonodentalium; species Siphonodentalium dalli. The sequence continues at coordinate 161,526,153 of CP136061.1, read as the reverse complement.
CTAATTCTGCAAATGTCAGACATACTAAATTCAGGTTTGACCATTTCATATTATTTTTTTAATCACCACTTATCCAGATGAAATCATACGACTAATATTCAAAGAAAATAGGGGGGGGGGTATATATTGGATTAAATTTGTCTTCTATCTGTCAGGCTTCCATCCGTCTGCCTGTTGAGATGTCTATCCATCCATCTATCAACAATTGATTTCTTCTCCATATTAAAGACGAATGTGTTTATATAGTTCAGTGTGCATGTTCCCTAGGTGTCTCACAATCAGATTTGTTCAATTAAGTTCATCACATCAAATACATGTAGGTGCCAAGCCAGGGCCATAACTCTGTCCCTCCATAGTAAGTCTTAAAACAGTTTTTTCTCAAGAACCATTAGGCCTATACATGTATAGCTTATATTTGGTATGGATGGGCCTTGGATGACTGGGGTTCAGATTTGTTCATGGGGTCATTTTTAGGAAATGAGGTCCACAGAGGGTGAATTCGGTGATGTTAGTCCACCTTGCGGAATATTGTCATTAAATTCACCTGCAAAGGTCAGACACTAAATACAGACTCGGCTGTTCCAATATTAGTTTCTTAACCAGCTCTTATCCAGGTGAAATCATACCCTGATTTTTCAAAGAAAATTGGGGGGTATATTGATATTACTAGATGAATGGATCTCATAGATGAGGATTCACATTTGTTCTAATAGGGGCAGAGATAAGAGATTTAACTCTCCTCTATGCTGTTTGGTACTGGTATAATAATATTGATTTCTAGACAGCCTGGGTGGGGGCAATGTTTGAGGCAATGGGGAGGGAGTGTAGAGGGGTGGAGATTTGACCCCCTATTTTAATCAAAAGTTAAAAATTTTATGCCCGATACTAAATTAGTTGTAGATTAGATGTTCACACCAAAAATAAGTTAGAACTGTTCTCGTAGTTTGGTTTGATTTTCTAACATGTATGTTTTTAAACCATCAGTCCATATGTTTCTACTTCAGGTTAAACTGTTGGACCGAATTGGCCACAAATTTGAACTTGATGGGGGTGTCAGGTTGGTAATTATCAAACGTTTGAAAGCTTGAAGTACTGGTACCAGTCGTAAAATTCAACTTAAGAGGAATGTACAAAGTGATTTTTGTGAACTTAGTACTGTGGTATGGTTGTCCTCTTTAAAAGGTAAGAGGTTGGAAAATTTGTCAGTGATGTGCAATTAGAAATTTCAAGGTGAAGAGCCCTGCTCATTTGAGAACATCCAGCTATGTCCATGTTTAGAACTTAAGTGATTCTGTCAAGTACTGACTCTTGTAGTCTTCAGAGTCCCTGTCTTCTCAGTCCTTACAGTCTGGTGAGCGACCCACAGTCATTGACTGTCTTGTTGTTGTCTGGGATTCAAATTTATTCAGATGGGGTCACTAGGTTAAATAGGTTGGGACCAGGGACATAACTATATGTCTCTATAGTAATTCTTAAAATGTCTTCTCAAGAGAGGTTGGACTATTTAGCTTTCATATACTTGGAGGATCCTTTAGTGACTGAGATTCAGATTTGTTAACATGAGGTCAACATGTTAAGAAATGACACGGCTATGGGGAGTTAACACTTTTGTGTCTAATAAAATCATTGAAATACCAAATTCATTAAATCATCTACCTTGGAACTACATGACTGATTAATTTGACATACATGTATGGTGTTTTGAGTCCATGGATAATTGGGCTTCAAACATGTCTAAATGGTTTAATAAAAAGGTGCTTGTGAGATTGGAAATTTCAAACAATTGAGAAAGTTTGAAATGTCGGTTGTGAAATTCCAACCTAAGACTTGGGAGTCTGGAGTGGACTTGTTGAGCTGGAGGAGGGGGTGATCAGTAGTGTATAATTGGTAATGTCAAGGTGGATATTCACCCATCTACATACATGAAGCCTCTCTAGCCACATATCCTGTTTAGATCTACTTCTTTTAAAGTTATTATGAAAAGTTCTGACTGTTGTGGTCTCCAGAGTCCCAGTCTTATCAGTCTTTGCAGTCTGGTGAGCGACCCCACAGTCATTGACTGTCTTGTTTCATCAAACTGTTGATATTTGGTTGAAGCTGGGTTCATCAAGCACCTCATGGATCTAGAGTTGTATCTGAAGAAAGATAATTAATAAAAAAAAATTCTTCAAAACAAACCTCTCAGTAGTCTTCACTCGTGCCCGCAACGAGGTTTACTCAATATTTGCCCGCAGTGGGGATTGTAGGATGAACAACGTGGCGCTACATCAAACATTTTTCATCCAATTGATGCCAATCTTCATAATTGTTTTTCGGGTTGACCTCTGGTATTAAACATAATAATCGCTCCATTGGCTGTAATGTATGACATTATCCCCTCTCCAAGCTGAGCTACACTTTCATTACTAGAGTAGAGAGAACTATACCCACACCACTGGGCACTAAACCTGCGTAGTCAACTACAAGACATTCTCTATTTGAACTTGTAGCATGCTCACTATTCACAACTGTATCTCACAAACTGCTGTAACTCTAGTTCAATAAACCAAAACAGTATTATTTTGAATTCATGAATATTCGAAACTACAAGGTGAATTCGACTGAATGTTGCCACTCCTCAAGTTGACGTCGTCGTGAAAAAAAGTGTTCACAGTAATGTTTTAATTTAATTTGGACACATCTTGGTATATTGGTTGATACAGGCCTACAGGCTGCAGAGATGCGCAGCCTATATCGTTTTGAGAGGGTACTTATGGACTTATGGGTTGACTCATGAGTTCAGGGAAGACTTGTGGGTTTTTTTGCGACTTGTGAGTTGCAACTCACAAGTGACCCATCTCAACCCACAAGAAAGGTCATTTTATCCACAAAAAAGTAGAAGTTTGGAATTTCAACCTGCAGATTTCGGACAGATGGACGGGCAACATTTTCACGGACGAGATCATAAAAGTTCTTCTGTTTTATTAATACGAGTATTTCCATAAGATGTGAATATCACGTGTACACCCACGCGCCTACGCAAAGCTGTCGTATTCTTGTTGGCGGCCATTTTCGACAATCAGATTCACACTGCTGCTGAAGGTAAGTTTTCTTGGTAGACATCACATTTCCATTTTGATAAAGGGATTTATTCTGCCATATGTATAATAATATATTCATTTTTAACCGCGCTTCAAAGTAAACTGCCATTATTTACTTATTTACCGAGTTTCATTGACATCTATTTTTAGAATGATCCAGGTCCGGTCCATGAGGGTAATTGTGGGTTGACCTTAACACCGATGTTATTTACCTCATTAGCCTATCGCTTGAATGCTAATCACTTTTGCGTGTAAGTTGTCAAAGAAAGTTTAACCTTTATTGCCAAGAGGCCGGGGAAAGGCGACAATCGAGCTTCTTAAAAATATGTTTATTCCCTCAATAATATTGTCTCGCATTTTAGGCGGGTGGCGTAATTTTAAGCGGAAGTTCGATTGTGAGAGTTCAGAGGTCGCAAACTCTATGTTTTCCACACATGATGCAAGTACAAATTACAATTTTTATTTGAATATATGGTTTAAACTGATTTGTGGAACAAAATTGCGAAAACCAACATATACTAGTAGTATAGATAACACAAAGTATTTTGAACTGTTTACATAGCTCAGTTGTTTGTTCAGTCATTTAATACTTCCCATTGGACAATAGGTTACTTTTACAGTAGAGCGGACATACCTATATAGTATATCGGTGAGCATATTCATGCATTTGCCTTGCTTCTTGCTAAGTCCGTTTGAATTTGCGTCATGAAGAGAGGGTTTGAATTTGAGTAATATATATCACCCGTCACACGCTACCAGGGTTAAACCGTTCAATATAAATCATTAAAAAGTGTACTAATCTTGCGTTTAGATACTACTTATCACATCCACTCATCGAAAAGTTTTTATCTCAATATATGATTTTCGGAGTAATTTTGCCCATTTGATCTTCGGTGGAATTTTCCAAATCTGAACCCACCCGACACAAACACTCCCTTGAGCAGGTTGCGTTTATATTAGAGAGGTCAAATTTTAGAGGAATACCTACAGTATACCGGCTTATGTACCACCGCATTAAACTCGCTCCTACATCGGCCCGTTTGGATTTGGGGCTAAAAATCGGCTAGTGATAGACTACAGAAGTATACATCTTTATGATATATAGCGTTGTCACGAGTAAACCGTTACATCTGAAAATTAGAAAATCGCCCTCTGGATGCGCGTGAACACTAGCCATCAGATGTACTCGTAAAAAAAATTTATCTCGATGTTTGAATTCCCCCCCCCCCCCTTTGCAATTTTCGTGGAATTTTCCTAAAGTCTCAACCCACACTGACACGCATTCTCCGTTGGGCATATTACATTTATAGTATAGCCGTCAAACTTCTGGGACGTACATAAAGTATGTCAACGTACATGCTACGACATTATCTTGCTCTTTAATCACCCGGTTTGAATTTGGCGGGAAACATAGTTGCAATATTTCCGCACCCCGTAACGCGGAAAGTCCTGGGTAAAAACATGTTTAGGCGGTATATTCGAGTTAGAATTACTCGTCCAATTCGGAATATGCAATAAAAAATTTAGAGCTTTGTAAAAAAAAAAAAAAAAAACCTTGGTTTATTCATCCTGGTGTGTAGTGTGTCCCTATTTATGGGCGGTAACTCTTCAGGGAAAGCGCGGACACAAGTTTTTATGCCCGTGGGCAGTAGTGCATATCGAGATGTGCATACGGTCTAATTTTCGATGCTCTGCTTCTAATAATTTCCGAGATAATAAAATGACATTTTTTCAAATAAAGGGAGATAACTCCTCGGTGAAAGCGCGGACAAAATCGTTATGGGCCATAGGCATAGAACTCATGTACCCCAACCTACTTACCAAGTTTTAGTGTCCTACTTCTTGTACTTTTCGAGTAATAGTGATTACAAAAGTGTCAAGTATAATAATAATAATAAGAATAATAATAATAATAACAATGAAAAATAATCAAAAAAGGGCCATAACTCCGCACATTGGGCGGAAATCCTGATACCATTATATTTAGTAAACCTTCGATGCCTACATTCGCTAGAGATTTCGCGTTCCTACTGCAATCAGTTTCTGAGTATTTCGAAATAAACGGAAAACGAACTCAGTAGAAAAACAATATACTTCCTTGGTTACACCATGGAAGTATAATAATAGAGCAAATCTTGAGCTGAATAAATCGCAGTTAAGGGACGGAAAATATGAAGTAGGATGATTATGTCTTTCCCTTAACATGTGTGGGTTGATCTCAAGTGTTTGGAAGTGACCCCACCCCTGCCTCGAAATTGGGTGACGGGATTGGGAAATTGTCAAACCCGGCCCAAAATGCGAATTTTGAGAGCCCGTAACTCCGTTATTTTCCAATGGATTTAAAAATTGTTTTGAGTATTGTGATCAGCTACTTACATTGATTATTTTTGTTATAAATTTTGTCTGATTCAGAGACGAATAACAATTTGTTTATTGGAAAGAATACGGGCCCACATTCAAAGTTTGAGGGCCCAAATCTCCGCCATTTTTTAACGGATTTACAATCTGTTTTCAGTTTTATGATCAACGTGTTTGGTAGATGTTATATATCAAGTTTCATATGATTTGGAGACGAAATAAATTTTGGTACCTCGGACCAACCCTCCCCTGACCCACAACACTGAACCGACACTTGCAAAATTTGGCACACCGCATGCTCTCTTCAGACCGCACGCACTGCGATATCAGATAACATCCTAAGTTCGACATCTTAGGAGGAGATGTGATCACAAGCACATGGGCCCAAATTTGCATAGTTTGAAGGACCGCAACTCCGTCATTTTTCAATGGATTTTCGAAATTGTTTCAGTTTCTATATCGGTTGGCGGTATAGATGTTATATTCCAAGTTTAATCTGATTCGGAGAAGATTAAAAAATTGGTACCCTGGACCGCCCCTCCCCTGACCCACAACACTGAACCGAAACTGGCAAAATTTGGCACATCGCGTGCTCTCTTCAGACCGCACGGATTGGCGTATCAGATGACATCCAAAGTTCGACATCTTCGGAGGAGATGTGATCACAAGCACATGGGACCAAATTGCAAACTTTGAGGGCCCGTTACTCTTGCATTTCTTCTCGGATTTCAAAAATATTTTCCGATATGGGTTTGTTTTCGTTCAGGGAATCTACATACTTAAATAGATAAATGTCAATAACAAATAAAAAATTCGAAAATTTTGCCCCCAACCCAGTGTAAAAATATATGTCCAACCCTGTCAAATTTTCTTCCTTGGACTAAGCTGACAACGGTCAATACGACTACAAAAACCAAATGCAGTTATCTGGAATAATACGGGAGGACAACAGATTACAATAAAATAGAGGTTTGCCAACTATGGGCGGTAACTCTTCAGGGAAAGCGCGGACACAAGTTTTTATGCCCGTGGGCAGTAGTGCATATCGAGATGTGCATACGGTCTAATTTTCGATGCTCTGCTTCTAATAATTTCCGAGATAATAAATGACATTTTTTCAAATAAAGGAAGATAACTCCTCGGTGAAAGCGCGGACAAAATAGTTATGGGCCATAGGCATAGAACTCATGTACCCCAACCTACTTACCAAGTTTTAGTGTCCTACTTCTTGTACTTTTCGAGTAATAGTGATTACAAAAGTGTCAAGTATAATAATAATAATAATAATAATAATAATAACAATGAAAAATAATCAAAAAAGGGCCATAACTCCGCCAAGAAACATTGGGCGGAAATCCTGATACCATTATATTTAGTAAACCTTCGATGCCTACATTCGCTAGAGATTTCGCGTTCCTACTGCAATCAGTTTCTGAGTATTTCGAAATAAACGGAAAACGAACTCAGTAGAAAAACAATATACTTCCTTGGTTACACCATGGAAGTATAATAATATATATAATAAAGTAATTAATAATGTTACTATATAGTATAGATATACCAGTTGGGCAAGTAAAAATATTGTGAGATTGACTGTCATTGGCCGGATGATTTGAACGAAATTGGATAGTACAATTTTTTGTGACTTCATATTAGTTGGTTACAAGTATATCGTCCATGATATGTGGGTTGATTTGGCTAGATCTCTGGGTTGTTGCTTCAACTCACAAGTATGCATGAATGGACAATTTGGCATTTTGTCGCTTCATAATAGCGGGTTACATGTATGTCATCCCTGAAATGTGTGTTGAATTGGCCACATATTTTAAGAAAAACTCTATTTTCATAATAACCCGCTTTTGATATTTGGGATCCTCCTATTCCAATTAAAGAAGTGTTTTAATCTTAACATGGTGTGTTAGTAAAGAAATGAAAATAAAATAGTAATCATTAATATTGCTGTTTCAAAACTTCTGAAAATGTAATAAATCTGATTTACTGGTAGACATGTGTCAACAATGGCCACGTTTTGACCTTTTCTGTTTTTAAATTCTTGCAGATATGGTGTTTGAAAAAAGGGCAGAGGGGTCAAATTTAAACAACTAGTCTGAAGAAATTCTCAGAACAATTGACACCCTAGATGGGAAAGACATGACAGCACCTGACGTAATTGTTCCAAGCCCTGGATGAAGCTGTGGAATTCTTCCTAAATTCTAGCAATCAAGGGAAAACTAAGAAACGTCAGTCACAACCAGTGAAGAAACAACTTTGGTCAATAGAAGAGGAGGAAGAAATAAAACAACATTTTAAGGCTTTCTTTGAGAGTAAAACTCGACCAATGCCATGTCATTGTGTTAAAGCTATAGAGAAAAGCAGAAAGAAGGATGTATTGAAGAAAAAGGTCTTTCGGATGGTTGACAAACTTTAAAATGGCGCTAAGTACTTGACATTGGTGATGTTTGAAGTGATATTTGTGATGTTAAAACATTGCACCCATTGGGGGCCTCATAGCAGGTAAATAACAACAAAACAATTTTGCCGATTGAGGTTCCCAGAGGGTGAATTTGGTGACGCTAGCCAGCTGTGCGGGGCAGATCGAGCCACAAAATTCACTTGGCAACCAACTGAATACTGAGTGATGATTTTAGGGGAGTCTGGAGACACACATTGATTAAACTGCCTGAATTGACCCACATTTCTTCACATCGCCGACTAGATTGGCTGCAACATATACATCTGTTTTTCACAAAATGTTGTTTATGGGTATCCATTACTACATGGGTGACTTGGCCAAATATTTGTCTGATTGTCTGTTATGGTGCTGAATTTATGAATACACTTTGCAGAAACGGTGTAACAAAAAAGTGATGAATCCCAGTAATTCAGATTACTGAAGGGACATTAGCCTGCCAAATGGGTGTATGACGATACTACAACACGTGTATCGATATGATTACACATGTATCACGTTGCATTGATGTATCGTTCCATCACCAACCAACATGTATCAATGAGGTGAAAAATTTCTCATTATTTTCATTATATGCATTGGTTAGACAGCAATTTCAAAATCCCTATTTCTTGTATGCTCAAAGCTTCAGGCAGTTCTTATATACCGTAACAATTCCTTTGTTGAAAATTAAAAAAATATATATATTAACACGTTGACTGCCAGCTAAGAGTTAACTCGTGCTTTTTGCATGTAATTGAATGGCGGTTGTCAGTCAACGTATTAAAGATACGGACAGCGTTGGCGATGGGTATGCTATTTAAATATTCACCTCCGTCAAAAACCACCATAAACAGAAAGAATAGTAAAATATAGACAAACCTTGTTCTTATACCAATCAGAAATATGGCATAAACAGTATGTTATTGTCAATTTGTTTCCTTTGTTATGTAAACAAAAGCAAAAAACGTTACATTTCATGGCTTTTGTTTATATCCGATTATGGTAAACATAAAGAGTGTTATTGTTACCGTTTTCCTGATATGGCAATAATAAAGAGCGTTTATATAATGTTTGTGTAATTAAACCAATAGAATTGCGATGTGTTATGTAAACAGAAGCAAAACTTATGTAACACGAGCAGACTCCTCTTTATGTATACCATGACGACAATATACTATTTACGCGCTGATTATGTTTGGCATATGAACAAAACTATATTTATCATATGACTCAATCATTATTTACATTGGTAAGTATGTCATAAATCAATTTCATATGGATTACTAGTTCATATCACTTTCCGACAATTTGGTTGGTTTGTTGACAAAAAGTGTGTTCTGATTGGCTGAATGGCAGCCTGGGCCGCGCCGCATTTCTAACTAAATACAGGTCAAATTCGTGCGCGTCAATCAACGCGATGCCGAAATTCTAGCAATTATAATCTTGAAATATATAGTTTTGGACATTGTTATACGATAAATAGAATATGTAATTCTTATTTATCTAATAAACATACGATATAATGTCACAAACTGAGAACAGAATAGCGCACTATATCTTCGCGTGCATATTATTTCTGCTAGTTACCAGGTGTAATTGGGCTTCCGGTGCAATGAAGTGATGTCACATTAACCTTTTGCTGCCGATGTCATATAGCTATTTAGTGATTTGTGTGCGTTTTGGACATCATAATCAATTTATAGGTGTCATATGATAAATAGAATATGTAATTCGTGTTTCTCTCATATGATATTTATGAAACTCGTCACAATTTTTCAGTTTTCTCTCGCCAGAGGCTCGAGAAAACTGAAAATTCTTAGACTCGTTTCATAAATATCATATGAGAGAAACACTCATTTCATATCCTCTATATATTTTAATATTCCTTCTGTTGATGGCGATTTGAACAAATATGAATATTTCTGCAACGAACGTCGCCCGTGCCTTTAATGTTGTAAGGTATAAGATATTTTACTGCACATGTTAAAGTATGTTCTGTCATATAATGTTTCACCCCCACCTTCATGAACATTTCACACCATGTCAAAATCATGGACAAATGAATAGCATTTCAGAAATACCATTTGTACATTATTGCAACTCACAAGTCGATATCCCCAGAAGTATCATCTCATGGGTGGACATTTCACCCCACCTTTATGGACATTTCACCCCATGTCAAAATCATGGACAACTAAATAGCACCTCAGAAGTACCATTTGTACATTATTGCAACTCACAAGTCGATCTCCCCGCAAGTACCCTCTCATGAGTACGTCCGTCCGACCTCATAACTCGAACAACTATGAACCGATTTCAATAATTTGTTGTATGCAATCTCCTTAGGACTGCCTCTCTGTATGATGCTAATTGCGGTTCGGTCTGACTTTTTTTTTTAACGTTACACCTCATTTTCGACTTATTTTTTTTACTTAGAAAATTTCTCACTTTTTCGGTTTCCGGATGATATCTCAGGTTTGAATCATTCATATCAAGATACAGGTTGAGTTTGAATTTGAGTTTGATCCGATGATTTTTTCTAGAGTTATGGACTTTTTTATACTTAGAAAATTCATTTTTTCTTTGGTTTCCGGATGCTAACTAAAGTTTGGACTGTTCAATTGAAAATTCCGTTTTTGTGTGAGTCAATGATATCAAAATACAGGTCAAGTTCGAATTTGAGTTTGATTCGATGATTTTTCTGAGTTATGTGCTTTTCGACTTAGAAAATTCAATTTTTCTTGTTTTTTCTTTGGTTTCCGGATGATAACTCAAGTTTGGATTGTTTAATTGGAAATTTAATTGGGTCGTTCATATCAAAATACAGGTCAAGTTCGAATTTGAGTTTGATCCAATGATTTTTCCCAAAGTTATGGGCCTTTGATATTTATTTTTTTAATTTTCTGTTTTTCTGTATGAGGGTACCTTCATGGTGTAATCAACTCCTCCAACAGTTTTGATCATAGATATTTGAAACTTCAGAGTATTGTTACCCACATATCGATATTATTAGTCCGAATTTTCCTTTAAAGTTAAAAATCTTTTTTTAACGGATAATGCGGGTTGAATTTGCCACGGTGGGGGTATGCTAGCACTCGAGTGCACACCTCTTGTTTAGTTTTTATTCTGAGTAAGAAATAAAGTTAAAACATATGTTCGTCATCAATTGTGAACCGCCCAGAAAATAAGGATTTAATTTGGCCAAAGGTTTTTTAATTTGGCCAATTCAAATTTCATTTGGCCAAACTTTTGGCCACTTTTGGCCAAAAGATTTTTCGATGCAACAAGAACACTGGTGCCAATGGATAGAGTGACCATTGGTTGACACAGAAACCAACACATGCAGTTTGATATTCTGCAACATGTGTCATCACGGGGTGTCATATCCCGGCTATATTTTACGATATGGTTGTTGGGTTAAACACCGGGACAGTGACAATTCAGATACAAGATCTATGGAACTTTGTCAATGGAAAGAGTGACCATTGGCTGATCCGGAAACCGACACACGCAGTTCGATATCCTACAAACTGGGTCATCACAGGGTGTCATATCACGGGGAATTGCTTATTTGACTATGATTGTTGTATGCAATCTCCTTAGGACTGCCTCTCTGTATGATGCTAATTGCGGTTCGGTCCGACTTTTTTTTTTAACGTTACACCTCATTTCGACTTATTTTTTTTACTTAGAAAATTTCTCACTTTTTCGGTTTCCGGGACAGTGACAATTCAGATATCAGATCTTTGAAAATTATGTCAGCTCATATCTTGAACATTGGCCAACCCAGAAACCGACACACGCAGTTCGATATCCTTTTAACTGAATCATCATAGGGTGTCATACCACAGGGAAATGCCATATATTGCTATAATGGTGTGTTAACAACCAGGAAAGTTCAGATACCAGTGAACATTGGTCAACCCAGGCAACAAGACACGCAGATCAATATCCTACAAACTCGGTCATATCATGGGAAATGGCAATTTTTCACAATGACTGTTGTGTTAACCCCTGGGACAGTGACAATTCAGATACCAGATCTATCACACGGTGTCATATCACATGAAATGGAAATGGCAATATTTCACTATAATTGTTGTGTTAATCACCGTGACAATTCAGATACCAGATCAATGAAACTTTGGTCAATGGATAGAGTGACGATCGCTTGACCCAGAAACTGACACACAGTTCGATATCCTACAAACTGGGTCATCACGGTTGTCAACGGATAGATTGTTCATTGGAAGACCCAGAAACTGACACCCGCTGTTTTATAACTTGTGTCAATGGATAGAGTGACCATTGGCCGACCCAGAAACCGACACATGCAGTTTAATATCCTACAAATTGGTTATTACAGGGTTTAATATCATGGGAAATGGCAATATTTTACTATCTATGATTGTTGGGTTAATTAACCACTGGGACCATGACGATTCAGATAACAGATCTATAAAATTTGTGTCAATGGAGAGAGTGACCATTGGCACACACAGAAACTGACACTCACAGTTTGATATTCTACAAACTGAGTCATCAGGGTGTCATATCACGTGATCGCACAGTTTGTAGGATATTTGAGCTGGAGAAAAAAATCACATATGCATTCAGGGTAGTCTCCCCAAGTTTTCATAGTCATTGGGCAACTTTTATAACTGGAGGTGAGTATCACGTTGATCACTGGATCATACCAGTCATTTTGTTATATAGAAAGGTTTTCTAAGGTTTCGGTTTAGATGGCAACGTCGGAAAAACCTTGGTAAAACTCTGATCCACGGTTTTCCAAGTTTTTCTTTAGTTTTCAGGTGAGATGACAATCTTGGAAAGATTTGGATCCAAGGTTTTCTTGGCTTTACCAAGGTTTTCAAATTGCTGAAACCAAAGATTTCCCGACTTTAATAAACCTCAATCGTTTTTGTCAAAATTGGGAATCCTTGGATATCCTAGAATTTCCAAATAGTTTGGAAAAGCTTGTACTGGTATTTCTTTTTCCTAAACACATGAGAGAAATGCCTAATGTTATACATATCATAACTTTCTCAGATATTTCATTTCAAGGTGTATTTGCATCACTTTTCATAGAAATAAACTACAGAAATGCCTGGTGTTATACATAATTGACTTTTATCAAACTGTCATAAAATCAAATTGCATTCAAACTTATTGCAATGTTCTAAAACAGTATAAAATTCTGTCCCGGTTTGTGAAAAATTTATAGTTTCAAAGACACTAAACTAGTAGCTCAACTCAGAGTGGGAATAATTTGTAAACTGCCAAAGAATATAATCATGCAAAGAGTAAAATCCAAGATGGCTGCCGGTGGCCACGTTATTTTATCGAAAATCATTCAAACAATCCTGTAAATTTTCAAAATATTAATGCAGACTTGCAGGGTGTGCCGATGGATTGAGATGTGAAATTCAAAATGGATGCTGGGGGCAATATTTCTTTTATAGCTGCCTTTATGATGTCACCCCAAAGATCCATGATAAGTTTGGTGATGTGGCTTGTAAGGTATGCCAAAAGGAAAGTGTTGACAGACGAATGGCAATAACTCACACTGGACGTTGAGCTAAAAATTAAGAATAAAAACTATTTTTCCACTAGTGACTGAAGCTAAAGTTATGATCCCTCTCAGGGTGGCTCAAAATTATTATTTTTATATTATTATAGATATATTTTATACGTCATAGTTACACACAAATGGAAAATATTGTCTGGAAAGAGCATTAATTGGGTGTGTGTCCAGCAAATTTATGCATGGCTTGACTTTTTTGTGAGAAAGATATGTTTATATGTTATGAATGTGAGCAGATAACTGCAGTTAGGTATTAAGATGAACCCTAGAATATCCTGCTTTATCCCAATGATTGTTTGAACATTATTTTGGTGTTATATTCATGTGGCTATTTTTGGTGAATACAAACTACAATGCCCATTGATAGAGAATTGGAGCCACTGCGATTCAAGATGCCATGAATCTAAGCCAATCGATAGAGAACTGGAACCTTCACCAGGTTTACTTTGTAGCTTGTTTTCTCCAAAATTGTGAGTTAAGAAAAAGGCGAAAAAGAAGAAAAAATATAAAATCATTATGTCTAGATAATTTTTTCACCATTTCATGTGTACTGTACATCTGTACTGACCACCTCCAAAGTGGGTTATAGGGGAGGGAGACCCCTTCCAAATCATCCCGATCCTATCCCCAAATCCCTAATAAAAAAAAACAATCTCAGCCTGTGGCATCTTTTTGCTGAAAAAATGTAAAGTTTTTCTTGAAAAAATGTAAAGTTTTTCTTGAAAAAATGTAAAGTTTTTCTGAGTTTTTGTCCATTATCCTATAATTAAACTATCAGTATATTATTATGCAACCTCATTGGTGCTTCACCTGAATTACTGTTTCTTGAATATTTATTCATTCAGTGTCACCTTGTTGAATGTAATATCAATATAAATGATACTTTAACACATAATTCACGAGTTTATACAATGTAATAAAATAATGATACATGTTGTCCTGGTTACTAATAAAGTTAATATTAATTTTCCTTTATAGATCCAAATAGTGCACAATCACCACTGGAGAGTGGACAACAAACACCACCTGTTTCAGCTATGTCTGTTCTGCCCCTAGATGTTCTCACAACAGCACAAAATTTGACAGGTATAATTAACAAGAGATATTTTGGCATGTGTCCTGGCCCTGCTCTGAACATTCTAATCTGTTTCCAACCTATCGTGGTTTCAAGAGTGATTATTTAATATATAATTATATTATTAAAATATAATTAAATGTTGTTGGTTGATTGGTCAGCTGCCAGTTGATTCAAATTCTTTATTAATGCTAGTCTCCTTAAAATAATCATTAAAAAACATAAACAATTACATTGTGTAGAAAGGTAAAATAATAAAATTAAAAGAAATGAATATTAAGATATTAATAATTTGTAGTGAATGTGCATTTACAGTATATTTATTTATTTTAAGTTATATTACGATAACATTAGCTTGCCAAGTTGTAGGTCTGAACTATGAGAATCAATCACATTTAATAATTTCATATTTTAAACCATTCTATTATTAAGTTTCCATCCATGACTTAATATAGTCACATATATATCTTACGTTCCTTAATCATGCAATGAGAATCTGTTATTTTATTATTTTAACTTAATGTTTACTGACATGTGAAACATCTTAGTGTTTTAAAAACATGGGGGGGGGGGGGGTGGGGGGTGTCATTTGTCCCATTGGGACAGTCACACCTCTAGTTTACTGCCAAAATACAGCAATATTTATTATACAGCTAAATTACAGCTAAATTACAGTTAGGAATTACAGTTACTATCCAGCTACATTACAGCTGGAGTGACAGTTATCTTACAGCTAGTTTCCAGCTAAATTATAGTGTGTGTGCCAGAGAAAGTCTTTTGTGTCTGGAAAAAGTTACAGCCATTTTACAGTGAAACCTTTTTCTTAGCTGTAATACGTCAAGATACCTTTCAATGCAAAATTGCCCTAATTGATATGAATATAATTAGCAAACAAAATTCCAGCTATATTACAGTTTAAAAACAGTCAATTTACAGCCGTTTCAAAAATGCATAATGAGCTCTGTCAAATCTCATGAATATGTAAATGACTATTTTCTTGAACTCCTATAAATAGCTGTTTTATAGCTGTATTCAGAAAGTCATGAATATCAAGCTTATGATTTATGGCTGTTTTGTAGCTGTAATGTATCTGCATTTTAGCTGTGATTAGCTCTAGTTGGGAGCTATCGAATTTGTTAAATTTTCGATGAAAAACATGGCCAATGGCAGCCATCTTGGATTTTACTCTTTGCATGACCAAATCACTTGGCACACCTTACAGGCCACATCTCTCATCCGATTGTCACCAAACTTCATATGGATCATCAAGGTGACTTCTCGATGGGAGCCATCAAGTTTTTTTTTTTTTTAAATTTTTTGAAAGACATGGCCACCAGCAGCCATCTTGGATTTTACTCTTTGCATGACTAAATTCTTTGGTACACCCGACATACCACATCCCTGATAAAATCATCACCAAACTTCATATGGATCTTCGGGTGCCCTCTAGATAGGAGTTATCTAAGTTTTTCCGAATTTAGCAAAAATACATGGCAACTGGCAGCCCTCTTGGTTTTCACTCTTTGTAAGAATAAATCATTTGGCACACCCTACAGGCCATATCCTGATCCAATGATCACCATACAACATCTGGATCTTTGGGGGTAACTCTAGTATTACTTAAACATTTAAAATTTCTGCATTTCTTATTGCGCCATTGACTGTAATGTATGGCATTGTCCCCTCTCCATGTTGAGCTACATTGTCATTGACCCTTTCATTTTTATATGCCGTTTTAAAAAAACTGGACTTACTCTGTTACTAGTCCATCTGACTTGCCGTACGTCTCTGTTCTTTCGCTGTTGTTTCCAGATGAAAACTTTAGTAAGTCTGACCTGACTGGAATGTCAAGTTCGAATATGGATTACGCCTGCCAATTTTCACCAGAGTTTTCACCATTTTGTTGGAATTTGCACTAAATTTTCATTTCCAGATGATAACTTTAGTAAGTCTAAATTTTCACCAGAGTTATGGCCCTTTGTTGGAATTACCACTGGCATATTATGCCACGCCCTAGCAATGCTCTTGTTATTTAATGGTAATATGGACACTCGGGGAAATGACTATTGCATAAAATGCTTACCTCGGTTTCTAGGGGGCTTTAGTTTTCATATTTTTGTACAATTATGGAAATGACTCGATCCTTAATTCTCAGTGTTATTCAGATTTCAATTGTTTAAACCTATGTATTGTAGTTTCCAACTCAAAATTTGGTAGGTCACCCAGAAGTGTCACATGTTTCTGCCTGGGATTATATATATATACGGAAATATGTGGCGAGGTATACTTAATAGGATAAGCAATACCAAGGAGACAAGTAACTGACCACAGTCACAATAGACTGGTCACAATTTACTGACCGCTTAGTCAGTTTATTGTTAGCTCAACTTTACTTTGTAAAGTTTGAGCTATTGCCATGGTTTGTATCCGTCGTCCGTGTGTGCATGACTCATCAACAATTTCCTTTAGCACGGGCTACAGGTCGTACCTTTCGTCGGATCATTATGAAATTTGTCATGGCTGTTGACATTGACATGTAGATGGGAACGAGTCATTTTGGGGTCATTCGGCAAAAAAACATGGCCGCTGGTGGCCATCTTGGATTTCAAAATTCAATCCATTAGCACGGGCTACAGGTCGTACTGTTTGTCTTGTCATCATGAAATTTGTCATGGATGTTAATATTGACATGTAGATGGGAACGAGTCATTTTGGGGTCGTTCGGCCCAAAAAACATGGCCGCCAGCAGCCATCTTGGATTTTACTCTTTGCATGACTAAATCCTTTGGCACGGCCTACATGTCATACCTTTGGTCGGATCATTATGAGATTTGGCATGGCTGTTGACATTGACATCTAGACAAGCCTGCAAACAATGGGTCAGACACGGTCATCGACCGACGCAAAACACCTAAATGTCCGGTACAAATCAATTTGTGCCTGTCATCTTGACCGGCAGTGCTTGCTTGGCGATCTTGGTTTTAAAATCGTGCATATTTTGAACGTTTTCAAACTACTAAAGTTACTAAACCACATGTGTTTATTTATTTTCGTAATTAAATTTAGCAAGTCGCGACTGCGCATGCTCTTCTAATTCGGCATCTTCCGTCACCGTGAGCCTCGGGGGCGGTGACGGATATGACGAGGTTTGCCGAATGACTGGTATTAATACTGCACTCATCAAAACTCGGAGCCTATCGATGTGG
Organism: Siphonodentalium dalli; assembly: GCA_032622095.1. Classification (NCBI taxonomy): domain Eukaryota; kingdom Metazoa; phylum Mollusca; class Scaphopoda; order Gadilida; family Siphonodentaliidae; genus Siphonodentalium; species Siphonodentalium dalli. The sequence continues at coordinate 161,508,398 of CP136061.1, read as the reverse complement.
GTAGACGAATGTATACTGTTGACCACTTGTCAAACACCCATGGCAAGATGTTACATTTTCTCCACTCCCTATAACAAATTAAAGAACAGACGATGTATGACATCTATATGACTCCCTATATATTATGGCCAGTCGATGGGAGTTAGCTGCAATATTTTGTGACAAAATGGGCACGCAATAGTCATTTCGTTCCTGGCGACATAATAATGCGGAATTGTTCGTTGTTATTTTTAGTTAACTGGGAATTCCCAATTCAATTTTCAAAATGATAACAAATTTATTCGTTAAAAAGAATGAAAAAAGTGGTTTAAGCGCCGGAGTTGACAATGAAAAAAAAAGAAGAAGAAAAATGTGACACAAAAAGAAGCGACAATGCGCCGCCATCCCAGCGTAAACTTAAAACCGTAACAGTAAAAAAATGGATTAATAACGACTTAGCCATTTACGGTTTACCATGCTGATAAATGGATCGAAGTTTTAATCATTTTGGTGCACTAGTTAGCACAACACATGATTTTGATTATTATTTGTTGCTTGCTTAATGCCTAAATAAAACTTCACATTAATGGTTAGTATTTCATAATTTTCATTGGTTGTTTCCTTCGTTAGTGATTGCTTGGCAATATGACATTGTTACATGGAATACAGTGAGACTGATCTATGATCTATCTAAGCTTTTGATCATGCTGTTCATTACAGAAAAACCAACATTATGTTACATTATAATTATAAACAAGGTCAGAGATGGTAAAACCATAACATTGATAACAGAACACAATAATACTGACGTTATACTGGGGTACAGGGGTTTTGAAAGTGTATTGTTAGCTCAGTTTATATTAAAAATCCATGACAGGTACTGAACTTCATATGACAGACACCAGTCAGTTGGTGGCTGTCATAGTGACAGGCACACTCCGTGGAAATTTGAGAAATTATTTGCAGGCTTGCATCTAGATGAGAACGAGTAATTTTGGGGTCATTCGGCAAAAAAGCATGGCCGCCAGTGGCCATCTTGAATTTCAAATTTCATTCCATTAGCACGGGCTACAGGTCCTACTGTTCTTCTGATCATCATGAAATGTGTCATCAATGTTAATATTGACATGTAGATGGGAACGAGTCATTTTGGGGTCGTTCGGCCAAAAAAACATGGCTGCCAGTGGCCATCTTGGATTTCACTCTTTGCATAACTAGGCCTTTCAACTTTCCACATTCCTAATCACTCCATTGACTGTAACACATGAAATTATTCCCTTTCCAAGTTGAGCTACAGTGTCATTGACACTTTCATCTAAAAAGGCTATTAAAGGATATGAATTAAAATGCACATTTTCTTAACTTTTTAGATTCAGCTGCAGTTCCCCCTTCAATGATATGTCAACAGAATGAACAACATACTACAGACTACCAACATCCTGTGCAAGTGGATGAATCCAGTACTGTTAATTGCTACAGTGACAACACTGACAGATCAACAGAGATTGGGCAAAATTTAATGACAGCAGAGCATCAACAGCTATTAAATCAACCAGGTGCTATTCAAAGTTTGAGTGAACAACTCTCTGGATATGCAGGCAGCAACATGAATAATATGGTTGACACATCAAATATTCTACAAGCACTTATACACACCCTTCAGCTTTCATGCATTAATCAGTCTACCATTGGTGGTGATGAGAATCAAATCCCACGCAGCTGTATTTCTCCACTTGTACAGCTCACCAACCAGCTGGACCACCTAATTGAAGCGCCCAAACAAAGCTGCTCATTTGCTAATCCAGACGTCAACAGCAGTTTGAACTTTTCATGTCGATTGGCTGTGCCTGGTCCCATGGTTTTGCAGAGTAATTCTCCATGCCAGGATAATGCAGCGAATTCAGCAGCTATGATGACTTTTGCTAATTTATCATCAGGTGAGTATAATTAAACCCCTACTATAGCTTGGTATTTTCATGTACAAGGGAATACATTAAAATCTCTCCAAACCGAACACCCTTCGGACTCACATTTCTGTTCGGTTTAGAGAGGTGTTCGGTTTATAGAAAATCGCACTGCGATCGGAATGTATTGCCATCGTTACTAAGCATTGACGAAGCACAGCCAACTTATTTTTGAATAATTAAAGTTCATTCAATTAAGTACCATATAAAATATAAATAACAATAGATAAAACATGGTATAATCAGGTTTAATAAGAACTAAAAATGTAATTAGCTCTATATGGTCCAATGGTCATTTATCTGTTAATATATATGCTTAAATCTAATGGAAAAAAATCAACAATGAATTAGGAAAACCCCTTTGGAAATCCAGCGTGCATAGTAGTTAGAGCATTTCTTACATAGTTGGTACAAAATTGCTATCAAAGTGTTTATTATATCACCCAATGACTGAACCAATGATGCAAAGCCTAATATAACAGTATCTGAGAAAACTGCTTTCCAAATTATGTAAACTACCTTCCGATTTAATATGTAAAATATCCCGCCTAGACCCATTGTTCATATCATACAATGTGTTTACAACATCCCCATTTTTCACTAATTGACAGCTGAAGTCATACTCTAGTGATTTAATTTGATAATTAGCAACCACTATTCAAAGTTCCAATAACCGATATTGACCAGTTCAGCAATGGTACAAGGCATCAAATTAATTCCCGCTCAGTGTAATCCGTATCCAATAGTATAATAGTGTTAGGTTATGATAACTTGGTGATTTTGGTAAAATTTATACCGCATTCTGTATAAACAGATTTTTGAGGGGCTGGAAAGGGCTGGGACCCTCAGAATGGCATATATCATTATTCCAATGATCAGTTAACATGAAAAATACAAACACAAGTCAAAATTCTCCACCAGTTCCAAACAGCAGAAAATAATTTTGAAGATATTAGTGCAAAATATTTTCCACTTCCAGCGGTCATTTTGGTGGTCATCTTGGATGAGGAGTTCCAATTTTTCCCTAACAGGTAGCATTATGTCTTAGCTTCAATAATATATAAATTTGTATACATATGATTTTCTCTTAATAATTTGCATCAATCTGACTTAAAGTGCCTTGTCTTAAAAACGGCAGCCATGTTGGATGCCATCTTGTCTCGTGTGTACACGGTCACCTTTTTTTCGTGTTAACATTATTTTAAAGTTGAGGGACATAATAAGGAAGAAAAAGAGTGGGGTGAAGTTAAGTTCTGTGGTCGGGGTGCAGGGGTACCCTATCAGATCCCAGACTATTATATTTGTGTTTTCATCGCTGTTGCGTGACCTTTTGCCATCTGGTGACGTCATCAATGAAAACGTCATATATTTTTTGCTACAAATGGATAGAGCATTGAAATACCTACAAAATGACACATCACCTGTTAAAATCCAATCACAATGACATCACTTTATAATATGGGATATCGTTTCCCCCACCCCATCATAATCAGAAAAGATTGGTAACCAATTAAGGCTAAACTTTGACCCAGTAGGTACATGTACAATAGGACCCAAAATATTTGCTGTAAGCATCATTTTTCCTAACCAGTACATATTCAGTACATGTACATGAAAATACAAAGAAGTTATGTAGTGGGGAGGGGTGCACGAGGGGTTCTACCACCTCATGCACTACAACATTGTCTTGATCAAGTTTATAAACCAGCCAGGTCTGCATATTTTGGGGTTGAGCTATGGCCCTTTAATTAGTTCATTTAAAAAATATTTTAATAACAATAGCACAATAACTTTAGCGAGGTCAGTTCACCGGAAATATTTGCTGTATGTCAAACTTCATTAACAGTGTTGTGTTACAATGTAGCCAGTTACAATTTATGCATTTTCAATGCATAGTTTAACCTCAACTGCGATTAAATGCAATTCTTGTTTTCACACTCATTTATTAGCTCAACTTTACTTTGTAAAGTTTGAGCTATTGCCATGGCTTTGTCGTCCGTGTGTGTGTGTGCGTGTGTGATTCGTCAACAATACAGGCTACAGGTCGTACCTTTGGTCGGATAATTATGAAATTTGACATAGCTGTTGACATCAACATTTAGACCGGAACGATTCATTTTGGGGTCATTCGAAGAAAAAAACATGGCCGCCAGTGGCCATCTTGGATTTCAATATTCAATCCATTAGCACAGGCTACATGTCGTACTGTTCGTCTGATCATCATGAAATTTGTCATGGATATTAATATTGACATGTAGATGGGAACGAGTAATTTTGGGGTCATTCGGCCAAAAAACATGGCCACCGGCAGCCATCTTAGATTTTTATCTTTACCCATACCATAGTATGGTAAACATAGTGTCGTTGTCCGGATTGACCACTCGTCGTTAGTCCGTCCGTCTGTCTGGCTGTCTGTAGACACTTTACGCATGGTGCGATAACTCGAACATTTTATATCTGATCGGAACCAAATTTTGTATATGAATTTCTCAGCACCAAATACAGATCGAGTTCGAATATGGGTTCGATCCGAGTTTTTTTTACGGAGTTATGGCCCTTTTTCGACTTAGAATTCATGCATGCTACCATAACTCAAAAAAAATTTATCTGATCAGAATCAAATTTGGTATGCAAGTTTCTCGGACCAAAATACAGATCGAGTTTGAATATGGGATTGATCCGATATTTTTGAAAGGAGTTAGGCCCTTTGATATAGAATTTCTACATATTTTGATAAATCAACCATTTTTCAACTGATAAGAACCAAATTTGGTATGCGAGTTTATCAACTCAAAATACAGATCGAGTTTGAATATGGGTCAGATCCTGTTTTTTATACCAGAATTATGGCCCCTTTTAACTAAGAATTGAACAGATTTGAGATTTGCTTACACTATATAACTGTAGCAGCTTACAATTGTGGTATTAGTAAGAGAGACTAGAGATAATCTCTATTATTGATACCTGGTAATGAAATCTGATACTCACTGCTGCACTTTAATAGCTATCTTGTTGTTTATTGCATTTCCATAGTGTGTGGACAGTGACTTCTCAGGATTTATCAACTCCATCATAGCTCTCTGGTCTTGCATGGATTTTGGGATTAATATTAACCCATTCCATTGACACATGATATCTGATAGGCAGATATTAAATTATATCTTTCACTTTGAGCCAGGTTCAGTAAGGATTTCTAAAAACATTAGAGGAAATGTCTTATTTTGAAATTCCCTCTATTGCATTTGGGGTGCAGGATAATAATTATGTTGCTTGTATTCTTGAGACTGACTTATTGTGTGGGCTTCTAAATCCATATACATGCATTTATAGACTATTTTGATCAGTTCATTAGTGTGATTAAGATCAACCCCTTGCTATCTCATTTAATAACTCAAATATTTGTCATTGATTATATTATATTTCAAGTCATAGTTTATGATAACACACCCCTAACCTGTACAGAGAGGTTCATTTGGTTTAATTGATTTAAAATATTAACAAAATTAACCCACCCATTCCATAGACATACAGTATGCTATCCAATGTAATAAATCTAATATCTTCAATCTCATATCCCTGGTGACCTCTAGTTATCTCATAATTATGCATTAAAGTATGTTATATCCAATCATTATCAATCATATTTTACGAAAAATTTTAAATAGTTTATCTTGAACTGTTATGTATGGTTCTTCTGCCTGACTATGGACTGAGCTCTATAAGACTATATATCTATTTTAAACTGACTAAATAGGTTGGAATCAAATGCCATATCCATGTTCATATGGAAGGTGCCCAATAAGTCTTATGCCACTTGTGAACTTAAAGGTACTCAATCCATTTGATGGTCCCCATATCATCAGATTCCAACAACAACAGTTTTTTTTAAATTTCGCTTCTGTTATCAGAATCAATTAATTGCCCAAAAATAATGCTAACCACAGTCCACTATAGTATAAAATTGCCCAAAATCTGTTGTTTATCAACATTTTGTACAATGAAATTTTGCTACTTTGTCATTTATCTGACACAAAAAAAACACTTGATTTTAGAGTTATCCATCTTCATCAACTTTCATCCGCCACTAAATATTCCAGGTGGCTAAAGATAATAGATTTAAAAAATTGATATCTGCTTACTCTGAGCTTTGAGGAATGGGTTCCTCGATTTGAATAAAATATTTTTTACCCCCGAAGCCAAATAAAAAGTAACTGAGGGGTGCTTAATCGGATCGAGTAGCTTTAATAGTAAGGTGTGAATTGTTGAAAAGGTTGGTGTAAGGATTTATGAAAATAGCTAATCGTTATCGCCAAGGTATGGGTTAAACATCTGCCGATCATGATCGGCCTCTCGTTCTCTTTGCATGACTAAATTCTTTGGCACGGCCTACAGGTCGTACCTTTAGTCTGATCATCATAAAATTTTACATGGCTGTTGAAATTGGAATGTAGATGAGAAAGAGTCATTTTGGGGTCATTCAGAGAAAAAACATGGCCGCCAACAGCCATCTTGGATTTTACTCTTTGTATGACTAAATCCTTTAAGCTACAGGTCGTACCTTTAGTTTGATAATCATAAAATTTGTCATGGATGTTAATAATGACATGTAGATGGGAACGGGTCATTTTGGGGTCACTCGGCCATAAAACATGGCCACCAGCAGCCATCTTGGATTTTACTCTTTGTATGACTAAATCCTTTAGCACGGGCTACAGGTCGTACCTTTAGTCTAATCATCATGAAATTTTTCGTCCGTCTGTCTGTCTGTCTGTCTGTCTGTCTGTCCGTAGACACTTTACGAGTAATGCAATAACTCAAACATTTTCTATCCGATCGAAACCAAATTTTTTCTCAGCCCAAAATACAGATCGAGTTCGAATTTGGGTTTGATCCGAGATTTTGTTACAGAGTTATGGCCCTTTTTCAACTTAGAATTCATGCATGCTGCCATAACTAAAAAAAAATTCATCTGACCGTAACCAAATTTGGTATGCGAGTTGCTCAGCCCAATATACAGTATATCGAGTTCGAATATGGGTTTGATCCGATATTTTTTAATGGAGTTATGGCCCTTTGACATAGAATTCATGCATGTTTTGATAAATCTACAATTTTTCAACTGATAGGAACCAAATTTTGTATGTGATTTTCTCAACTCAAAATACAGATCAAGTTCGAATATGGGTTAGATCTGATTTGTTATACCCGAGTTATGGCCCTTTTTCAACTAAGAAATGAACAGATTTGAGTTTTTGATAACCCAGGTAGATAACAATTAACTACCAATAATGCAGCTTAACTGCAATATGAGAGACTGCAGAAGTGATCTCTTATTGAAATATTAGTTATTTTTAGCCACTGTATATACAACATAGCTCTATGATAGTGGTGAAGCTGTAACCCAATAAAAATCATGATTCAATGGACTGTCCCATTCAGTTCTAATGTTTTAATTGGAATAGTCTATAATTCATTTGTAGGGATGTTCTCATTTTAAATTTCAATTAATCATTCTTCTGTTATATCTCCAGGTTTCTCCTCATTCACTTGCATGGATTTCTGTAGTTAAAGATTAACACATCTCAACATTCCTGATACTTTCATTGTCTGATACCATGTCTCATTTTATATTGGTTTATTTTGACACCCTCTTTGCCCCTATTGATTCATTAATTTATTTTGATTTTTATGTGTACCTATACCATAGTATGGTACACTTATTGTGATGTCCGGATTGACCACTTGTTTTCATTTAGATATTGATGATTATGATACAAGTTGATTAAAAAGATTCCCAATGTGTCCCTTTTTTTTAATAATTAAAAACAATTATTTTTTTAAGTTTGAAAATTTGAAAAACTAACGCCATTATAACTCTGCCAAGGGTACCCCGAATCACCACACCAAATTTGTTTAAATCGGTCCAAAATCTTGTGTTATGTACTGGTAAATCTGTTTGGAGCAACATTAAATCAAATTCACCAATTCCATGCCATTCCTTTGGAGCTATTGATAAGACTATATCATTTTCTGATGTCTCTTATGCCAATGTGCAAATAATCTGATAAAGAAGGCTATGGTATCTAATTTAAAATAAAGATTCAACAATAAACATCACATGATATTAGCAGTAGACTTGGACATCTGTGCTGCAGAGTTATATCTTCAGATGGTCTGAGGTCATTATAATTGTTTAATATTGGTTTAATAGAGAGGTCAGTGTTCAACATAAACAATTCCTGAGATTTGTTGACGCTCTGCTATATTATTCCATGTTCAGGTCACACCTTTCACATTTAACCCAAGGCTGTGATGTGGTGGTTTAGCATTACATATCCTGTACCGGTGCATTCTCTTATATAAATGCCTGTGACCCATACATTCCAATAATTTGTGTTATGTAAATTTGTCTATAATAGTACATACAGTATACTCTATAATTCAAAACCAAAACTCTCATTTATGATTCCGATCATAGTAAATTTTTATCGCCAAGGGATGGGTTAACATCTGCCGATCGTGATCGGCCTCTCGTTAATCTCTCTATTCATTGCTAATCACAAAAAAAATACCTTCTTTACAAAGTTGAGCTACAGTGTCATTGACACTTTCATTTACACTCCTTTTTAATCTCTCTATTCATTGCTCATCACAAAAAAATTACCTTCTTTACAAAGTTGAGCTACAGTGTCATTGACACTTTCATCTTGTATATATATAATAGTAGAACAAATTGTGACAGATAGATAATAATTCTTGTAGGTAGTATAATATGTCAAAATACAAATGTATTCAATAAGCAGAGTAAATCCATCATCCCTAGTCAATTACTGATTATTTATTTATTTTTCAGTTATTGATATGTTGGTGAAAAATCATGGGGATGAGAATTTTGATAAAAACAATCAAATGTCTAACATTGGTGGCTTGTCTAGCGTTGGAGATCAGAACGATGATGAAAAAGATCCAATTGTTCCTGGGAAATGTGAGATATTATTGCTTTTCAAACCAAACATCCTTCATCTTTGCCAGCCAGTGGCATTGGTTGGGCTTTGATACCAGTGTAGATGGAGTTTCATCACAAATTTCTCCTATAGCACATTTTTATACGCCCTTTTGAAAAAAAGGCCGTATTATAGTATTGGTCTGTCCGTCCGGGCGTCCGTTAACCTGTTGTCCGGATGATAACTTTAGTTAGAGTGAACCAAAATTAGTAAAATTTGGTATGTGGGTTTATTAGCCGAAAAGTAAGTTCAAGTTCGAATTTGGGTTCCGCCCGCCAATTTTCACCGGAGTTATGCCCCTTATTTAACGTTTTTTGACTTAGAAAATCCTTGAAATTTGTTGTCCGGATGATAACTTTAGTATAGTTTATCGGAATAAATCCAAATTTGGTATATTACTTTCTTTCACCAAAACACAGGTCAAGTTCGAACTTGGGTTCTGTCCGACCATTTTGGCAGAGTTATGCCCCTTTTTCGACTCAGAAAATTCAGTTTTTCTTATGTTTTTTGGTTTCCGGATGATAACTCGATTTTGGAATGTTTATACGCAAAACCCGTTTTTTTGTGGATTACATATATCAAAATACAGCTCAAGTCCGAATTTCGTTTTAATCCGATAATTTTTGCGAGAGTTATGGCCCCTTTTTTGACGTAATTTGACTTAGAAAATCCCTGAAATTTGTTGTCCGGATGATAACTTTAGTTAGAGTGAACCGATTTCAATCAAATTTGGTATGTGGGTTTATTAGGAGAAAAGACAGCTCAAGTTCGAATTTGGGTTCTGTCTGCCAATTTTCACCGGAGTTATGCCCCTTATTTGACGTAATTTGACTTAGAAAATCCCTGAAATTTGTTGTCCGGATGATAACTTTACTAGAGCTTATCGGATTCAATGATAATTTGGTATATTACTTTCTCCCACCAAAACACAGGTCAAGTTCAAATTTGAGTTCCGTCCGCCAATTTTTACCAGAGTTATGCCCCTTTTTTACCAGTTTCCGCCGACCCAAGAGAGGGCGTATATTGCACGCCCAGCGTAGCTCTTGTTCTTAAATGATCTTCAAAAGTACGCATGCCATTTCACAGGTCCCTGACACAAAATTGGTGATAACACCTAAAGTACCTATATATAAGACAAGATTCCTAACTCTTTGAATTGAGAATTTCTATGTCCCTAAAATGTGGCCATAAATGTATTCCTATAATAATTCCCTACATTTTGATTTATAGATCAACCATCCTTGTTTAGCGACAGCAGTAATATCTTCCCTGAAACCATCGAAACCGGTGAATAAAATTGGTTGAACAAGACCTGTCTGGCTCATGGTGTTATACTGGATCAAGTTTTGTGTTTTTTTTTCGCCAGTCTCTGATGATTTCGTGGGAGATATCTCCACAAGTGTTAGATGTACATAGTTGATTCATATATCAAATTAAAGGAAAATATTCCAGGAATGCGATGGCCATGTAGATATATTCTTGTTTTGTCCCTCGACATTCCATCTGAGGACTATATTAAGGACCCTTGTCCATCCGGAACTTTGTCCGAGCCTGTGTCCTGTCTTCTGTTCAATTTTTATAAAATTTGGCACATATATCAACCAGCATGGGAACCTGCACACATGCTATTTTAAGTTCGGTTGGATTCATTTTGGTACAAGTGAAAGTACAATTCTGGGAATTCTGCAGATTCAGAGAATACTATTGAAAGTGAAAGTACGATTCCGGGAATTCTATCATGACCACGAAAACAAGTCGAGTCATGATACATGCAGCAATAGGGATGAAGTAAAAATTCTCTGTTAAAGTTTTTTTCTCTATAGATGGTGATTCTGGGTAGTGTGTACATCAATTTCTAGGTGGGTGTGGAGTTCTCACCCTTGAGCAGTTCCTATAATCCAAGATGGCGTCCAACATGGCCGTCATAGTATAGAATATGAACGAAGTCAGTTTAATCTGCTTTGTTGGAAACTATATCTCATGAAATGTACTCAAATTTATATATTATTTGGATGCTACTACATTATACTATTGTTTGTAGGAAAAATTGGCACTCCATTAGAAAGATGGCAGTTAAAATGCCGACCAGAATGTGAAAAATATGAATTTTTCACTCAAATCTCTTATATTCGTTCCTATTGTTTTGGACTGGTTGCAAATTGTGACTTGTTTTCTTATTATTCATATCGTATGATCATTTGCTCAGTACTACATGTTGTTCCTTTCGTCTCAGAATACTTCTAATCCCTAACAAAATTGATCTTACAGAACGTGGTATGAAATTTTCCCGAAAACTCAATATTGGTTCCTGGCTATATTTTAATGTGAAATGAACAGATTTGAAGGAATTAATAAGCGAGTGTGCGTATTGCCTATAAAATGCAAGCTTTATATTAGGGCACGAAACGGTTACTATGGTTTATGATGGCAGTCAAAATCGCAGAAAATTTATAGAAAGTTATATATTTTGTCTTTATGCACTGGTTTGTCGTGACTAATAGATGCATGGAATTGGCTAATCTGCATTACAAAGAAACCCTTTAAAGGACACAATATCAGACATTAGGAACATGGGTAAATTACATGCACATATGGTTTGAGATTAGACCAGAGACTTCCATGCTATATTTCATTTATTCAAGATACATCCTTGTATGATTTAGTGCCATGACCTCAACTATGTGGAGAATGCACACTCAGTGTATGGTGCATACTGATGTGGTTAAGATTAATCCTATGTACATGCAATTTTGTCATACTGGTCTTGTGGGCAATGAGTTCCAAAAGCTGTACAATATAAAATGTTGTCATACCCCAGTAGATCAGGGAGATATTTTTATCACAGCATCATCAAAGGAAGATACATTTGTTGATGGTACAATGTAACAGTGTTTATCATGACATTCAATTATAACTCACACACATTCAGATGACAGCATCGAACCTGGCATGAGTTTAGTTATTGGCGTATATCGGGTATTGTTGATCATATGACCCTGAAATAACATTTATTGAACAGTCTCTTCATGCACGAAGAGCACTATAATTTCCATGTGCAATACGATTGATGGGAAGCCACGAATCCTAGTTTCACATGTATCAATCTATATACCTTGTGAACTGACATAGAACAAGCGCCTGGTATTTCATCGACATTTGAAAGACGAAACTTTCCCAATGACTAACACATAATGACCCGATCACAAAGTGAGCATGGTCAAACTATTGGCAACTGGTTAATTCTCAACCTGCTGGCTGAAGCATAGCACACAGTTGGTTGAATATCTAGGTAGTTCTAGACATGGAAGTGTGCAAATTTGGACTATTCAGTGAAATAGAAATAACACTATGGCGATCACTCCCAATCGCTAGCAGTTGAGAAATTCCAAAGTATGCCCAAAACAATTGTTACTTGGAAGCAATATTTGCAGAGAAAATCGGGTCACAGTGGAATAATATTGAAGATACACAGGAACAGGCTAGGATTTCACTTTCTCTAAATCAGTTGCTCGCTATGGCATATCCCAAATTGGGGTGAGCTAAATCAATTGTGGTCACAACACAGGGCATAATAATTATGACACTGGCTCTCCACTCTGGTAGTATGTTGTAATACTCGACGATAAGTGGTGATGGAAAACATTTCCCGAATGAGACTTTGGGTTTAGGAGCAAATGCACTTCTGTGACTTAATTTTTATTCTAAGTGTATATGCTTATAACAGCTTTTGTTGTTTTCATATCTGAACCTCTGTCCATGATGTTTGTGAAATATACATGTACCTGACTAAATTATGGTATATAATTTTATTACATATCTATCAACGTAATTCGGATGATCGCACGAGTTTCCAGGCGTGTGATAATTCTCAGAATCGCACTAGTGCAATCTGTCGACTGAACTATTTCATTCAGTGTTAAAACTCAATTAAATTCACATTTTTTGTACTGGAGATGAACGACTATGAGTCAACTTACTATGATACGGAGATATGTAATAAAAATAGAACCGCATGAGTGTCTGGATTTTGACGAATTATCGCACTCGATTTGTTGGCGGAACGCGATACCTCTCGTGCGGGACTGCGTCCCGCACTCCAGGTATCGCTCCGCCAACAAATCTCGTGCAATAATTTCGTCAAAATCCAGACACTCATGCGGTTCTATCTATGTATTGCACATCCGGTTATCAAATATTGTGGTAGATATAACAGAAAAATTTACCAGGAGAAAGATGGCGACAAGCATCACCACAGTTGGACCTCGTCTCAACTATATAGATACCATGGTTATGCTAAATGTTATTTTCTGCCCCAGTACTCCACAATTGGTGTAGTCGCATGCGTACTTCATAGATATGCAAATAACTCTCCCCAGAACTCAACACATTTATGTATTTGGTTGGACGTATCAGACCCAAGAAGACAAGAATGTGTTACCAGCAAAAGTAAATTGACTGTTGATTATTTGTTTGGTTGTTTCAGTCGATATACCATATCACGACTAATACTACACCATTTCCACAGCCAGATTATGTTGATTTTGACCATAATTGTTTTTATGTGTAACCATACCATAGTATGGTACACATAGTGTCAACGTCCGGATTGACCACTCGTCGTTCGTCCATCCGTCTGTCTGTTTGTCTGTCTGTTGTAGACACTTTACACATTGTGCGATAACTCGAACATTTTCTAACTGATCAGAACCAAATTTTGTATATGAGTTTCTCAGACCAAAATACAGATCGAGTTTGAATATGGGTTTGATCCGAGTGATTTTTACGGAGTTAACACGTTGAGTGCCACTACGAGTTATCTCGTAGTACGCAACCTTCGCAGGTTGCCACTACGAGTTTTCTTGTAGTGGTTTCCATGTCGTGTAACTGACAAACGGAAGCAGTGGAATAGGTCGATGCACCACGAAAACCCGCCTCGGGACATCAGAACAGTGATTTTATAAAATAAATAGTTTGGCTCTCCTTGCATTGTTCAACAGAGGTGAGCACCATGAGCACATATATTCTACTCAAAATGATCCAGTTGTGAGTGAATACAGCTGACACTGTCTCACTGAGTGACCACCAGAGGCAGTCATGTGTGGGCAATTGGACTGGGTTTTTGGTATTCAATAGACTGATAATGTGCATGCACGCTTGCAAACACAGTCAGGGGGGGGGTGGATATTCACAATGTACAAACATGCGAAGGCAGTTTCGATGAATGGTTACATCGTTGTGTTTCAACACATTGAAACTTCGCACAGCCACCCACACACGTCACACAGGCCTGCCAAATATGTTCCCTCTCACGCATGTGCGAATGGACGCATCCAATACAAAATAAGCGGATAATCCATGACGTTAAGCACGTTGATGCTACCATTATCTCATTATTAGGGAACACAGCAGTTGTTTTTGGAATAGGCCTACACTGTACGGCTCCATTTGGGGGCTAGGTATTTTATTATTTATAATTCAAGTAAAGCGGAACTATTCCCCAAAGCTACATTGTACCCTCTTCCGAACGTTTTGGACAATGGAAAGCAAAACAAAAACCGTACTCTAGACGTCATACAGTTCATCGAGCTGTTCCACATGTATTTACGGATAAATGTTTTTGTGTAGCATAGAGGTTTGGGGTAAGGGTAACTTATTTCCAGACGGATGGATGATATGGAATCGTTACATGTAGCACACTCATGAATGTACATGGATCTATTTGGCTACTGTTGCATCGTTGCTTTAATTTTGTGTTGACAATTATTCCTACACTATTATTTCGGGCTGTACTTTGGAACCCTAGCATATATAGGCCTAAATCAGGCTATATGCATGGGAGATAACTTACAATGCCCGAAACAACAGAAGATGCATGCTCGTAAAGATGCATGCTCGTAGTCATGGACGAAATAAACTCATCCTCACAGGAAACAAGTTCGCCCGATTCCACGTCGGATTCACCGTCTGTAGCCATGCATGCTCATATAAGTAATTTGCTCCAGCGTGCATCAGCCATAATATAACTATATAACGAGCTATAACCACCACAAGGACAGACACACCTCCATATGCTGACCACCAAAATAACTTGTTTGGGTTACATTCTACTTCATATTTGTTGCTCAAACGTGTCCAATTGTGTCTACGAGATAACTCGTAGTTGGCACTGGTGGTGGGAATACCCAAATTCCTTCCGCCATTGCCGGCTACGAGTTATCTCGTAGTACTATCGATCGCCGTTTCTGTCATCTAAAGTCGCGACGTTGTACAATTCTCGCTTCATTGAAGCCAAATTATGGTCTACTGCAGGTATCTATCTTGCCACGATTTGGCAAACTGGCGAGATTACTAATTGATTTCCGGCACTCAACGTGTTAAGGCCCTTTTTTGACATACAATTCACGCATTCTGCCATAACTCAAACATTTTTTATCTGATTGGAGCCAAATTTGCTATATGAATTTCACAGCCAAAAATACTGATCGATTTTGAATATGGATTTGATCCGATTTATTTTAAAGGTGTTATGACCCTTTTTGATGAAAACAAATTTGAGAATTTTTTTTTTTTTTTAGATTGAACTCCTTGCTCAATTTAACAAACACAAAAATTATTGAACATTTTTGTTTAACTTTTATAATAATAAAAAAACAAATTTAATTGAAAACAAAAAAATTGTCATTGACACTTTCATTTGTTTGGGATTTATACCATTAATTAGGTGTGATGTCCTTTTTTGAAAATATGAAGATTTCATTGCAATAGTTGTATGTAATATAATGATATCAATCATCATCATCGTGTCCTTGGAACAAGTCTTGTGACTTTTTGTTCCTGTACTAATGATAATACATTTATTTGTAATCAATTAATTGGGAGACAGAGTCGAGTGGACTCTTATCCCAATTTTACAATGTGAACATTAACAATTTTCAATTTGTCACAATAGGTAGTAAGTCAACGACATTCGTCAATGTCCATGTCTTGGATAAAAAATCTTTTTGTTGGTTCATTTTCTCTCTTTTTCTATAGTTCAACTCTTTTATCATTTGATCTGTGAATGTTTACAATTTAATAACAATTTCACTGGTCGATGTTTGTTTTCAGTTTTGTGACCAATCCGCTGGTATGACAGTACTTCAGTCGCCTCACATTTTGTCATTTTTATGTTTACCCATACCATAGTATGGTAAACATAGTGTCGTCCGGATTGACCACTCGTCGTGTGTCTGTCCATCCGTCTGTCTGTCCGTCTGTAGACACTTTACATGTAATGCGATAACTCAAACATTTTCTACCTGATCAAAACCATATTTTGGGGTTTTCAGCCCAAAATACAGATCGAGTTCGAATATGGGTTTGATCCGAGTTTTTTTTTATGGTGTTATGGCCCTTTTTCGACTTAGAATTCATGAATTCTGCCATAACTCAAACATTTTTTATCTGATTGGAACCAACATACACATTGAGTTCGAATATGGGTTTGATCGGATTTTTTTAAATGGAGTTATGGTCCTTTGACATATAATTCACACATACTTTGATAAATCAACCATTTTTCATCTGATAGAAACCAAATTTGGTAGGTGAGTTTCTCAACTCAAAATACAGAATGAGTTCGAATATGGGTTAGATCCAATTTGTTATACCAGAGATATGGCCCTTTTTCAACTAAGAATTATCCAATTATAACCCAAGTAACTTACAATTAATAAATACCTGCTTCTCTGTGAGACAGTGCGAGAGAGATAAAAAGACAATATAGTTTATTGAGAGTTATTTATAGCCCTCATATGTTAGCTCTGTATAAGAGACACAGATTAGTGAATTATTGGATAAATTGATTTAGCTATCTTTTTAACCCCAACTTAGCCATGTGAATTTATTTAACTAGACCAATGGAGCTCTCTAAGTCCTTGGATGATGGGACTACATTTGATCAAACAAGGCAGAGATAGGTGATTTAACCCCTTTTACCCATTCCATGTCTTTTAACCTTTTCCATTAAATAAATAATTATATTATTTTGATATCTCACATGGCAATTTCAACAACATGAATAGAACTGTTTACACTATGATAGTGGTGACAGGCTCTAGAGTTTAGATGTTATATTAACCCTTCTATATTGACTCATACATTCCAATAATTTGTGTTATTACTGGTTATTATGTACATTTGTCATATACTACTTTAGATCATAACAGTATACTCTATAATTCAACATTAAAAGATTATGATTCTGATCATAACAATTTACTATCGCCAAGGGGTGGGTTAAACATCTGCCGATCGTGATCGGCCTCTCGTTATTACTGTTTTTGATATTTGAGTCAGATCTGCTTCTTCTGTTGTTCCCTCGGGTATGTTTGCTACTATGATGTTGTTGTTTCTGTTTTCTATGATGTTTTTGTTTTTTCTAACACTTTTCAATGTCTCGTTTATGTTCATTTCTAACTTTTCTTGTAATTGCTTTATCTCAGTTTTCTGTAGTTCAAACGATTGTGCTTGCTGTTTCTGACATTCCTTGATTTGATTGTCCGTTTTTCTTTTCAAGGTGTCAAGTTTTGTTTGAAACTCACCTCTCTCGATAGCTTGTATGTCTTCATGATTTGATAACCGCTTTTCTACTTTGAATATCCTGGTTTCCATTTTCAACATCATACTGCGTATTTCTGTTGTGTGCGTTTCCATTCTGGTCTGTTGTTTCTTCTCAAATCGTTCAAAACGCAAATCATATTGTTCAAGACTAAGGACTACTTTTTCTAATAGTACTTCCATGCGCTCCATTCGTTTTTCTACTGCTTTCATCGTGCTATGTGTGTCTTTACATCCATGTGTCTTTTGTTGTACTTGGTTATTTTCTCCTTGTGTTTCTGTCTCGTGTGTTAAGTCCGTTGAGGCTAGATTATGTTTCTTTTCTTGCGTTTTTGTATTTTTGCAGCCTTTACATGGCCATAAAATGGCTTTTGATCGTTTGACGAGATTTTCTGCATCTTCTCTTTCAATTCCCTGGCAGCTGACATGGAAAGCGTGCTTACAAAAATCACATATTATTTTGTAACTTAGTTTCTTGAAGGTTCCATTGCAGGAAAAACACGTTGGAGTTACTGTTTTGTTTTAAATCTTCCATCGTCGTTGCTAAGGCTAAATTAACAAGAATGTTCCTGTAGTTATTTTAGGAAAATTAGAATCGAATAACTTCCAAACATCCATGAATTTTCCATCAGAATTTCACATATAAGTTCCATGCTATATAACAGTCATTTTGTGGATGTTTTTCGGTGTCATTTCTGTCGTTTTTTGTAGTTTTTCGCGTTATTTTACAGAGCTTATTTTTTCATGACTGGCTGGCTATTGTGACGTCATTTATGTTAATAAATTACCATGTGACCATCCAATATCCAGAGAATATGAGAGTAGGTTTAATAGATGTCATTCCAAGTGAAATATGTTATTAATTGAGCGATGACATATGGTTCAGAGCTCTAGGGGTAGTTAGATGAAGGTAAAGGTAAGCAACTGCTCACTGGCTGGCAAATTGTTTATACTATCTGTCAAATTGATTAATGGCAGTATGAGACTCTTTGTTCTCCTATTCTATATTCCATTGATCTGCTTCGAAAATAATAAACCCTTTCCAAGGTTCCCATATACACATGCTATAATGTACATGGACTCTTCCTCATATCTCTTATCTATGGTCATCTTTCCGCACTATTCACTTCTATTTATTTTGGTATTGACTGATTAATTGATTTTTTTAAAATATATTAACCCTTCAGACACATGCTTTCAATTTGAAATTAAAATAATGGCTGATAGCCAATATAGTTTTTTCTATGCAATAAATCTACATGACCTTGTTTTGAAAATCAAGATGGTAGATGTTGTTAATATTTCCAGGAACCTTATTTTCCCATTTGTTCATATTGTCATGGTTGATAGAATTTTAGGGGCCACAGAGCGCTTAGAAGATTAACATTGAAGGATATGGATTTCAGTGTCCAAGCTACTTGTAAAACGTTGTAATGTGTGAAATCATTTGATTGAGGGCTACTTACTTTCTTTATATGAACTATGGTAATCTATTTCGATTCATATTATGTCGGTATAAAATTATATAGATAACACTTTTGTATTGTATAAACTACATATATTTTTGAATATCATACATCCCTGTTATGAAACACTTAATCTTTCATGTACCTAACAATATAAATCATTAGTCCAGTGCATTTATGAGAAAAAATTGCCAAACCTCAAACTAATTGCAACACAATGTTTCTTAGCAGGATTATGTCTATTAACCAATTATAAACAACATACTAAAAATCAAAAAGGATCAAGAAAGGCGAAATTGGTAAATTTTGTGAAATAAATTTGTTAAAATTTGGTAAAAGACTCAATTTTTAGCTTTTCAAGGATGTATATAAAAAACTTCATTTCACATGTCCTTCCATTTATATATCCATTTTGTTGAGTAAACAATCATGATTACAGAACAGAAAACATTTTCCAGATACTTGAGTATTTTTCGAGTTATGTGTCTCCAACATTTGGAGTTTGTCTAATTTCGGATCCTCAATTTCCAAGAATTGGCTAAAATCCATATTTTATGGTCTAGTATTTTAAAAACTAGAGAATAATGGCTGTTTGTAAATCAGCGGTTTTGTGTCAAGGCAACTGACTGAATTTTACTTTATTTGCAGTTTGCGCAGAATGTAACCTGCTATATAAAGAACATTGTGCTCACCACAACACGAAATATAACCATAATAAAGATACAGAGGTGTTATCTAGGGCCAGGTTGTCTGTACCATCATGTCTTCTTCTACAAGAGAGCTTTGTGGAGCCAAGTTGTACCGGTGAGCTTTGTATAACACTCGTGCTCTTAGTTGTATTTTTCCAAGAGCTCTTTCTTAAAGAAACAGTAATCTCCATGTGCTGGTCATTGGATAGCATATTGTCAAAGTTGTCAAGTTGCTTATGTTCAAAGCTAAGTACCTTGTATGAACACTGCTCATCTATCTTTAGTTAAGATGTTACGACATATTTGGCAGTAAAATAGTTCTTTTCATGGCTTCGCCCCACCTCCCCAGACAGAGATAATGTTTTTTTTTCATTATAATTTCATGGTCACACAATGATTTAACATTTTTATATGCACTAAGTTTTGTTCTGCAGAAATATTTCAGAACTCAGTAGGAAGTTTTATAAAGTATCCTCGCAAGTTAGTGGCATTTTTTGCATGCATTAATTTATGGTAAATTTTGCCCACTGAACTATAGGGTATATTTCCCAATTTAACTAGGAAGGGTTAACAAACCCCTGTGTTGAAAACGGTATGAAAATTCTATGGTACATTTTATCATGGTTCATGACCTGATGTAAATATCCAACCACGTGATCTCTGATCCACCAAAACCAATTGCCGGGCCGATATTTTCCTCTTTTTAGCTCACCTGAGACGAAGTCTCCAGTGGAGCTATAGTCATCACTCCTCGTCCGTCGTCCGTCCGTCTGTCTGTCCGTGTTTACTAATGACTACTTATGTGGCTAAGATTGTGTAAAATGGATATTTATGTGCATAACTTCCGTTGAGTGGCTAGCCACGTAACAGCTTTCAGATGGACGTTCTAAAATGATCTATTTGGCCTAATCAGCTTATTTAATTTTGTAGTCACTCAAAATTTGGAAGAAAAAAAGTCCATCGATTTAGACATCCATGACCCGTCAATAGGAGATGTCGGACACTGACAATACATTTATGTGGCTAGCCACCCAATCATGGACCTGTCAGTTTCTCCTATTCCACTGTCCCAGTTGCTGTGAGCAAGTTTTTGAGTTTTAATCAGCTTCTTCTGCTATAATTCCAACATGTTATGAATCCATAATCTGGAGTTTTATCACTATCTACTACTTGATAGCCACTTAAAATTTTATGGCTACTTGAGAAGCCACATAAAAACTAAAGCCACATTACCATTTCTAGCCACATAGGTCGAAGCCACATATCTACCCATTTGTTGGTACGTCCGTCTGTCCGTCCGTCAACTTTTTTTTCAAACAACTTCTCCTCTGAAACCATCATACCAAATTGGTTCATATTTGGTGTGGATGTTCCCTAGGTGACTCTCATTCAGATTTGTTCAAATGAGGTCACCGAGTCAAATAGTTTTGATGTCAGGACCATAACTATTTTTCCACATAGTAATTCTTAAAACGACTTCTTTTCTGAAGTTGTCGGGCCGATTGGGTTCATATTTGGTATGAGGGTACCTTGGGTGACTGTGGTTCAGATTTGTTCAAATGAGGTCACTGGGTCAAATGTGGGTGGGGCTATGGACATAAATCTGAATTTTTTTTTTTTTTTCCGATTTAACTTATTGCTCAATTTAACCCAAAAAAATTATATATATATATATATTTTATTTTTAATAAAAAAAAATTTTTATTAGATAAAATATTTTATTTTATTTTAAATAAAAAAGACTCATTAAAATTTTGAAGAACCTATGACATTACATCTTTGGGAGGGAAGGGGAGGTACCTCTAGTCACTCCACTATATTTGGTTGAAATCAGGGGTTTGGGAGAAAGCAGGAACAGACAGATGTACCGAAATGTTCAGTAAATTACTTTAATATCCTTGTATTCTCACTACAGCAAGCCACCCATGTGCTCTGATGGACACATGTTTATAAAACAAGATAACAACTGCTATGCCATGGTGCTCTCTATCCCCAGAGAGTGTAATTCATGTCATTCATAATTTAAATGAGATTAATGGTGTTATCAATGAAGCACCCTTGTTGTTTACATTATCACTCAGTGGTCATTAAAATCAGATTAATTTCTTTTTCTCCAAGCTTGAATTAAGAGTGCGTGGCATTTGTAGAATGAGGTTCCCAGAGGGTTAATTTAATTATGTTGCTCCACACAGCAGGCTAGCATCACCAAATACACCCTCTGAGGACCTCATTCTGCTTAGGCCTCATCTTCTGGGAAGTATCTAGAGTCTCAAATTAACATTTTTAGCTGCTTTTTTTCCTTCTGTTCAGATTCTATATCCCCTAATTTGCAGAAGATAAAATGCATAATTGAGGTGCCCAATGGGTGTGCATACATTGCCAACTTCAGCTGGAGAATTTCTATCTGTCCCTAGGTCTCCCATAGCAGTTGGGGATTAAGTAAAATTAGGTTCCCAGATTGTGAATTTGGTGATGCTATCCCACCTATCAGAATAGCATCACTAGTTTCACTCTTTGGGGACTTCAGACACACTGAATACAGGCTTGGCTGTTCCAATATTTTCTTAACAACCACTTATCTATGTGAACTCATTATACCTAATTATGAACAAACAATCGAGGTACATGTATATTGCTGTTGTTGGATTTAAACTGTCGGTCTGTCAGAGAGTCCTTCCATCCATTGGTCTGTCCATCCAATCCGTCAACAATCCATATGAAATCCTTACCTGTAGGCGACTCACGTTCAAATGGGAGGGATGCCAGGGCCGTAACTTTCTCCCTCCATAGTAATTCTAACAACTATTACTTCTCAAGAACCTTCAAGTCTATTTAGCTTATATTTGGTATGCAGGGTCCTTGGGCGGCATGTTCAGATCTGTTCAAATGGGGTCATTTTTTGGAAAATCAATTAACTTCAACTCTTCAAAGCCACTGTTTAAAATTACTAGATGAATAGATCTCATACATGGGGATTCATGTTTGTTCAACTAGGGGCAGAGGTAAAAGTTATAGCTCCCCCACCCACACTACCTGTATCTATGTTGTATGCTACTGTTATAATAATATATAGATTCCTCTTGAAAATTTCAGTTCTGATACAACATTAGTTGTAGATTAGATTTTCACACCAAAAATAAGACATCCTTAAACCACACTTAGACTCACTATATGAATAGTTCTCATAATTTGATTTTAATTTCCAACTAGTATGTTTTTAAACCAACAGTCCATATTTGCCGACTTCATGTTAATCTGTTGTAATGGGGCACAAATTTTGACTTTATGGGAGATGTCAGGCTGGAAATTCCCAAAAGTTTGAGAGCTTGAAGCACCCATTCCAGTTATAAAATTTCAACATAAGAGGGGTGTGCAAAATTAATTTTGTGAACTTAGGACTATGGAATGGTTAAGATTATCTTGTTTAAAAGGGGGTTGGAGATTTGACAGTAGTGTGCACTTTTCAAGGTGAAGAGCCCGGCTCATCAGCAAATCCCGAGCTACATGTATATGTCCATGTTTAGAACTACTTGTCTTAACTTATTTTGACAAGTACTGACTGTGTTAGTCTTCAAAGTCCCTTTCTTCTCAGTCTTTACAGTAGGTGAGCGTCTCCACAGTCATTGACTGTCTTGTTACTAGTTAACAGCTGGAAGGAACATCTCCTACAATCGAAGCTAAGTGTTGACAGTTTTTTGTATTATACAAAAGACAGTTTTGTTTTTGTATTTATATACAAAAAACATTACTTCCTTTGATTATTATTGATAATGTGTGCAATTGACACAAAGACTACGCGAGCGGACTCGCCGTTTTCATATCGTTTTAATATCGGCTTTGCCAGTTCGGATGAATCGTTTCGTTTTAACGAAATTTTGTTTTCCATATTTTTAAACAGCCGATAAAACAGACATGGTGTCTAAGAAGATTTGTCACCGAAAGGCAGAAATAGATGCACATTTGGATATGATTAAGGCGTCATCTCAAAACTACTATCGGGAAATCAGCCTATTTCCCGATAGATCCCGATAGCATATACAGTTATCGGGAAATTATTATCGGGAAATGACGTTTTTCGTGAAATTATCGGAATATCTACATAGTCTATTGGGATTCTATCAGAGTTTACTTTCATTTCGGAGTATCATATTCCGAAAATAACACCGCATGTTGTTTGGAAAGTTTCTGTATCGGGATTACTCCGGACTTTTATCGGGATTTTATGTTTTATAGGCCTATCTTTATTATTGATTTAATAGTTTCCTAATATGAGAAATCGTTAGTATGAAGTTTTACAGTATCGGGGGACACGTGTTGTAGAACTATTATATATTATACTGTGGTGATCAGTGGGTGCTACGTACAATATCGGTATTTTACCCGGACAATACACCCCACCCATCGGGAAATCTTCAAAATCAAGTCGCAGGAAGCATACCCATATATGTATGCAGTTGTATACTTCAAAGCTTGTGTTTGTAATATGTTTAAATACCTCCGACTTTTAAATATGGAGGAAATAAAGATATATATTTATGGCAAATGAAAAAGGTTTGTATTTATTCGCGAATCGCCGACGACACAATTAAAGCATGCACAATCGAGATGCACATGAGATGTTGTATGTTCTATTTTTAACCTGATTCCAGGAATTGGGGTCATCAATATTTACGTTTCTGGAAACAACACATGTGGCATTGCAGA
Source organism: Siphonodentalium dalli (assembly GCA_032622095.1). Classification (NCBI taxonomy): domain Eukaryota; kingdom Metazoa; phylum Mollusca; class Scaphopoda; order Gadilida; family Siphonodentaliidae; genus Siphonodentalium; species Siphonodentalium dalli. The sequence continues at coordinate 161,483,994 of CP136061.1, read as the reverse complement.
GTATATACCGGTATAGGTCCCATATATAATATATGCAGTCATGCGTGAAGTCACTTGATCGTGCCTGTCTTGAAGAAGACAAATCATTATCAGATTTCATACAGTGAACGGATTTATAAAACAATTTCAAACATGGGACAACTCCAGCTTAAAATATATCTGGCCTGTTCGTATATTCCGAATATACATAGCCCAGGCGAAATTTATTGCAATGTGCGAGAGCATTTGATGTGCTTTATAACGCAATTGCATTTTTGTTTACCAGCACATGTTTGGATCGCAAACAACAAAACTCGCCAGTAGACACTGCAGTAGAAAGAAAAATATAACTCCACAGTGGGTTAAACTTTAAGCATGAAATTTTTCTGTTATGCCTACATTCTGCATGGTCATGCAGTTTCGGGGGCGGATGGCGACCGCTCTATCGGGATCTATCAGGAAATTTAGAAGATAGTTTTGAGTTATCAGGATCCTATCGGGATATTTATCGGGATCCCGATAGTAGTTTTGAGATGACCTCTAAAGACGCTCATCGTTTCTTTATAGCAAGAATCTATTGCATACAGGTGCGATTTATTCTATGGTGTGGGCGAGTGCCATGTGCTCTGGCCTCTACAATAACGGTATCACGAAATTAGGTGACTTACTTTCGGCCGTTTGATGGCTTTGTAGCTATTATATTTATTTAGACTATGACAATCGTAGTCTGGTGTACAGCTGACGGAAGCAGTATTTAAATCTTGTGAAATAGGATTGTAATATCCCGAGTGTAAATTTGCACTTGTTAAAATTTTTTCAACTTAATAATATTGATTTCGTGCAAACCAAGGTTATTCGACAGTCACAATCGATTAGCTTATTGCCGTTAGTTGCCACAGCCAAGGTGCTTATCAACATAACACAAAACAACAGGTGTATTTTTTATTGTTAGCAATTGTCAAAAAGACTTGACTGGTGTTGACAGTGCAATCACACTAAATACCTTCTCAGGACAAGGACTGCTACACGATGTAAGACCAGGTACAGAAGATCTCCTTTCCTGTAGCTCTCCTAGAGATGCTTCCCCTCATTTCAAGGGTCCCACCTTTGAGACCAGGACACTGACACTTGATGATAGTGCTCCCCTTAGGCTCATTGGCTTTGCGACTCGGGGCGATAGTCACACCAAACGGAGTGGGAGGGGCAACCCATCCGGCCACAATTGGTGGGCTCCCTGGACTATCGTACTGGATGCCAATTCGTACCCTTGTGTCGTCCGTTGGCGGGTTGGCGTGCCCAGGTGCGGCTGTGTGCTTTTCTACTAACACTCGCACTATGCCGTCCATCAAGTCGACATCTCGGGGTCAGCACGGCTGGGGGTTCGCCCTGTCCATACGTTGTTAATCCCTACATGCCTTCTGCCCCAGCTGGGCTTGGAATGGGACCGCAGTTCACAAGCATGTTTCCTCCTTCTTATCCGCCGCCACCTCCGTGGGCTTGGCAGACAGGTTACTGGCCTACAGCAGCCAGTAACTTTGGGTTTGAAATTTTGAATCCAAATGCCAAAGAATTTGTTCCCCGACGCCATTCGAGCAGGAGGCATGCCTCAGAACCGGTACCTACTAACCTTCCATCGCCAGTTCGGTCTGTTGGATATCGGGATCCGGACGAGCTGTCGCTCCATCCCCGAGATGAAGAGGCTCTGGACATTCCTCAGGGGTCCCCAATTACCAGACATAACGAGGAAGCTTGTTGTTGAGCCTTGAGCTCCTAACAACCCATCGCCATTTCGGACGGATGGAGATCGGGATCAGGACAAGCTGTAGCTCCAGCCCGAGGTGAAAAGGCTTTGGACATTCCTTTGGGGTCACCCATACAGGCGCTCACGAGGGAGCTCAGATAGTTGTTCGGGGTTCTCTCATGCAGCCAAGCGCCGCCGTAGCCGAGTGGTTTTGCCATCGGACTGCAAACTTGGAGACATGGAATCTACCAAGCTGAGAGGTATTCAAAAGTTTTATTGTTCTCGGATTGTGCAGAGTTCAACTCCTTGCTTTATAAGTTGTTGCTTCGTTCAATGTGCCATCCAGCTCCTGCGAGGTCATGGTCATTGCTGGAATAGAGTGTCGCATGTGTCGATAGTCTTCAGGAATATCACTAAGGGCGGTAATGATACACTGGGTCACTATATGAATCATGACCGTTAATAATCCTGACTTTAATACCACCTATGGTTGACAAATACCCATATATAGGTGGGTCAATATTGAAAAAAGGTGCAAAATGGTGTTACTTGGGTTGACATGAACACATGTCAGTTAACACACTAATAACCTGGAATAATTGTATTTATTTGTGATGGTGGTATCATCAGGGGTTACTTAAAAATTGTATAAGTGAACTTATTGAGATTCCAAAATTATACCAAGCTCAGTATTAGAGCCACATACCAGTTTTATTGATGTTACTGGTCATACCAACCTAATTTCATGAGAAATTCTCAAGATAAATATATGGCAAATGATAGATATTTATTATTTTTATTTATCACAAAACTCTGCTCTTTGTGAAATAAATCACAAAAACATGTGACAAGACATCATATTTAAGATTTTTGCTTGTTTTGCACCGTTACTGATTTCTGTGTCATTGGTGTTACCATATTGATAATCTTCCTTAATAAGATGATAGGAATCAATCTAGTATAAGAAAACACCACTGGCTGGTAGAAAATTTCAAGGTAATTGCTTGGAAAGTTAAAGTGGTGGCATCAACTGTTTATGTTTTTAAAAATTTATTACAGATTTTCAAAATATCCTTGAGTATGTTAATTGCTTGTCATTGGTGTTACCGCAATATGGTAAAAATTATTTTATAGAACAAAACAGATTTACATGCATTTTATACATTAAATGATTCTTAGAAAAGAAATTGAGAAATGGCAAAAAAAATTCCTTGACTTCTATTGAAAAATTTCATTTTACCTAAAAAATGTCATTGGTGTTACCGTCATTGGTGTTACCACAAAAAGTAACACCAATGACATTATAAAGAGAAATCATCATAATTCTTTCTTCAGTTGCCAATGAAATTGTATCGAAGATATTTTCAGTGTTTTGGACCTCTATCTACAAAACAAATCAGTTTTGTTAAAAATTGAAGAAGTGTTAAAGTTAAAATTATAAAGTGACAAGACAATTAATGTCAGGTATTTACAAGTATCTTAATGTCTGCCGGGAGGTGGCTTAATCTCTGTTAGGGAGTGGGTGTTCACATTGGAATTTTCCCCACCCCATTGAACTAAACCAAACTCACAAGTTTCATGTAGTTTCATTTGCATTTGCATTTGATCTAGGAAATTGCAAAATCCTAACATAAAGTGGTCTAACGGCAAGTGAATTCACCTACACCCCAATTTTTAGTTGAGTTTTTTTCCAAAACTCGACTTATAGTATGATGGGGGACGGTGGGCGGGCGGGGTGGGCGGCGGACGGGCGGGCGGGCGACATGTTTTGCTTATAACTCAACCGTTTATTGACGGATTAAAAAAAATCTGGTTCGTCCGCACATTTATTACAGAATTATGGCCCTTTGAATTTTCAGCTCGTTAGCGCGATAACTTCAACAAACGTTATCCGATTTCATTGAAATTTGGTATATAGGTGTCTCCCAAGAATATCTCGGATGAGTTCGAAAACCGGCCTGGTCCGATAAAATTTGATAGAGTTATGGCCCTTAATTAGTCATTTTTCACGAATTTTCAGCTCGTTAGCGCGATAACTTCAACAAACGTTATCCGATTTGATTGAAATTGGGTATATAGGTGTCTCCCAAGAATATCTCGAATGAGTTCGAAAACCGGCCTGGTCCGATAAAATTTGATAGTTATGGCCCTTAATTAGTCATTTTTCACGAATTTTCAGCTCGTTAGCGCGATAACTTCAACAAACGTTATCCGATTTGATTGGAATTTGGTATATAGGTGTCTCCCAAGAATATCTCGGATGAGTTCGAAAACCGGCCTGGTCCGATAAAATTTGATAGAGTTATGGCCCTTAATTAGTAATTTTTCACAAATTTTCAGCTCGTTAGCGCGATAATTTAACAAACATCATCCTATTTGATTGAAATTTTTATGTATAGGTATCTCCCAAGAATACCTCGGACAAGTTAGAAAACCGGCCCGGTCCGATAAAATTTGATAGAGTTATGGTCCTTAAGTAGTCATTTTGTACGAATTTTGAGCTCGTTAGCATGATAACTTCAACAAACGTCATCCGATTCAACTAAAATTTGGTATATAAGTGTCTTCCAATAATATACTGGACGAGTTCGAAAACCAGCCTGGCACAATAAAATTTGATAGAGTTATGGCCCTTAATTAGTCATTTTTCGTGAATTTTTAGCTCGTTAGCGCGATAACTTCAACATACGTCCTCCAATTTGTTTAAAATTTGGAATAGACATACTTGCCAAGAATATTTCGGACGAGTTCGAAAACCAGCCTGGCCCGATTAAATTTGATGGAGTTATGACCCTTAATTAATCATTTTTCGATTTTACCTATTAATTAGTCTACCGATACTGATGCACACCAATTGGCGGTAGCCACCGGCGGTAAGCCACCGAAAACGAGACACGGCATCTCTGATGCCACCTCTTGTTTTATTAAATTAATTAGAAGTTTTTCACTGGCCACATGGTAGGGAGCAGGAGACACTCCAGGCCATGGGTTGGCCAGTGGGAGAAAATATTGAAATATGAACATGATGGAAATTGCAAAATCCTAGCATCTAGACTGTCATCAATCTTTCCATTGTTTGAAATTTCCAACCTGACACCGCCCCTGAGGTTGGAAAATTTCAAAACGATGGCTATGTCAGTCCAAAATTTTGAGAAAAAAACTAGGAAAATATGCAAAGGTTGATCTAAATACAGCAAATTCCCCACTAATAAATTGTTGGAAAATCAAACTCTGAGTACAATTTAAACCTGGTGTGAATTTTCAACTACAGGGTAGTGTATCAGGTATGAACTTTCCAACTGTATAAATCTGATTATATTGCATTCATAGTGCTTGATGTAACACATGTATAGTCAGTAGCCAGTTTTTAGTCGAGTTTATCAAAAAACTCGACTTATGGTTTGAAGAGGGACGGTTGGCGGGCGGGCAGCGGACCTAAAGAATGCCTTATAACTTTGACATTTGTGAACGGATTCAAAAAAAATTTGGTATGTGAGTTGCTCCCAGTGACTATTTACTGCCTGTAGAAAATGGGTCACATCCAAACTTTTTGACAAGAGTTATCCATCTTTGATGACTTTTTTGCATTTTTTTTCACTGATAGTGCGATAACTCAATAAAATATTAACTGATTCAATATATTGATATATGAGTCTCTTGCAACAATATCTTGGACGAGTTCGAAAACCAGGTTTGTCCGAATTTCTTCCCCGGAGTTATGGGCCTTAGTTTGTCTATTTTTAGCATGTTTTTCACTGTTAGCGCGATAACTCAATTAAATATTAACTGATTCAAACAATATTAGATATATGAGTCTCTTGCAACAATATCTCGGAGGAGTTCGAAAACCAGGTTTGTCCGACTTTTTGGGCCTTGTGTGGGCCTTATTGCCAAGTTATTGGCAGAAGTTTTTTTCGACTGCCAATAAACTTGACATAGCATCTTAGATGCGTACCCCTTGTTAGTGTTCACACACCAGTGGTACTATTATTTCCCTTTTAAATGTTATGTCTCTTGTTATTTATTTGAAATATTGTGTTTTTTAAAGGAAGGGAGAATGATTTCTAAAGAAAAATCCAAAAATGTCATTGGTGTTACCCTCATGTCATTGGTGTTACCGTAATAAAATGCATCTCCTAAGAAAACCAGTGGGGGTAGTTGCTCTCATTTTTCTGCCACAGATAGAGACAAATAGACTTTATCTCCTACCTATAGTTTGATTGGGAAATTATTCATGACCACATTATTTGCAAAAACAAACAAAGACCAAATTTATAACATTTTATCATATAACAGTGATAACAGACCATATCTTAACATGTAGACCATTCTCCATATGCCTCATATGTGGAAGTCAGTAGGTATGATCTACCTATTAAGCATGACGAGTTTTGGTCAGAATAACTTTCGTGTTTATCGAGCACTATACCCTTGGTTGATAGTAACACAAATGAAACAAATTTGGCTCATGCTTGGTTACTTGTGGCTGCCATGGCAACCACGATGACATTTTAGCACTGCTGGATATGTTTCCGGTACCGGCCAACCATGTATTTAACTTCAATGCACACTTTTGAAATATTGACCCAGGTATAAAAAATATCTTGTAAATATGGTACATGTGGGTTATATATTTTACGAGGGTGCATCCGCATATTTTTATCTGCAGGTTGCATTCAATTCTACCTAAAATTCAGTTTCGTAGTTAATAATAAATATATGAGTCCTGTGGCTGCAACGATACACTTGGTCACGATACGATACAAATCACGATACATGATCAGCGATATGATACATATCATGATACCATAAATTAGTGTTTCCAAATGAATACCTCCTGAATTATCAGAAACATCATGTTTATAACTGGAGGTAGAGTTCATTTTAAACTAAAATTGAGTTTAATTGTTGGCTAGATGAGTCAAATATACATAGTATACATGTAAACTTGTGAGATAGGTTGCAGGTTATGCTTCTTATTAGCTCAACTTACTTTGTAAGTTTGAGCTATTGCCATGGGTTGGCGTCCGTCGTCCTTGTGTCCGTGTGTCCATCAACAATTTCCTACAGGTCGTACCTTTGGTCTGATCTTTATAAAATTTGTCATGAATGTTGACATTGACATGTAGATGGGAACGAGTCATTTTGAGGTCATTCGGCCAAAAAACATGGGCCCTGGTGGCCATCTTGGATTTCAAAATTAAATCCATTGGCGCAGTCTACAGGTCGTACTGTTCGTCTGATCATCATGAAATTTGTCATGGATGTTAATATTGACATGCAGATGGGAACAAGTCATTTTGGGGTCGTTCGGCCAAGCAGCCATCTTGGATTTTACTCTTTGCATGACTAAATCCTTTGGCACGGGCCACAGGTCGTAGCTTTGGTCGGATCTTCATGAAATTTGTCACGAATGTTAACAATGATATTTAGATGGGAAAGAGTTATTTTGGGGTCATTCGGCCAAAAAACATGGCCGCTGGTGGCCATCTTGGATTTTACTCTTTGCATGACTAAATCCTTTGGCGTGGGCTACAGATTGTACCTTTGGTCTGATCTTTATAAAATTTGTCATGATGGTTGACATTGACATCTAGATTGGAAAGAGTCATTTTGGGGTCATTCGGCCAAAAAACATGGCTACTGGTGGCCATCTTGGATTTCAAATTTAAATCCATTGGCGCGGGTTACAGGTCGTACTGTTCGTCTGATCATCATGAAATTTGTCATGGATGTTAATATTGACATGTAGATGGGAACGAGTTATTTTGGGGTCGTCCGGCCAAAAAACATGGCCGCCAGCAGCCATCTTGGATTTTACTCTTTGCATGACTAAATCCTTTGGCACGCGCCACAGGTCGTAGCTTTGGTCGGATCTTCATGAAATTTGTCACGAATGTTGACATTGATATTTAGATGAGAAAGAGTTATTTTGGGGTCATTCGGCCAAAAAACATGGCCGCTGGTGGCCATCTTGGATTTTACTCTTTGCATGACTAAATCCTTTGGCGCGGGCTACAGGTCGTAGCTTTGGTCGGATCTTCATGAAATTTGTCATGGATGTTAACAATGATATGTAGATGTAAAACGGGCCATTTTGAGGTCATTCGCCCAAAAAACATGGCCGGCAGCAGTATTTTACTCTTTACATGACTAAATCCTTTCACATAGGGTACAGGGCGTATCTTTTGTCGGATCATCATGAAATTTGTCATGGATGTTAACAATGACATGTAGATGGGAACGAGTCCTTTTGGGGTCATTCGGCCAAAAAACATGGCCGCAAGCAGCCATCTTGGATTTTACTCTTTGCATAACTAGGCCTTTCAACTTTCCACATTCCTAATCACTCCATTGACTGTAACACAAGAAATTATTCCCTTTCGAAGTTGAGCTACAGTGTCATTGACACTTTCATTTTTTTTACATTAGCCGATCTTCAGACATTACTTGATTTCCTGTGTCGCGATACACATGACACGATTCGATACACGTATCGTAATTAAATGTATCGTGATGCATTTAATTCACGATGAATCGTTGCAGCCCTAGTGAGTCCATTATACATACTAGACATATGCTCATCTGCAGAACGCAACTGATTTCCTCTCATCACAATTCACATTACTCAATGCAATGCACATTCTCATAATCAGGAAGTAATCTGTGATCAGCCTGTTGGGACGACGATTGGATTTAATTACATGATTTTGTGACATGGTCTCGGCAGTTGAAGTGAGGTCTATATCAGCCATCCCGCTCGGGCTTAATGGACGACACAGCGCGTCAGACTTCTGTGATATCGGCCTTTGGTTCTAATACGTAATTCTTCTTGTTGGCAATGTTATCGGTACACAATGGTTTTGTTTTTCCGGATAGTGCTTTGTTCGCATAGTGGACTCATTTAATATACAAAGCAAGGTCCGTTGCTGACCTCTGAGATCGCCACTGCAGGATAATGTTGCGTCTATGGGGCAACATATTAATAACGTTGTGCACACTTCATACAGACTGAAGAAGATCCTTGCCAGATACTTCCCCTCGTGCACGATATTCACTAGCATTGGGTGTCGGATGCCAGATCATATGATCCGCCCACTAGATTCGCACTTCGGGCGATGGTTATCTCAAGAACAAGGGGCAGCCCATCCATCCCAGAAGGGGTATCTTGAACCATCGACCCGTCGGGAGTCAGCCAGAAGAGCAAGAATGGTTGTGGGGCGCACTGCGCCTGGGTCTCTGTATTTCACTAAATCCAACCTGCCATCTGTTTCTGCTGGTTTGGGCTGGTGCCACAATCAAGGTGCATGTTTTCTGTGATTTCTCAGTTGGGTTTAACTTTGGAGCTGGCCGGTATTTCAACATATTGAATATCGTCTGGTTGGAAAGCCTTATTGAAACTGTGACACATATCAACGCCAGGCTCCAAATGCATTTACTTTTGTCAGCATCGAATGCTGAATCAAGTTAATCATACAGCACTGAACTTTGAAAAGTTTTGCGAGAATCGTTACAAGAATAGTTTTGGTAATTCTCATTGAATCTCAAGGCTTGCAACCACTTGTTGAATACTTTAGCGGACAGTTGATCAGAAGTAGCCTTTCTCTGTCACTCTGATTTCTTCTCGTCCCATTCTCTTATCTTCTTCTCAATGACAAGTTACACATTGACAGCGACGGTTGTATTTTGGGGCTTCATTTAGTCCAATAAATTGTTGAATGACTGCTTATGGCCATAATGTTCAATGATTCACTAGGATTCTCTTGTTTTGTATTCAATGGTTCATTACAAATGTTCCATAATTGTTTGTATGCACGAACTAGTATCCACGCGCTGGTGTCTCCATTGGTAATCACGGCAGTCATCCGGACTCCGTAAGCCTGTAATTCGCTCAATGTTGTGGCTAACTCAGGAAGGCAGGGACTTACCCGACGGGACACATGCCAATGAGGTCATTCCATGAATAGATTATTCCTTTACTTCCTGGTTATACGGTCAACGCAACGTTTTCTTTTAAGTAAATGCTAATACTACACAGCCCTATTTGAATCTCCATTAGTGGGTCATCTCGGCACATTTGATTCTTCTGATGCTTCCCAAAAACAGCATTGTAGTGTGCTCTGTCATCAAAGGGACTCTAGGTTTCCTACAAATTTTATTTTTGTTCCAAATTAAATGTATGGTTCCCTATATGTAGGATTATGTCAGTATTCTATCTATTTGACTTCTTCCGGCTATCTCACAGGGTTAGGGCAATCAACTATTTCGGCGAGAATCTCTTCCCGGTCACTAGTACAGATTATTTGTCCATGATATCTCAATCCTTATAGACAATGGCATATTTTGGATTAGTGGGTGTCTAGGCCCTTTTTGAGCTTGCAGCCGTTTTTCATCGGGCTAGAACTCGTACTAGGACACTGCCCTCCTCAAGAATTGACTTTGGGATTGGTTCTATTATTTTTATCGGGGTCTCCTTTATAATTTGAGGCCTTTGCCTCTGGTTGTTTCTTCATGTCTCTTATAAGGATGTATTTTCCTTATTGTCTTGGTCTGCACATGGGTTAGCCTGTTAAATGCATTATTGCGAAATCCCCCACAATTTTCATTTTCTATTCCATCAGGAAATAGATATTTCTTCCCACTCCGAAGGGGGGGTCATCTCAGTCTCCATGTCTTTCTGAAACTATCTACTTTATTGGCAGGGCCTTCAGTCCAAGTCACCACTATTTGTTTAGTTTGGGCCCTCTGGTAGCTGGCCAACATGTATTAGTCTTAATGTGTAATTACATACATTGGCTTATGGTGATATTGTACTTATTATAGGTTATCAGGTCAATCCAGTTCTTTGATTGAGGTGCATAGGAGTGTTTATCTTTCCTTGTGGCCTCCACCTGCCAGATAATTCTATATTATACCATATAGTTCAGTGGGCAAGATAACTTTGACGGAGATACAATATTTTTCAAAATAAGTAAAATATATATCTCCTAGAAGTATCTTGCCCAATGAACTCTGAGCTCCCTCCCAGTGTGTCGCACCCACCCCGCTCACGAGGAATGTCCTAATGGGGAAAAAAGAGGACAATATTGGCCCGGCAATTGGTTTTGGTGGATCGGAGATCACGTGGTTGGATATTTACAGCAGGTCATGAACCATGATAAAATGTACCATAGAATTTTCGTACCGTTTTCAACGCAGGGGTTTGTTAACCCTTCCTAGTTAAATTGGGAAATATACCCTATAGTTCAGTGGGCAAGATACTTCTAGGAGATATGTATTGTACTTATTTTGAAAAATATGTGTTTTGGGGTCATTCGGCCAAAAAGCATGGCCGCTGGAAGCCATCTTGGATTTTACCCTTTGCGTGACTAAATCCTTTGGCACGGGCTACAGAACGTACGTTTAGTCGGGTCATCATGAAATTTGTCATGGATGTTAACATTGACTTGTAGATGGGAACGAGTCATTTTGGGGTCATTTTGCCATAACACATGGCCGCTGGCAGCCATCTTGGATTTTACTCTTTGCATGACTAAATCGTTTGGCACGGGCTACAGGTCATACCTTTGGTCGGATCGTTATGAAATTTGTCATGGCTTTTGACATTGACATGTAGATGGGAAGGAGTCATTTTGGGGTCATTAGGCCAAAAAACATGGCCGCCGGCAGCCATCTTGGATTTTACTGTTTGCATGACTAAGTCCTTTGGCATGGGCTTCAAGTCGTACCTTTGGTTGGATCATTATGAAATTTGTCATGGCTGTTGTCATTGACATGTAGATGGGAAACAAGTCATTTTGGGGTCATTTGGCAAAAAAATGAAACACGAATGACATTTTGGATTTCAAAATTCAATCCATTAGCATAGGCTACAGACCGAACTGTTGGTCTGATCATCATGAAATTTGTCATGGATGTTAATATTGAAATGAAGATGGGAACTTATGTTCTAACTCGCTTGCAGCTCGAACGAACATAAAGTATCTATGGAATAACTACAACGAATGCATGATGTTAAATGTAAACTTTAATGGACAAACGTGAAGTGTAGCGAAAAATATCGTTCGCAGACAATCAGTCATATAACAAACTAGAAGGTGACCCGACTTCGTCCGGGCTTTGACCTTGAATTGTCCATTTTGAAGGTCAAGGTCAAGTGGGGTCACGATTTGACCAGTCCAAAACACTGCCCGGACAAAAGTACCCGACAAACGTGCCCGTCGAAATCCGTCCGGTTTTACCCGATTTGACCTTGAATTTATTATTTTGATGGTCAAGGTCGGGTCAGGGTCACGATTTGACCCGTCTAAAACACTCAGTTGACAAAAGTACCCCCATGTATCAAATTTCGTCGAAATCCCATCAAAAAATTGGCGATTTGACCTTGAATTGGCCCGATTTCAAGGTCAAGGTCACGTCGCACGGGCAAATGAATATGCTTATGAGACTCCCCATACGAATGTACCCCTGCATACCAAGTTTCATTGAAATCCCGTAATATTCGGGCGTTTGACCTTGAAATGACCCGATTTCAAGGTCAAGGTCACGTCGCACGGACAAATTAATAGGCCCATGCCACCCCCCGGCCGAAAATACCCCCACATACCAAGTTTCATCGAAATCCCGTGATATTCGGGCGTTTGACCTTGAAATTACCCGATTTCAAGGTCACATCGCTCGGACAAATTAATAGGCCCATGCCACCCCCCGGCCGAAAATACCCCCATGTACCAAGTTTCATCGAAATCGGCTGGGCCGTTTTCGAGTTCATCGCGAACACACAGACACACAGACTCACAAACAGATCTTCCAAAATATATAATAGATAAGACATTAATGATGAATATTATAGTGTTACAATTTTTATAAACATCTCCCAATCATGGGGTGGGTTGGGGGATACAACACGGAACTTCCAGAGTAGAGTGATGCTTGACCACCGTGTCAAGCGAGTTAAACCAATACAAAATCAGTCGTGTGAATAAGCTCACATGAGCTTATCGTTACGATTGCATTGAACATCGTTCAGACAGCGCAGTATTGACGCAGTTTGAATGGCCAAAACAAACTGGACAACTTCGTTAACTCGTTACCGGCCGTGCACTATGAACACATTGAATGACTAAATCCTTTTTCACAACCTACAGTCCACTTCCCTCATCCGATCATCACGAAACTTCATATTGATCTTGATATTGATCTACTGGATGGAACCTATCAAATGTTTTTGAATTTCATTGGAAAACATAGCCGCCAACGGCCATCTTGTATTTTACTTTACATTTATCTCTTCATGTTGTTAATCTAGTATCACTTAGTCATTTCAACTTTCCGCATTCCTAATCGCTCCATTGACTGTAACACATGAAATTATTCCTTTTCCAATTTGAGATACAGTGTCATTGACACTTTCATTTTCAAATTCTGTTAAAAAACATGGCTGCCAGCGTCCATCTAGGATTTTACTCTTTATATTAGTAAATCCTTTAGCATACACTACAGGTCACATCTATTATCCGATTGTCACCAAACGTCATGTGGATCTTCGGGGTGACCTCTTGATGGGAGCTTATAATTTGTTTTTCTGAATTTTGTTGAAAAATATTGCTGCCAATGGCCATCTTGGATTTTGCTCTTTGTATGCCTAAATCCGTCGGGTGTTAGTGTTACATAGAGATACCAACTTCATGCATTCCCTGTCGCTCCATTAACTGTAACCTTTGACAATGGATCCAAGTTGATCTTCAGTGTCATTGTCAGTTTCATTTGTGTATCACTATTTGGTCAAAAAGTATATCCTATATCGACAGACATTCACATGAATCATACTGAAATATTTAAATTTACAGGTGTTTGGACTCGATCTAAAGTATCACTGCATACCAAATTTGGGCCGCTGGTTGGCAGGCGTTCAGAACCAGATTCAGGAAATGAGGTTGTTCATGAAAGGAAGAATAAAACCAAGCCATGGAAGGTAAGTTGTTTCTTATTTATGAGTTCTTATTTTAGCATTCTTTATTGTTTCCTTACTTGTGGTATTAAGTCTAGGCCTATGGGTGAAATAAATATCTGTATCTCTGTTTATACAATACTAGCAGGTTAGCCCGCCACTGGCGGCGTTCGTCAGAAACATGACAATTTTAATTTTTTAATTAATTTTTTTTTTTATATTTTTTAATTAATTTTTGGTTTTTCATATTTTACCCGATTTGACCTTGAATTGATCATTTGCAAGGTTAAGGTCAGGTCGGGGTTTAACCCGTCCATGACACTTCCCGTAGGTAGCAAGTGTGAGCGCAATCGGTTCGAGTCTATAAAGGACACATGCACACATATATATAATTTGTGGGTACCCGTTTCAAGATGAAAATCATTTTTGGTGACTGGGAAGGGAGAAGCGGTGCTCTGAGCTTGTCCAAAATGCGACGTGGACGATCCCCGTGGGTTTTTACCCTTATATACGAAATTTGAGCTCGATCCGCGCAGCCGTTTTAGATTCTATGAAGTACCCACACACACACACATATATATACGGAAGTCTCAAAATATATAGTACTAGCAGGTTAGCCCGCCACTGGCGGCATTCGTCCCATGGCTTTGTTTCAGAAACATGACATTTTTGTAATTATTTTGTTTTTATTTATTTTTGTTTTTTATTTTTGAATATGAATTTAATGTTTTTTAAATTTAATATATTTTGTTTCTGAATTGTTTTTTTATTGTTAATTTTTTTTAATTTTAAATTGTTTTAATTAATTTTGTTTTGTTTCTGGCGGAAAAATTTACCTGTAGAAATCCCCCCTTCCTAGGAACGACAGACAACGCATTCTTTGTTTCGTGAATTCTCTCTACGATAACATTGCATTCAATTTAAAACAAACGCTTCCCGTCGGGAAATCTGTCTTCGGGTCGTTGTTGTTGGCATCACGCCTCCCCGAAAACTCTCACATTGCCGAAAACGTGTATTTAGTAATATCGTTGTTGTTGATATTTACGGCTTGGGGGCTATTTTCTTATTTAGCAAGTTTGAGCTCAATCGGTTACAGTCTATAAAGGACACACTCATATATATGACACTTCCCGTAGGTAGCAAGTTTGAGCTCAATCGGCATTCCCTGGAATTTCCCGTAGATTGGCAGATTCCAGTAGCTTTATAACGGTATATCTGGGGAGAAATCTGATGCTATATTCGTGATTATCTGGGATGATTTCGTATATACTGTAAAAATAAAGCGCGCCATCCGTGCTCGCAGGGAATAAATTTCGAGCGATAACGTTTGCGTTCCCGTATAACTCTGCAGATGCGAATAACGTTGAATGGGAAACAGACGCTCATTAAATAATCACTTGATTAACCCCCGGCGTGCCTGTGCGGTGATTTGAGATTGGAGAACGGGTGCTCTGAGCTTCTCTAAACCGCGACCACGGTCGTGTCGGTGGGATTTGACACTTACATAGGAAGTTTGAGCTCAATCTGTACACGCGTTTTGGATTCTATGAAGTACACACACATATACGAAGTCTCAAAATATATAGTACTAGCCGATGAGCCCGACGTTGTCCGGGCTATTCAAAAACCAAATTTGAAGTCGATAGCTCCACCCGTTTCCGAGCTCAAATTTCAAGTCGATAGCTCTACCTGTTTCCTAGATCTGGCCTGCGCATGCGCGAAGCTGGCGTCGCACGGGCTCGGCGACCCGATAAAATTCGTATCCGGGGCAAGATACATTCACATAGCAAATTTCAAGTCGATAGCTCCACCCGTTTCCGAGATCTCGTCTGCGCATGCGCGAAGCTGGCGTCGCACGGGCTCGGCGACCCGATAAAATTTGTATCCGGGGCAAGATACATTCACATAGCAAATTTCAAGTCGATAGCTCCACCCGTTTCCGAGATCTCGTCTGCGCATGCGCGAAGCGGGCGCCGCACGGGCTCGCCAATACGACAACGTTCACCGCCTGGTCAAACTACACACACGTACCAAGTTTCGTCCCGATCGGTCGAGAATCGTAGATTTGTATAAATGACAGACAGACAAACAAACAAACAAACAGAGGTCTTCAAAATATATATGAGATAGATAGACTAGCCGATGAGCCCGACGTTGTCCGGGCTATTCAAAAAACAAATTTCAAGTCGATAGCTCCACCCGTTTCCGAGATCTGGTATGCGCGAAGCTGGCGTCGCACGGACTCGGTGACCCGATAAAATTCGTATCCGGGGCAAGATACATTCACATACCAAATTTCAAGTCGATAGCTCCACCCGTTTCCGAGATCTGGTCTGCGCATGCACGAAGCTGGCGTCGCACAGGCTCGGCGACCCGATAAAATTCGTATCCGGGGCAAGATACATTCACATAGCAAATTTCAAGTCGATAGCTCCACCCGTTTCCGAGATCTCGTCTGCGCATGCGCGAAGCTGGCGTCGCACGGGCTCGGCGACCCGATAAAATTTGTATCCGGGGCAAGGTACATTCACATAGCAAATTTCAAGTCGATAGCTCCACCCGTTTCCGAGATCTCGTCTGCGCATGCGCTGCACGGGCGCCGCACGGGCTTGCCAATATGACAACGACGACCGCCTGGTCAAACTACACACACGTACCAAGTTTCGTCCCGATCGGTCGAGAATCGTAGATTTGTATTAATGACAGACAGACAGACAGAGGTCTTCAAAATATATATGAGATAGATATACAATTAGCGATTCAAACTCGTTGCAGTGATATATAAATCATTGTTTTTGGATATCTGAGTTTAAAACTGAGAATTTTGTGAATGCATTAATGGGCTATTACCATCACCCCCTCCTTTCACACGTTTCGATCCAGGCCCCCACAACCTTTATAGACTAGAAGCTAACTCGACCACTGTGCATCTTGGATTAAACTTTACACAATTTTTGTTGTTCGTTATGATGTCTGCTTAAGCTGTTAACTCAAAACAAAAGTGGGCATGTAGATGCCAGACAAGATGGTGATGGATCAATATGGCCACTATTTCCGGAGTTATACCTCACTCATTTCAATCTGATCTAAAGTTACAAATATGACAGAAACCATTCAATGAAATTTACTATTTTTGTTACCATGACGTATATCTGTCACTTCGTGTGAAATTTGATTGTAGACATATAAAATGGCAGTCAAAATGACGAACGTGAATGATAAAATTGGGAAATTGTTTTTAATTTAATCTGATTGTTTCTATTTATGCAAAACATTTGAAATGACCAGTTGCATCACCGAGTATCAATCTTTATTTATTAGAGCACATGAGTGTACAGCCAATTCCATAGCATCAGTGTCGTCCGTCCATCTGTCGAGCCGTTATTGTGTCCGTCAACAATTTCCGTTAGCACACCCTACAGGTCACATTTCTCATCCGATCATCAGCAAACTTCATATCGATCTTAGGGGTGACCTCTAGATGGGAGCCTTCTATTTTGACTGAAATTCGTTAAAAAACATGGCCACCAGCAGCCATCTTGGATTTCAAATTTGAATCCATCGGCACATTTTCAGCAGTTATTGGACTTTGTTTATTATTTTTAGTGCAAATGGACGATGTCACATGGCTAATTTCCACAAATGTCAGTCCTAAAATGAGTTCGCAAGCTAGGCTATTTGAACAAATCCCACCTCTTTTTGAGAATGCACTTTCCCAACTGCACAATTCGGCAGAGAATGCAAACATTATTGGGAACGCACTTCCCCGACTGCACATTTCGGCGGGGGATACCGCCGTCTGCGACTGCTTGTTTACTCTTTATATGACTAAATCCTTTGGCGCACCTCACCCTACAGACCATATCCCTCATCCGATCATCACCAAATGTGATATGGATTTTTGGGGTGACCTCTAGTTTACTTTCCTTCTTCTTTATCATTCTGTTCATTGCTCAGCAAAAAATTAACTCCTTCCCATGTTGAGCTACAACGTCATTGACACTTTCATTAAATTTTGAAGGCACGATTGTGATCACCTGTAGATGGGAGCTATTTAATTTGAAAGATTTTCGATGAAAAACATGGCCGGTGGCAACAATTTTGGATTATACTCTTTGCATGACTATATCCTTTGGCACACTCTACAGACCACCCCCCTAATGAGATCATCACCAAACTTCATAAGGATCTTCGGGGTGACCTCTAGATAGGAGCCTCCTATTTTGACCGAAATTTTATTTATAAACATGGCCCCCAGCAGCCATCTGGGATATCAAATTTGAATCCATTGTCACACCCCGCAGTAGCATTTATTGGCGAATTGATTTGAAATTTTACAGGCATGTTTAAAATCAACTCTAGATGGGAGCTATCAAATTTGAACAATTTTCGATGAAAAACATGGCCGCCAGCAGCCATCTTAGATTTTACTCTTTACACGACAAATCACAAAACTTCATATGGATCTTCGGAGTGACCTCTACATGTATATGGGAGCCTCTTATTTTGAACGAAATTTGTTGAAAAACATGGCCACCAGTGGCCATCTTAGAATTTACTCTTTGTATGACTAAATCCTTTGGCTCACACAAAACCACATCTGTCATCCGATCATCACCAAAACTTTATAGGGATCTTCGGGGTGACCTCTAGTTTACGTTCCTTCCTCTTTATTATTCTATTCATTGGTCAGCAAAAAATTCACTCCTTCCCAAGTTGAGCTACAATGTCATTGACACTTTCATTTTATTTTTTAGCTTATTTTATTATGCGATTATGTGTTCATAAAATCTTGTGCTTTCCGATAGTGTTGCGTTGTATTCATCCTTTAATATATATACACATACATAGGTACATATACGTCGCCACTCTGGCATAACACGAAGCAGGATTAATACCTGTATTAAACATTCTTGGATTTTGAGAGTTAATTGGTGATACACCGACTAAGGAGCTGTTAATGTTCTATTAATTCAAGTTTGGTGTGTATGTAGACTAGATTCCCATCATCATACAGTAGTTATGA